>JAPQNM010000046.1:8694338-8734338 GCA_029783475.1 Metacarcinus magister
TTAATTCTAATAATCTTCTCACTGCATCATTTTATATTAACTTCTCTCTTCACATTTCTTTATTAGGGAACGAACATTTGCTGCTTCTTAATGATCGGTTTTATATACACACACACACCACACACATTTAACCAATTAACATAAGAACGAGAATGTCTTCCTTATACCTCCCCCAACACACACACACACATAAACAAGGAGAACCATATGCACCCAAGGCTTTAAATAGAGTCTTCTAGGCACGCAACACCACAACAACACACTCAACACCACAAAGCCGGTGGGTAGACAGGTGCAGCGGGAAAGTCTGTTATGTGACGGCTGTAGGAAGGGAGGAGGGTGGGAATGAGGGAGGTAAATATTAGTAAGAAGGGAAGGGAAGAGGAGGAGAGGAGGAGATGTTAGCTATGCACAGTTATTGGTGGTAAAGAGTCATCCATCTGGGGTTCAGGTTACATCCTTACATACTACATTCCTGTATTTTTTTTTTATCCTGTCTTACTCCTCTTAGTTTCCTCTTTCCTTTCCTTCCTTCCTTCCTCTTTTCTTCCCTTTAAATTTGTTGTTGTTGTTGTTCTTGTTTTTCGTTTTATTTTCCTCCTCTATCTCCTCCTACCCAATTTCCTTCAGGCTTTCATTTACTCTCCTCCTCCTCCTCCTCCTCCTCCTCCTCCTCCTCCTCCTCCTCTTCCTCCTACTTCCACCCCAAAGCCACCTCGGTAAATAAGATGACGTCTTCTTAAGTAGCTTGCAAAGAACTATCCACTTGACATGCCCTACATTCTCTCTCTCTCTCTCTCTCTCTCTCTCTCTCTCTCTCTCTCTCTCTCTCTCTCTCTCTCTCTCTCTCTCTCTCTCTCTTTGCAGTGTCCCCAGCTCACTTTTTAATCTCATTCTTTCTCCTTTTCGTCTTTTCATTCCACCCACGCGTCCTCCTCCTCCTCCTCCTCCTCCTCCTCCTCCTCCTCCTCCTCCTCCTCCTCCTCCTCCACTCTGTCCCTTCACCTACACCCAACAATCATTCAAATTTTCCCTCCACAAGCAAAAATAGACATTGATTTTTTCGTTATCTCTCACTTGACATCAATTCCATGGCAGGTTTTCTTCTCTTTTAATATCTGAAGATCCGTTGTTGTGTGTAGACTTTTGTGATCCTCTCTCTCTCCCATCTCCTCCTCATCATGCATTTTTATCTCCTCTCCTTTTGTCTCCTCCAACACTGCATTGCTCTCTTCTCCTCCTCCTCCTCCTCCTCCTCCTCCTCCTCCTCCTCCTCCTCCTCCTCCTCCTCCTCCTCCTCCTCCTCCTCGGTGACCAAAAATAGATTCTTTATCCTCTTGAAGACAAGCACTCCCTCCCTCCCTCCCTCCCTTCCTTCTTCCCTCCCTCCTCCCTCCTCCCTCCCTCTTCCCTCACTATCATGAAGAGGTTATAATGGTGGTAGTGATAGTGGTAGCAGCAGTGATGACAGTTATGCAGTAGTGGTAGTAACGGTAGTGCTTGATAGTGATGGTTGTGGTGGTTGTAAATAAAATGGTTAGATTAGGTTAGGTTTGGTTAGGTTATATTTTGTTAGGTTAAATTAGTTGGTGGTGGCTTAGGTTAGGTTAGGTTAGTTGGTGGTGGTGGTGGTTGGGAAAAAAATGTTGTATAGTGAAAGAAAGTTAAGACTATCGACCTTCCTTTCTCCTCAGCCACCTAAATAATGTGCCGATGAACCGCCGGAAATATTTGAAGCTGGACTTTCTTTTCTTACCAAGGACACCCCACATACCACACCACACCACACCACAACACAACACAACACAACACAACACAACACAACACAACACAACACAACACAACTTCACCCACGCACAATACATGAATCTCCGTTATTAGGTATAGATGAAGAGTGTTATAGTGAATGAACTGACTCACTGTATACACCACTAGGATATTGAATTCCAGGACAACACTACACCAACATTATTTACACACACACACACACACACTCCCCTCCGTATGTCCAAGATTGCGTGTTATTGTTAAGTAATGAATTTTAAATATACTGTTGTTATTTTTTTGCGCAGTTGAACGAAAGAAAACGGTATTGTGCTATTGTTTTCTTTGTAATATTAACTTTTTCACCTTAGTAGCGAAGTAGTAATAGTAGTAGTAGTAGTAGTAACATAAATAGTAGTAATAGTAGTAGTAGTAGTAGTAGTTCAGTCATTTCCATTTCCTTCTTTCTTCTTCTTCTATATTTCCTTCCCTCACATACATTATCATCATTGTCTCACTATCATCCAATTTCTTTTTAATATTTATGTTTCTGTATGTCTCAAATGACCCCGTTGCTACAGTGTCTAAACATCAATTCATTATGTTTTTTTTATATATTCTATTTTTATTTATATTATCTTATCTTATCTTGTGGGAAGGAGGAATGAAGGTAAAATTTCAGTAGTAGTAGTAGTAGTAGTATGTGTGCAATTTTGGGGGGTGTTTAGGTGTGTTTGGGGGTAGAAAGTGGGTGTTTGAGTGTGTTTAGGTGTTTGTTTGGATGTGTGTGTGTGTTGAGTGTGTTATTTATGTAATTTTTCAGGTTTATGTAACTATTGTAGATTTTTTATTTTGTTGCCCAAAATTTTTCCGTGTAAATTTGGTCGAATGGGTTTTTGCTATTTTACTCAGAAAATATTTGTCGTACAACAATAATGTATGGATGTTAATATGTTAAGTTTGATGTTGTCTATCTAATGGTGAAATCAGATTTAAAATATACCTTATAGTTTAGTAGGAAATTTAAGTTTTGTTGAAATTTTGTCAAAAAAACTAATATATTATTTTCTCAGTTACTAATATACCAATTTCATTCTACTATAGCTCAAAAGAACGGGCGTCTCCTGCTCTTTATTTACTATGTTCTAAGTCTTTTACGTAAACCTCATAGTTTTTGAGTTATTTAACAAAACGGGATTTGTTAAAAAAAATCTAAGGGTGTTGCCTTGGAAATTTCATGAAAATTTTGACATCTCAGAATCTCATGAAAATTTATACATATTGGTTGTCAAGGATAAAGAACACGAATATAGACCCAATTTTATCATTACTCTAATATTAAACTCTATATAAACATTGTATTTTATTTATTTTTTATTTATTTATTTATTTATTTTTTTATTTATTTATTTATTTATATATATATATATATATATATATATATATATATATATATATATATATATATATATATATGTATATATAGGAAGGAAGGAAAATGTTTATAGATACTAATATCTTTCTCTCACTGAAAGTGACGAGGAGGGAGGGAGGGGGCTGGGGAGAGAGGCAAATATTCAGCGATCAGCGGGAAGTTTGAAATTCTATCCCGGGTGCCCAGAATAATTGCCGTTAGATCTGAATTTTGGATCGTTAGATTGGAGGTGGGGTAGTGCTTCAAAAGGGCCGTTAGATCCAAATGCGTTAGATGAGAGACTCCACTGTAGTAGTAGTAGTAGTAGTAGTAGTAGTAGTAGTAGTAATAGTTGTTGTTGTTATTGTTTCTGTAATAGTTGTATAAATTCTTGGCTTCATGTCCTTAGATAACTTATCCTCACATTCCCTGTTTTCGTGCGTCACTTGTTAATTAATTATTGAGGAGAGGAAGGCGAGGACGAGGGAAGCGATTTAATTATTCATGAGCACCACACACACACACACACACACACACACACACACACACACACACACACACACACACACACACACACACACACACACACACACACACACCAATATACATATAGAGCCGTATCCACGAATACCACGTGTCGATTATCAATTTGAAAACACATACAAGTACATTTAACAGTAAAATTACAAGGAGGGTCTTACTGGAAACTTAGGGAGTCAGTGAAACGGAAATATACTCCTCCTCCTCCTCCTCCTCCCGATGAAGAATAGAAAGATGGGAGTAGCTTCCTTTTAAACCATAATATTGTACTGTCGTTATTTAAAGACCACACTTGTTTGAATTCATCTACGTGCCCGCCCAGCTGTTGTCCAGGCGAGGTGTGTGTCAATGGTAGGCAGCTGTAGGAGTAGTCAGTCTCAGGATTACTCAAGACTATAACCATGACACTCCACCCAACTCACGTGTCTGCTGCCTTTATCTTGAGAATGTTGTATTGTTTTATTTATGTGTGTGTGTGTGTGTGTGTGTGTGTGTGTGTGTGTGTGTGTGTGTGTGTGTGTGTGTGTGAGTGTGAGAGTGTGTGTGTGTGTGCGGAAGGGTTTCAACATGCAAGCTCAAAACGGGTTTAATTTTAATTACTGTGCTGGTCCGATCTACCAGTGTTGCCGAGTGTCGTTGAACTCATTACCATTATTATTATTATTTTTATTATTATTATTATTATTATTATTATTATTATTATTATTGTTATTATTATTATGGCTGCCGTTGTTTCCGTAGTTATTGTTTCCGTTTTTGTTATGAAGGATAAGGAGGAGGAGAAGGAGGGACTGAATAGGGTTGCATGCATAATTATAGGTTTTCCTTCGCCCTCCACACTATATACCAACGCTTTAATACATAGGCGAGTCATAAGGAGGTGGGAAGAAAGGGGGAGAAGCACCACCACCAGGAGGAGTAGGACGAGTAAGAGCAGGAGGCAGCTCATGTATAATATTATGTACGATGTCAAGGCACCAGCAGCTTCCTTCATATATTTGCATCCACGCACTGAAGCAAATTTCTTTCTCCTGCTTTTTCTCCTCCTCCTCCTCCTCCTCCCCGTCCCATTATCATGTTATAGTGAAATATATTAAGAGAGAGATAACCTTTGACAGTTTATTTTAAATTACTGATAATCAAATGATGACATAGATGATAATGCTGATGCTACGATGACCAGCTGATGGCAAATATAAATTTTTATTTTTATTTATTTATTTATTTTCAGCAGACATATAATACAGGTTATATGTATTTACACGTTTTGAAAGAAAGATAAATATATAATGTATTTTATTGCTTCTTCTATGAATAAGCTATGTTGTTTTTAGCATTATTGTATATCAGTTATCTATTTACTAAAAGGAATACATGGATTGGGACAATATAGGAGAGGGTTGTCTATTGGTATTTTCTTCCCTGAATTGGAATGCACTAAGGTGATAAGTTGTCTGGGGTTAGAGAGGATGTGTCAGGTTGACCTTGAGTTAAACTTGGTAGGATCGTGGCTGAAGAAACCTGTAATACCAATGCTTGAAGTGGTATTTGTTAAAGTCCATCATCATTTTTATACTCCTTTTTCCTTCTTCTTCTTCTTCTCTACTTCCTATTATTATTAGAATTATTACTATTTTCATTATTGTTATTATTATTATTATTATTATTATTAGTTCTGTTGTGGGGTTTACAAGAATACTATGACCATATTTTCTGTGGATCGTAAAAGGCTACCAAAAGGGACGGAGCGAGGGGTCTGGGAAGCCCCTCTACTGTATTCTCCCCTACGAAAAGATAAGGCACAGAGGAGGAGGGGAGAGTAATGACTCCCTAGGTCGGTGACTGGTTGATTGTAAAAGCAAACAGTATGGTACGAAGATTATATGATATGATATGATATGTATCGATGGTTACGCCTCTCGCATTGTGTTCCATGTTCCAGCAACACGTGATAATCTGGAGTACATCACATGCAAGGTTGGAAATATATAGATGTTTATAACTCTATGGTATGTTTGAGTCTCTACCTTCACTATCATGCGCACTAACATTACCTTACCTTTACCTTACTTTAGATCAGATTGTGTAGTTTATCGCAAGCAATGGGTCTGTTGGTGTTTATTCTTCCTTCAGTGAATTAACGATCTTGTCTTCTGTATTTTACCCGTTAAGAAGCGAGTTATGATGGAATGTTTTACGTTCAATCGCAGGGAAACTAAATAATAATAATAAAAATGGTTTTGTATTTATTTTTTTATTATTATTATTATTATTTGTAGTAGTAGTAGTAGTAGTAGTTTATTTTATTTATTTATTCATTTATTTTTATGTATATATTTCTTCAATGATAGAATATAATGGAATCGTTTATCATTTCATATCATGCTTTTACGTACTTGTGTATAATTTCTCAAACTCGTGAATATTCATGTATTTTATCTACACCCTTAATGCATCCTATCTGACATATATATTCTTATCCATTAAATCTTGAAAATCCTTCCATTAGACTTAGCATTCTATTTCTTATAACTGATGTACTCCTAGCTCTCAAAACCTATATAGTATTGCATTGGATCTATACTCACCGTAATGTATTTTATTCAACATTATTTATACAGCAGCACTTTGCAATATGTTTCTGTTTACACCACAACTGCCGCGGAACTAGAGACACCCTTATATTTAGGTATTTACCCTTATTTTTGAGTTGTGTAGCCAATCGCTTGCTTCCACGTATGGCAATTATTCACCAGACACTATATAAGTAGTCGTCCCCTCGTTAACAGGGTCCATTGTCTCGTAAGTAACCCTAGCAGTCGTAAGGTTGAAGGAGGCACTAGAAGTTGGCCTAATCTGTGAACGATAAGAAAAGCGTACAATATATTAGGCTTGCAATGTATAAATCCGATGTAATTCACTCGTCTATAATATTATTTTTCACTCCTATATCAACCTTAAGTCATAATATTGTATCTTAAATTCCCTTAGAATCGTAAATGTATTAATGGTGTATGTTTCTCTCTGTCTCCCCGCCAGATGCAGATCCTACACTACTGCCGCGTCGGTCAACCTTCCTCCCCGCCAAGACGGGCCACGCCGCCTCGCAAGATGAAAAGCGGGAGTTTATGTCTATCTTCCCCGACCTGGTGCGTGACCTGACAGAGATTGGCACTCACTCTGACATCCCCGACGCACAAAAATGGTTTGCTAAGGTGGGTGGGTGGGTGTTTGTGTGTGTGTGCGAGAGAAAGGAGTGTAAAGCCGACATTTCTTTGTTTTCTTCCTTCATTAATCTCCTCACGCTACTGAAACTATTTTTACTGTGTCAATTCATCCGTGGATTATCCTCAGATTATAAGTTATTCATCATTATGTTTTATCAAAGAGTTTACTTGCGTGCTTGCTTCAGTTTTTTTTCCTGACAAGAATAGGACACACATGGCACACGGAGTCATGGCACGCACTCGCCCAGGTAACACGGGTGAATATCAAAGGGGTAAGGTAATGGCGGTGCGCTGGACCCCCACGGAATGATAAATAACCCATTATTATCTTCATAGGTGGTGATGTCTTGTGTTCCCGAAGCATGACTCAAGTAGTGTTAAGTTTCGATGAGTTATATGTATGTACAGTTCGAGTTTATTACCTGTCCCCGTGTGAAGGTGTGTGTGTGTGTGTGTGTGTGTGTGTGTTAGAAACTCGATTGTATTGTGGATCGGGTTCAAACAGGCTTCTTTGCGGTGGCATTTTAGTTATTGAGAAACCCAAGTGCGTCTCTGGATTAGTCACATCCTTCCTTCTCTATCTTTGGTGTGAGTCTAAAGTCTGGAGTAAGATGGAGTATCAAAATGACCGGGAGTTGAACTTTTGTGGGGTGTCGAGGCTCAAAAATAACCTTAAGAAATACTGAAATATACGTTTCGCTCTGGTGTAAACTGTAAAAAAAAAAGCAATTATGTCAGAAGTAGAATCTGTGTTAAAAATGAAACCTGGTTGTTGTTAATAGTATACAAGTGTTCCTGTGTAATGGGAATAGTGCAAACAATTACTTATATACATACACACTAAAATTCTCAAGTGTTTATAGAAGTAACTGCTGTGATTGTAGCTATGTGGATCTCTCTCTCTCTCTCTCTCTCTCTCTCTCTCTCTCTCTCGCTCTCTCTCTCTCTCTCTCTCTCTCTCTCTCTCTCTCTCTCTCTCTCTCTCTCTCTCTCTCTCTCTCTCTCTCTCTCTCTCTCTCTCTCTCTCTCCATCAACTCTTAACAAGCATTTTACTGCCTGGATTATTTGATGTCACAATTACTGTCCCTTGCTATAGAGAAGAAGGGAGTGTCCTACTTACGTTCTTATACCCACAAGGAAATGACGAGGAAGAGTTATGGAATCATTATATACAACCTCTCGTGTATTCATCTTATTGACCCGCAGCATACTCTGGCAACTCCAAATTACTGTATTAGGAATGGGTTACCGGGTACAGTTTATAGTGTATCAATTTTGACTCAGGTGGCGCATGTCAGTCACAGTTGTTTAATGTGTGGTGGAATTAATGTGAAGCTTCCGTGTGTGTGTGTGTGTGTGTGTGTGTGGTTGGGTGAGTAGTTACATAGCCTCCTCCTCCTCCTCCTCAGCTGCCAAACTTTAAACTGCAAGCTGATAATAAAAACAAGTTGTATGATGTTACATATTGATTTATTGTTAATGACTTTCACTTCATCATACACATCATTAGTATAACATGCTAAAAAGTACCTACTTTTAGAGTGATCATTATGATGGAATTTATTGGTGTTGCATTGTTAAAAGATTCAAATGTAAATTGTTTGCATCATTTATATATGTAACTCATACAAACCATTTACATTGAAATCATTTGATACACGCTTCGTATATTATTTATGAATGCCACAAACAAATCTGCATCATTACTCGGTACTTTATAGCAAATACGATCAAGGTGTGAGTGTTCGTTAATTGCCATTTAATATAGACCAGCCAGGAGCACTGTCTCGATACACAGAGCAGTACAGGTCACACAGTAGACTAAGCTAAAGTACCATTGTCAGGGCCGAGGTGACTACCAATTAATATTATCCTTCTATAGAGTTGTGGGGAAGAAAATTCATGGAGTATGATACCCCGAATATATTTACACACACACAAATAGCAAACAGTAGGCTAAAAGCCAAAATAAATCACCAACGACGAACTGCTCGTAAACAATTACCAGAGCAGGGGTATGACACCCAAATAACTCCCTGTACAGCTGTCTGGAGGGTGAGATGCGTGACAGCAACACTCGGCAACATAGATTGCTCCTCAGACAGCAGGAAGGGTCGAATGATGTAGGTACAGTTGAAGGGCACACTGGAAGGGAGCCCAAGCCTCCAGAAATGCCTTCGGAATGTTGAGAACCAGCAGCAGGTGGTGAGGTGTTGTCAGGTGTGAGAGCTGAGGCGTTCTGTCTTTCTCCAAGCCGGTGGCATGGAGCTTGGCTCAGTTAGACTACCCCCCTACCCCTGGACAAGGGGGTGGGGTAGTGGCGGGGAAGCCGGTGAACAAGCGCCGGCAGACGAGAGTGGTAGTTCAACCACTAATTAGGGGAAGATGAGGCAGGTGCAGTTCCTCACACATGCCCCCACTAAAACATCTGCTGCACAGCTGATGTCGAAGAACTGCAGCTGACCAGGAGACAAAAACAAACTTATAATATACTTGAGTGCAGGAAACAAAACTTGTAAAAAACTGGGAGTGCAGGAAAACAAAATAAAGAAAAGCTATTGCCGGCTGAGAAGGTCGACTCCAATGTTGTCTGTCCCGGCAACATGAACAACCCTAAATTTATAGGGTTGAAGACCTAAAGCCCATCGTAGTACTCTATCATTTTTACCTTTGAATTTCTGAAGGTATATTAGAGGCTTGTGGTCTACTTCAAGGATAAATTCCTTACCTCGAAGATAGAAGTCAAACCTATGAATGCCGAATACGATGGCCAGGCATTCCCTCTCGATGGTAGAGTATCGTCGTTCCCGATCCAGTAGTTTCCGGCTGGCATAAGAGATGGGATGTGGACGATCATCATGGTACTGAAGGAGTACAGCACCTAATCCATAGTTTGAAGCATCGGTACGTAGGACGAAGGTCTGGCTGGGGTCCGGAAGACGCAGAATAGGTCCCGAAGTCAAGGCTTGCTTCAGCAGCTTGAACCGTTCAAGCAGATCTTCAGTCCACTGGAGGGGATCCCGTACCGGCTTCTTCAACAAGTCAGAGAGGGGGCCGGTAAGCTCAGAGGCCTGAGGAATGAAAGCTTTATAAAATGATATCAAACCTAGGAAACTCCGGAGTAACTTCTTGGTGGTAAGAGGAGTCATGGAGGTGATGGCAGTCAACTTGCCAACTTGTGGTTGAAGATGGTCGCGGGACAAAACAAATCCCAGATAGTTGATGGACTCTGCTCCAAACCGGCACTTTTTAAGTTTGACAGTCAGACCGTTTTGTTGTAGTCTATCTAAAACAGACTTGAGGGCAGAGATGTGAGTGGGCCAATCAGATGAATACACAAAAATATTATCAAAATAAAAAGAAACATTGGCCAAGCCAGCAAGCACAATCCTCATTAAGCGAATATAAGTGGCACAGGCCGTAACAAGATCAAAAGGCATCCGAGTAAATTCCATCAGGCCCTTGTGAGTGGGAAACGCAGTGAAGCGTCGAGCTTTGGCAGAAAGTGGAACCTGGTAATATGCCTTACTCAAATCTAGCTCTGAGAAGAACTCAGCACCAACGAACTTATGCAGCTCTGTCTCAATACTGCAGGATGGTTCAGCATGGAAAAATAGTAACTGAGTTGAGTAACCTATAATCAATGGCCATCCGATACGTACCGTCGGACTTCCTGACCATGATAACCGGAGAGCAGTGTGGAGAGGTTGAAGGTTGGATGATTCCTTGACTCAATAGTTGCTCAACCTCTTCCTGGTAGTAGTGCTGGAGATGGATTGGCACCGGGTAGATCTTCGCTTGTATTCTCTCCGTTGTAGTGAGGGTGATGTCGTGCTCGACAGTCTTGGTGCAGCCAGGTTGATCCGAAAAAGTAGACTGGTATGTGAGAAACAGGTCTTCAACCTGAGCAGACTGGTTCCAAGTGAGAGCAGGACTAATGACAGGTTCTTCAGCATTAGTTGGACCATCAGGTGTTAAAGCAAGCTCAGGTAAATCATCAATACCCTCACTAAAATAGGATGACTTACCCTTTTCCTCGGGCTCGCTTAAAGGTGAAATCTCGTCGAGGACTTGTAGCTGGTTAACTTGGGCCCGCCGGTGGTACTTCTTGAGGATATTGGCGTGGTAAAGTTTAGGTCCTCTTGGCATCTCGATCAAGTAGTCCACCTTACCCCGTTTTTCCAAAACTTTGTGAGGGCCACTCCAAGCAACCAACAACTTGCTGGAGTCACTAGGCAGTAGTAATAATACCTCATCGCCTGGCTGGAATTGACGGTCTTGAGATCTTACGTCAAAGTAAGACTTATACCGGGCGATACTCACATCCGCGTGTTTGGCAGCAAGCTGGGCGCATTCGGTCAGTTTCTCCCGTAGCTCGATGACGTAACGGAAGGTTGATCTCTCATCTTCTGGGATCCTACGGTTTTCCCAAAGGTCACGGAGCACCGAGAGGGGACCCCGCACTGACCTGCCATAGAGGAGTTCAAATGGAGAGAATCCAGTCCGGTCGTTAGGGATCTCTTTGAGGGCAAACAAAGTAGGGATTAAATATCGATGCCACTCCTTGGGCTTGTCAGAGCACAGCTTCCAAAGGGCAGACTTCAGGGTACTGTGCAGCCGCTCAACTCGCCCATTTCCGCTGGGGTGGAAAGGCATGGTGAAGATGGGTTTTACTCCCAGTAGTTTGTGTAGCTCTGCCATAAGCTGGGAAGTAAATTGAGTCCCACGGTCAGAAAGTATTTCCCTGGGGATTCCCACTCTGGCGAAGATGGTTAGCAGAGCTTCAGATACAGATATGGTGTCAATATCTTTAAGAGGCATGGCTTCTGGAAACCCAGTGGAGAAATCAATTAGAGTGACAATGTAACGGTGTCCTTCAGAAGATGGTGGAGACAAGGGACCTACCAAGTCAATGGCAACTCTGGAGAAGGGTTCAGTTACGACAGGTAACGGTTGAAGAGGTACTGGACGTACCCTACCCTTAGCCGACATACGTTGACACTTGTCGCAGGAACGGCAGTAATCCCGGATGTCTGCACACATCCCTGGCCAATAAAAGTCTTGCAAGACCTTCATCTGGGTCTTCCGGTGGGAGAAATGTCCAGCCAAAGGACCTTCGTGAGCAACACGTAGGATGACAGGACGGCAATCGCTGGGAACAACCAAGGATAAACCATTTACCTTTTGAGGGTGATCCGATGAGAGACATTTTCGGTACAGGAGGCCTTCCTCATGTATGAACTGGTATGTGGCACCATCCCGTGCTTTCTCAACTTCTTGAGTGGTAGCCTTTGATTGTAAACCCGTCAAGGAAGGACAGGATTCCTGAAGTTGACGAAACTCATCAGGGGTTACAGTCAAAGGATGGAGCTTAGGCAGAACTAGAGGGTGGACCCGTTTAGATCGACCGGGGTAGTGGCGGGGAAGCCGGTGAACAAGCGCCAGCAGACGAGAGTGGTAGTTCAACCACTAATTAGGGGAAGACGAGGCAGGTGCAGTTCCTCACAACCATCCAAAAGTGTATGGTTGGTGAACGTCCGGTTACCCTCTTTAGCGTCTGTCTCTCCACCCTCCTCATCCTCCTATTCGTCTTGCTTCTCCTCCTCTTCCTTCTGTTCCTCACCATGACTGTGTAGGAACGAGAATCCTGCAATGGCAGTCTCAATGTTGGCAAATTCTTAACACTACTTGGGATTCTGCAGGGATGGTTGTAAGTACTAATATGTCTCTCTCTCTCTCTCTCTCTCTCTCTCTCTCTCTCTCTCTCTCTCTCTCTCTCTCTCTCTCTCTCTCTCTCTCTCTCTCTCTCTCTCTCACATATATATACAATACCATAATCACCTTTATATTGGCAGGTGTTGCAGTACAATGCAGTAGGTGGTAAGATGAACCGAGGACTGGCAGTGTCGCTGTCTTTCAAGCTTCTGGCAAAACCGGACCAAATCATCCCAGAGAACATCAAGAATGCACACATCATGGGCTGGTGCATTGAGCTGGTAAGAACGAAGACACGCTGCTGCTGCTGCTTCCATTACTACTACTACTACTACTACTACTACTTTCCGGCTCTTACCGGCTGACTCAGTTCTGTGAAAAGTGTACATTTGATCAGAATCTTCATTAATAATATATCAAATACGATATTTGCATGTATGTTAATTATCCAATCATCATATGCACTAGATGTGTCATCATTCGGGCACCAAAGTAAGTCGGTTACACTTGCTGAACAAAAGAAATTGAAAGAGGAACATACAGCCTTATATAAATCTAGCCGAGACGAGACATGCACTCCTTTCACTTAGCCCTTAGGCCCCTAGAGAAGAGATTGGTCTACCCGACCCCACTCTGCGGGGTTCATACATGCAGTGGCAGACATTTTTCTCGACCCCTGACCAAACGCACCACCTCCTCCACCTTCCGTTTTCCTTCTATACTTGTGTCTGACCTCCACAATTCCTTACCTTTCACTTGATGCATAACCTCTCTATCCTTTCTTTTCTAATCTATATTTTCCTTCACTCCCACAGCTGCAGAGTTTCTTCCTAGTGGCAGATGATATCATTGATGGCAGCCAAATGCGTCGCGGGAAGCCAGCCTGGTACCTCAATGACAACCTGGGGCCAAGTGCCTTCAACGACGCCATCCTGATGGAGGCCGGCATCTACAAGATCCTCCACAAACACTTCCGGGATGTCCCTTACTATGTGGATATGTTAGATCTCTTCCATGAGGTGAGGAGATCCAGACAACTTATAATTTGGTGTTAGTGCAAGTGGTTGTGTCTCTTATGCACTTAAACGATCCATGTTTTATTTTATTTATTTATTTATTTTATGTGTACATTTCAACACATTCTATTTGTTTTCACATATCCAAATCCTCTTGTATCTCACAGCTTAGTTTTACTCCTTAAGCTTAACAAATTTTTATCATGCTCCAGTTTGTAGTAAATTATTTTAGTCATATGTAAGAGTGTTGCATACGTGTAGCCATAAGTTCCTTTTGACATTACATACCTACGCCAAATAACAGGCAAGAGGCAAGTCCATCCTGCCCCTATAAAGCTTACTGACGCCAACGGTTTGTAATATAGAAAAAAAAGAAGAAAAAACTACACGTATACCATTTTTCCATGTACAACCCTTCCTAATGATCATGCGCAAAGAAAATGTAGAAGATTATCATTGTTAAATTGAATGCAAGTCTATTAATGTGTGTTTACTTTTCAGATGACACTCAAGACAGCTCTAGGGCAGGCATTAGACCTCCTGTCATGCCCTCCAGAACAGACGCCAATACTGAGGAAGTTTACAATGGAACGCTACAATGCTATAGTCAAGTACAAGACAAGCTTCTACTCTTTCTACCTACCTATTGCTCTTTCTATGTACATGGTAAGTGATTACACCGTGTCCTTTATCCTAAATGCTTCATGGAATTGTATGAACTTAATTTTTATCACAATTCCCAAGTCTAGTTTTATCCATAAGTATCACGTAATGCAGTTGTCTCTAATCATGGGACTAAATAAGTTCTTTTTTAGGTTTCATTATTATAACAGTCTGGTTAATGCTTCAACAGCTTAATGGATAGCATCAACATTTATTTTGATATTCAAATTGGACATGAAAATGGACAGTGTGCTAGAGTATTACAGAGAAAGGCGAGAGAGGAGATTGTGAGGATCATATCAAGCAACGACACGAATATATGGGAACTCTTCTGCCGTAGCCATCCCCTGGCAGGAGTTCTTAGGTACAGACATCAGATAGATAGATAGCTTAGCATGGGGGTGTGACTGCATCCTCCATGCTGCTACAAAGTACTTGTTGACTTTCCTTCATGAAGTCAATTAGTGTATTACTAGGAATATGATGCATTGAATAAGGGAGACTGCAGTGTTCCTTTATGTTACAACTAGGTAAATGCACACAACCATCTCACCACATCTACACAAGTGCATGTGTGATTGTAAGTGAAATTTTATAAAAGTACTTAGTTTTTCCATCTGGCATTATCCTTTGTTTGTTTCCCATTCCTAGTGTGTTTTGATAAAGTCTTATTTATTTCATAAGTCAAGTTTTTTGCTATGTTTTGGAAAACAAATGTATGCCAAGGTTGTAGTATTGTGCTAGCTTTGTGGAGCATTGACTGTGTTATGTTTCAAATATGTATTTCTTGTTGTGGACAGTGAAGTATATTTACCATATTTTCTCATATGAGTCAGTCATTTGGATCAGAGACCCTCAAGAGAGAGAGAGAGATACAATCTATATGGTCTTTCAAAATAACATGGATGAATCCAATAGATATCTGAAAATTGTTTTTAAAATTGGCAATAGTTGGTTCCAAAATAATTGAGCCACGGTAACGTAACATACGAAACAAAACCTTGTACTTAGCAGGAAGTATCAGTATGGAAGTCAGTCAGTGTCCTGTCTCCCTCTCTTCAGGGTCGTGTATTTGGAGGTGTTATGGCCTAGATATGAATCTCTGTTTTGTTTGATTACAGGCGGGGATAAGAAATACTGATAACGTGCGAGTGGTAAGCTAAACACACACGAGTCGTCTTACGATCCTTGCAGTTGCTAATGTTTGAAACTTCCTTCACTAATGCTCTAACCCATCACCTTTACCCTTTATGAGACACACAGGCTTATATGGAGAGTCATAAGGGTCAGGCTACAGATTACATTATTGACCATGGTATTCATCTCCATTTTGATTCTTGCATTTGTGTTTGCTGCTAGATGTGGTCCTGTAGAAGTTATACAATTGTCAGGTGATGAGGTGGCTTTCAGCAGAGCAGCAGCGATGGAACACAAGGCAGATGGAAGGGAAGCCCATGGTCTAAAATATGATCTTAGAACTGACTTTTGTGATTCTATACAAGTCTTATTTTCTTGGGTTCCTTACCGTGGGTGCACAAAAGTTTTCGTTGGCATTCTTTAGTTTCTCCCACCAGCACTGGGCGTTATGCGGGCACTGCTTTGTTGACTTTGTTCATCTATGTACCTGTGTATGTATTTAAATCTTCCTTGGGCAGCTCATTTTCCCTTTCACTCTGGTTTTCCTTTTCTAGGCAGAGACAATTGGTAACTGATGATGGTGATGGCTACTTGTATAATTATTTATTGTTGACATTCACTATCTAAAGATCATTAGTCATAAGGTGAGGTTAACTATGGGAATTTAAGACATTTTATTTATATTTCTTGGAAGAAAGTTTCACGTTTTATGTTTCCTGTTCTTGTTCAAACCATTTTATTGATCATCTCGCCACATGCAAAATTTTTAGCATGAAATTAAAGTAAACTCTTACATAGGTATTCCAGAGCCATAGAGAAGATTAATTGCCATTCAATGCTTATTTATTTTCCTGCACATCTTTCATCTATTAATGTATCTAAAGCACCTGACCTCACAGTTTTGGAAGTTAGGCTCTACAGGCACACGAGTGGAGTAAAATCATTTCCAGATAGTATTATACGGTATAATTAATCATTCGTTCTTCATATAAGGTTCCTCCATCATATAGTGGTGGTCATACCTCCAGTAATTAAAGTTAGTTCAATGTAACAACGCTCATCATGTAGGAACACTAAACCTGAAGGATAACTGTCGTGTAGGATCCGCACATATTCAGTAGATATGTATATATTTTAGCGCACATATATTCATTTCCCTTTTCACTTTTGATATAGGCTACTTCTGTGTGTGGAGATATGTAGTATTATTAGTGTAGCATCATAGTGGAAGTGAACCTGAACCTGAACCTATCAATATGTTAATCTCACAAATGTGTATCCTTTATTGATATAACATTCTAGTGCAGATGTGTTATAGGAAAATTATGTCCGTATTTCTTGAATGATGAAGAAGCAAAAATATGTCACACTCTTTAATAAGTTAGCTGAAACGTGTTACATAGTCCTTAGAAGTACTAGTTTATGTGATGAGGTCTTTTATGTGAATGCTATGTTTGGAATGAAGTCTGTTGCATACCATTGTGGTGGAGGAGTCTTTCCCTTGTATACATTCCTCCTTCACTCACTTGGCATTCGTCAGTGACATGTTAAGTGAGTGTGGTCCTCAAGGCTCTCCAAGCTTAGATGGGATTGGTGTCCTCTTGGAAGGGTCAGCTTGGCTTCGGGCGGCAGACTTGTGTTACATTCATCACTTGTATTGGAACTACATTCCTTGGTGCACCTTGCCCGTCTCTCCCTGCATGTAGCTTGTTCCCTGGGTGGTAGTTGTGGTAGTTGCTCCTGGTCCTTCCTCATTGTGAATTACGTTCGTAGTACATGGTCACATACAGGAGTTCTAGAATACCGTGTTTTAGCCTTTGGTGAAAATTAAGTGTTCCTTCTGAAATAGGTATGCTTTCAGACAAAATACTCTAATCTTCCTGAATGAATCTGTTCCTGAAAGCTGTGTAAGCTGAACAGACTCACTGCACAGAGTATCTTGTGTATGAAGGGTCTGCTGAGCACCTCACCAAACTGTGATGGTGTCCTACAACTTCTCTCTGTGACCATGCGTAGTTATGGAAAATAAGTTGATTTCTTAATTAGTGTAACAAGTATTTGTAAAAAGAAGCTATCTAATATGCTTTAAGTATTCAAAAGTGGTAGTGTGTTTTGTTTGTCTTATTTGTTCAGTTTTATTCACATTCTTAACATCATAATTAACATCTCAAAGAAAGAATACTAAAAAACACCAATTATATATTTGTTGGCTACAAATAATATTACAGATCATTTTTGCAGCTGTACTTCTTAGGGATTATTATTTTTTTATATAGTTATGAATGATT
This sequence comes from Metacarcinus magister, assembly GCA_029783475.1. NCBI lineage: Eukaryota > Metazoa > Arthropoda > Malacostraca > Decapoda > Cancridae > Metacarcinus > Metacarcinus magister. Next base: position 8,712,104 of record JAPQNM010000046.1, read on the forward strand.
TGCTTTTAATTAGTCTGTACTCTAAATGCACACATACTTTTTTACCTTTCAATTTTGCTAGTAAGCCTTAGCTCCTGTACAAAGTTGGCCCTGTCAGTGTAGATCTTGGTGTGGGATTCAGTGTCCCACAACTCACACCATTGACAACCGTTAGTGTCAGTCATGTGCGGGGCCGGTGGGGTAGCTGCATTTACTTACTTGGAAGCGCCTCCTCAGCCGCCCCTTTGCCCTAGGCTGGCATCACGGACCGGGAGCTGCACCGCCAGGCTCGGACCATCCTGGTGGAAATGGGACAGTTTTTCCAGGTGAGTACAGCGCACTTTTTACTTATTAAGTGTGTCAGCATCAGGTTTCTTTTCTATAAAGTCAGAAGTTTTGTTAAATGTATTTAGTGCTACATTCTATTGAGATGTTCAAGGTGTTTAGTTTAAATTTTGAGACTTGAGTGCTGTATGATCGGCTGTAAGGGTTATTTCATTGGATAATCTCTTGATGGTATTTTATTTGATATGTTTCTTGCCTCCTGACATTTGTAGATTCATCATTTACAGCTCCAGTTACCACCTATGAACACTTCCTTTCATAACTGTCATTACAGCGTCACAACATCAAGCACCTTATATAACATCCCAATCTTCCCTCATAACCAACACCACAACAATAATCAAAAGAACTCAACACCCACAGCTGCCATCTTAACCACCACAACACCACAAAAGCAACAACAAATTATCTTTCTTGAGCACACCATATCTGGCGCAGGTTCAAGATGACTACCTAGACTGCTTCGGAGACTCATCCATCACGGGCAAGGTTGGGACTGACATTGGGAAGGGCAAGTGCACGTGGCTGTCTGTGGTGGCACTGCAGCGGGCATCCACCTCCCAGCGGGTCATCATGGAGGAGCACTACGGCCGGCCAGAGGAGGAGAGTGTCAGGAAGGTGAAGGGGCTGTACAAGGTGAGGCAGCATCCATTTCTTTGTCTTTTCATATTTTTTATGCTTATTCTCTGTTTCTCTTAACTTCTTCAGTATAGGGTAATTATTTGTATGCAGGTAGATATAAACTTCAAGGGTTGAAGAAATATATAAAGAAAGAAATATAACTTTTCCAGTGATCCTCCATAAAGAGTTAGAGAGATAAGTAACGTCAGTAAAAACAATATCTACAACAACAGTCAAGTTTGCACTCATACAATCCTACTCTCCTTCCCCTCAGGAGCTGAATCTGCCAGCAACATACCGTGCCTATGAGGAGTCGACTTCATCCATGATCCGCACACACATCCAGCAGATATCCCGTGGCCTCAACCATAATGTTTTCTTTAATTTCCTTGACAAGATCCATAGGAGGTCCAGCTAGACCACTCACAGTGCATCCACAACCGAATGGATTACTAGACCCTGTGATCAGCATCTGTTTTCATCACACTTCAAGGTCAAGTGTGGAATAAGTCATTAGGATTGGATTCTAATTTAATTTCACTTATTTTGTACCTTCTTCTTATAGTTTTGTTCTAAGTGCTACACGTATACTAGTTATGCACAAAATAATCAAAAGTGATGTTTATTTTTCATCCTCACTTCATATAATTTAAGGTTGATTTCATCGTTTAATTATATTCCACACAGCAGAAGAATGAAGTCACTTAGAAGAAACATGAGTATCTAGGAACATTAGCTCATCATGCAAAGTCAAATCAGTTCCATTCTGTAATCTGTGGTGCTCCCTTGGCAGTATATAGTGAGATGCATGAGACAACTGTCCTATAGTGTTAGCAAAGGCAGACTAAAACTGTACACTTATGTTTATATGTACCAGTCTCTTATGTAGTCAGTGACGGACTGTCTCTATACTATTGGCTTTGGGTGTGCTGTCTCTCACAACAACTGATTAAGGAAGCTGCCTTGTGCTGCTCCCTCCCATTAGGCTGTGTGTGAAGTGACGACCCAATGTGTGTGTGTGCGAGTGTGTGTGTGTGTGTGGGTTACTCATATGATATTCTTGGCTGCTTGTGCAATTTTTCTTGTCATTATGTCAGTGTAGAGAACGGAGTAACTTTGAATGTGTGTGTGTTTGGGTGGAGTGGTGGTGGTGGTGGGAATGAGATTGAGTTTGCTTCCTCCCTTAACTTGAAGGTGGGAAGCTAAAAGAGACAACTGAGTAATGGTCTACATCGGGTGTCTAGTGTTGTCTCGGTGTGGATTTTAGAGTAAGTAAACTTCATGTTGTTGATTGCTATTTTTTCTTAACCACTAGTAGGAGGTATAGGTACTTATAATGTAAGTATCATAATTTATCATCTTTGGCTTAAAACATAATGTGTCATCTATACTTTTTTCTGGTAGTGAAATATGATTTGAAAGTGTTTTTTTTTTTCTTATTTGGTATGTAACCTTGCGTGGAGACGAAGACCTACTAGACAAATGGAGGGAAACAATTATTGTGTCACTGCATATAGGCAAAGGCAGTAGAAATTTGTGTAGTATATGGTAGAGTCTAGATTATGAAATTAACTAAGAGGAAGAAGGTTATTGAGGAGCTAGCAGGGTTACGAAAGAAAAAAAAAGGATATATGGATCAAATATTTGTAATTGAAATGAGTGAAGAAAAATACTAAAGGAAAGATGAAAAATAGTATGCTGTTTTCATGAACCTAGAGAAATATGATCGGGTTGATAAGAAAACTGTCTGGAACATTCTGAATATTTATAGTGTGGGAGGACAGGTATTGTAAGGCATTTTATAGGGAGGAGCTCAATGAGAGTTTGAGTGTGGGAGTGATAGAGGGATGCGTCGTGTCACCATGGTTTAATATTTTTATGGATGGAATATATAGATAGATATAGGTGTGTGAAGGAAACTAAATGTGAATGTTGGGAAAAGTAGTGCCATTCCTTCACATATGACAAGCTAAATGTATTGGTGTATTTTTCCATAACTATTAGTAATGGGAAATGAGGGCAGCAAAACTTTGAAGGCAAGACTTTATGATGTTTATACACTTGCCTATTTCCTGGTTAACATTAATGTCAAACTCCATCTAGACAAACTGTTTGGACATAATCAGCTGCCAAAAAATGCTGGACATTAAAGATTGCATAATAAAAACCCTTAATTGAGGCTTTATATATTGTTATAAAGTATAACATTTATACTGTGATGGAACTCTTGATTTATGTTTGAGCTGATGTGGAAGTGAGAGAGAGAGAGAATGTAAGTGTTTAACATGTAAGATTGAGGTAAAGTGTTGGCACACGCTGTAGCTGCACGTAGCTGCAGGTGCTCATCTCCCGTCACATAGGCCTTTCAGCCTGTGGTGGAAATTAACCCGTTACGCAAGGACACAGGGCCACTATGACATCCGACTTTCCACATTTTACCTTCCTCAGGTTTCCCTAGGTACCCTTTTGGGAGGATGAACAGCTGGGTGAGCTGTGTGCCGACTGCCCTCGTCCGGGATCGAACTCGGGTCAGCGGATTTGTAGTCAGAAGTGCTAACCACTGCACCACTGAGGCCACACTGTTATATCCTGTATTGTAATACTGTTTGTGTTCTTATTCAACATTCTTGTAGTCATTCTGCATTAATCATAGCTTCCTCAATGCTATTTACATAGATTCAGAGAATTTGTCCGTGTTCATCGTAGCTAAATGGCTTAATCTCTCTCTCTCTTTCTCTTTCTCTCTCTCGCTCTCTCGCTCTTGCTCAAATCAATCGAGTTCCACCAACAGTATACAGTGTTATACTTTATATAAGTATATTATGAATGTAAACTTATACATAATTCCAATACTGTCATTTTTTCTAATGGATACACTCACATAAACTTTATATACACACATTTACAACATGTAAGAATCCCAGATAAATAGGGAAAGTATTTTAATAGTATACACATGCTTGGGAAAAATATACACTTATTTGCATCTTATACTAGAGAAATGAAAGCTTAAAATAAAATGTAATACTATCACATGGAAGGGTGAGTAGGAAATGTGATGGATAATGAATATTTCAGAGTTATGTGTATCAGATTTCACCCTTTGTATCCTTTAACCTCTTATGTTACACTAAAGAGGAGAGGAATAATTGCACCGGTGTGAAGAGGTAAGAAATACTGTAACAACTACTCAATATTTGGAAACTATATCATGGTGTAATGTTGTAGATACAGTACTTTCTTCCACCTAAATTCACGTCAAAGAATTTTTTTCCTTAATCCGTTATGCAAAACTCATCCTACATCATATACGTTTTGTAAAAAATTTGTTTTGTCTCTTAAGTTTTGCAAATTTCTTATTTAGGATACCTAGTTTTGCAATTCGTTTGTTTCATGGCGGTGCATATTTATAAAACCATTATTGCATTATACACAAGTTTTGTAGAGTAAAAGTTCTTAAAAAAATATATATATAACATGCATTGTGGAAGGACAGTGTGAGCATTAGAGATACTTAAGACCTGTATTAAGGGTTGTGAAGGGAAAGTCAAAACTCAGACCATCTATGTTCTGTTGGATGCCATCACGTAGACCATCCAACAAGCTCTCGAGAATGAGCATTGGCTATGGAATACAAGGAAACATGGAAGGGAAGATGATGGCCTGAATCTTAGTGTTAAGCTGTCCCTTCACAACTCTTATGCTTCCCTAGGTGTCCTGGAAGCCACAAGGAGGCTGTATGCTGGAGGCGAGAGACTGGACCTCGTTAGATTTGCCTGCACCTTTGCCTTTCTCATCGGCTTCTTTTTCTTTTCTTCTCTTCTCCTTTTTTTCTTTTCTTGCTTTTTTTTCCTCTTTTTCACTTTTATGTGTGTCTGTGTTGTCTGTGGTGTGACCATTCACTTCATCAGTATTTGGTTTTGGTTTTGTTTCTTGGTTGCTGGACTCGGATGTTTTCCTACTCTTTTTCTTTTTATGTTTTTCAGTTTTATCTACTTTCTTACTGTGAACATTAGCATCAATCACCTCGGTAATTGATTTTGTCATGTCCTCCTTACTAATGCTTTCCTCTTTAACAATTACCGAAGCTTCACTTGGCATTTCACTTTTTTTGTCCTTATGACTTTTCTCAACAGCAACCACAACATTACTTATGGGCTCATCTTTGACAGAACCTTTATTTGAGGTTTCACTCGATTTGAAGCTATCACTAGTTTTGATTTTTGGTGCAGGTGCCTTGGGCTTGTGATCTGAACCTCTCCTGCTCCTAAATGTGTCAACGTGTGTTTCCTTCACCTTCTTCGTGCTGTCAGTGTTTCCATTTGAGAGTGTGTCAACATGTGTTACTTTCGCCTTCTTCGTGCTGTCAGTGTTTCCAGTTGACAGTGTGTCAACATGTGTTACTTTCGCCTTCTTCATGCTGTCAGTGTCTCCATTTGAGAGTGTGTCAACATGTGTTACTTTCGCCTTCTTCATGCTGTCAGTGTCTCCATTTGACAGTGTGTCAACGTGTGTTATTTTCACCTTCATGCTGTCAGTGTTTCCAGTTGACAGTGTGTCGACATGTGTTACTTTCGCCTTCTTCATGCTGTCAGTGTCTCCATTTGACAGTGTGTCAACGTGTGTTATTTTCACCTTCATGCTGTCAGTGTTTCCAGTTGACAGTGTGTCGACATGTGTTACTTTCGCCTTCTTCATACTGTTAGTGTCTCCGTTTGACAGTGTGTCAACGTGTGTTACTTTCACATTTCTTTCACTACTAGTGTCTTGGTTTGACAGTGTATCAACATGCGTTTCTTTCACCTTCCTTTCACTACTAGTGTCTCTATTTGGTAGTATGTCAACATGTGTTTCCTTCACCTTCCTCTTGCTGCTAGGATGCCCATGGGGTAGTTTATCAGCATGTGTTTGCTTCATCTTTCTTTCACTGCTAGTGTCTCCATTTGACAGTGTGTCAACATGTGTTTCCTTCACCTTCCTCTCATTGGTAGGGGGTCCATTGGGCAGCTTGTCATGATGTGTTGATTTCACCTTCTTTTCGCTGCCAGTGTCCTTCTGAATAGTGGTTTCAATGTTTGTCAACTTTGCTTTTCTTTCACTGGAAGCATACCTTTCATGCATCTCCTTCTCCATCGTCTCCCTTCTCTGGCCTCCACTGTGTGATTGGTCAGGAGGCGGCATAGGGAGGGTATCTGCTGGGCTACACCTCCCACCACTTGAAGTTGCAGTTGAGGAGCTGTCTCTGTTCTCACTCAAATGAGCTGACAGTGGTCTGCTCAAACATGGATTTTGGTCCTCAATGGCATGGGAGAGGAATCTATTGACTCGCTCCTGGTAGTCCATAGAGTGGTGGGTTGGATGGTCACCAAGACCACCTGACATCCACGGAGGAACCAGACCACCTTCCACATTCTTGTTCCCCAACATCTCTGGGTGAGCCTGCCAGAAAGTAAATGGTTTTACACAACGGAAGGCATTTATATAATAGCTGGATTAATAATGCTAACTGTTACTGCTCCATTAATAGTGTCACCATAATTTGTAATGGAGAACACTATTAATGACAATAGTTATATTTGATTACCTGACATTATAGGCAGCAGCACACACACTTGTGCCTTGGTGCCTTGTTAGCTTTTTATGACAATGTAGAGGATAACGAGATGTTTCACTGAAAAGTGAGTTGAAATTTTACAGGCAATTCCAGTTATGAAAACAATCTGGTGGTCCTCTTATATAAGGGTCCTTGACTTTTAGAATGAAGAAACTTAAAGATGTTGACAAAACTTGTAAACCTCTACTTTCGTGGTACTAATCTAGAGAGTAACAACAACATTAATAAAAAAACAGAAAACCTCCAGAATCATACAAAAAATGTTTGTCTGATTAGTATTAGTCTCTGCCTAGGAAGTGAATGGCATAAAAGATCCAAGTCCCATGAAGATGATAAAAAAAACTGCAATACTTGCATTGAATTACCTGGATTGGCTTGATTGGCTTCCTTTACCTCAACAAAACTTCTATATATTCTATTTATTTTCAACAAATGAATACCTGAAGTGATTTTCTACTGATGTAAGTGTTATGCTTTCAGAAAAGTATGGTAGTTTTTTGACGTTTCCTAGCATTGATTTTACTATTGACCTCTGCTTCAAACAAAACAAAAATTAATAATAAATGCGATGAGATTAATGAATGCAATGAAAATATGCAATAATTGTTCCCTTTAAAACCACCATCTTTTGAATATATTTGATACTATTAGATATTTGAAAGCTGTCGTTGAAATACATCTACATATAAATGGAAGAAGCTTCCTCCCTACCCCATTTTATTACTAGCATTAACTTTATTTGTTAGTGACGTTTTTTCATTAATCCCAGTCAAAGTATATAGACTTTTACAAACTACTTTGCGTAATATATGCACTTACTTTGAATCACCATGCCTTCTAACTAGCCCAATAGCCCCATTATGAGCCTCGTATTCCTTGCTCCTATAGTCACCCTTTGAGGCACCACCATTAATACCCGCTCTAGCGACGCCACACACCTGCAGGAGTTGATAGAGCGCAGCGAGGGGCACCTGCTGGCCGGGCCGGGGCGGGAGGGGCGTCACACCATGCTGGTCCACTACGTCTTCGTCTCGCTTGGAGGCGGCGCTGTACTCTGGGGTCTGCACGCCGCGCCACCCCACCCGCGAGGACCACAGCGCTAGTCCCAACTCCAGGATGAACCCCACCAGCAGATTAGCGCTAATGTTCAGCGTAAGGCGGTGCTCCTGTTGCATATCAAACGGCTGGAACCTGTGTGGTCGAAGAGATGAATGAGACAGTTGACATCTTCCCAGACTCACCTGTTTTCATTGTCTAGAATGGAAGGGAGTTGTGGCACGGATAGTTAGGCTGGGAATGGAATAGTTTACCTCTGTACCTGTCCTGTCAACTCTTTATTCTTAATTTACTTGAGGGACTACGTGCAGTGTGGACGCCCTTCAGGAAGGTTATTAGAGCGAGGGCAATCACCGTTTACCTGTCTTGGTGATGGATTCACCTGCAGCCTACTTTTTTATATGCATGTGTATAGATCTCTCTCTCTCTCTCTCTCTCTCTCACCATGAGTGCTCGTCTATCTGGTCCAGGAGGGTCTGGAAGTGCTTGTGTCTGTTCACGATGGCGTAGATGCTCAGCACGATGGCCAGCACGCTCAGCACCACACACACCACCGAGGTCACCAGGAATGCCTTGATGCTGAAGTTCTTATACCAGAAGCAGTGTGCCACTACACCTGAAAATCCACACAACATCGCCGCCAGCCCCGTCCACACGCCCGCCCCCGCCCAGCATGTCTCTGGCTCTATCCACGTTCCTGTGTGGGGAATAGAAAACAGTGTGTGACCTTGATGGCAGGTTAAGAGAAACGTCCTGGTGGCTGCCATTATCTGATTCTCTCATTACAACCACATTTAAAACATTTGAATAAAGTGACATAGTAAGTGTGTGTGTTTAATGTTATTCATCCAAAAGACAAAAAAAATATATAAGAAAGAAAGGGAAATAAGCAAAAACAAATAGTTATGATGCAAGTACCACTTAGCCGTCTCAGAACTCTTCTCGACTCTACTTCACAAACTAGGCGTCTCGAAACCATGAGAGAGGCTCAGTATCGAGTCCTGCCTTGTGAAGAGTGGGTGGAATTTTTTTTTCTCTTTCTCTCTCGATCTATCTCTATCTCCTTATCAAAAGCAACAAACATAACTACAACAACTACTGCTACAAGTCAACAACAGCAACCAATTGCAGGCTTCACGTTCTCCAGTTTCGGAAGTCGGATAATTGTCTCCAGGTAATGATGTGTGTGTGTGTGTGTGCGTATGTGTGTGTGTCGTTTTCTCTAATAGCCTGTAATTTGAGGGAGTCACTCCTTCGTCCCGCCACCACGTATAGCCTGCCGTGATGGGGTGTTTTCGTTTTCTTTCTCGGTCCCGCGCATCTCCTTCCTCGCGGACAATTTCACTTCAAAGGTGGATGGATGGGAATCAGTTAACTTTATTTTCCCCTCCTCGAATAAAAGGAAACTAACACATTGTCTTCCCCTGAATTAATGCTCCAAAATGGGATTCTTTCTTTTTCTTTCTTTCTTCGTATTAATGGCGAAAGAGAGAGGGAGATGGGAGGGAGATAACTACGCCATAACAGTCTGTGAGATGAAGCGTATGGGAAGAAGTAGACCGCTATAAGTTAAGGTGAACATAGTTATTTGTGCCTTACGTCGGCAAGCTGGATAGACAGACCCTCACACGTAGACTCAAGTAGGAGAAGGTGAAGGGAGTGGTATATCTGTATGTGCAATCTACCAAGGGGTGTGTCCAGAGGGGGGAAAAAAGCGAAATGGATGATGTGGTGAGAAGAATATAGGCCGATTGCGGTGGTAACGGCAGAGAGAGAGAGAGAGAGAGAGAGAGAGAGAGAGAGAGAGAGAGAGAGAGAGAGAGAGAGAGAGAGAGAGAGAGAGAGAGAGAGAGACAGGTGAACGTAACTACCGGGCATGGTACTCAGGCAGACATCGGCGTCACATGCCCTAGGATATTTCATGAAAATTTCCACACCTCGGAATTTCATGAAAATTTGTACATATAGGTTTTCGATCATACCGAACACGAATCTGGACTCAGTTTTATCATTACTATAATATCAAACATTAAAAAATAAATAAAACAAATGAGATAGAGGAAATACTTTCATTATTCCCGTTACCATCACCTCATATTCATTATTATTATTATTATTATTATTATAGTATTTATTCATCATTATGGTGATGGTGGTGGTTGTGGTGGTGGTGAGGGAAATTCTTATAGTAATAGTAGTAGCAGTAGTAGTGTACAAATACCACCATCACCACCTGCAACAACAACAACAACAACAACAACAACAACAACAGCAATAACAACATCAATAAAAACTACACTCACCCAACACGCCAAGCAGGAACACTACAGCACCCAGGAAGAGGTGTGCCAAGCCAAGTCCTCGCACCAGGGAAGCGGAGTACTTCACCTCGGAGGGCAGGACTGCGGGGTCAGGGCCGGCTGGGGGTAGAGCTAGTGGAGACTTGTTGCCAGCGGCCCCACTGGACACCTGGATCACGAACACCTGGTTGTGCTGCTGCATTCTGGCGACCTGTAGAAGTAGAAGGAGGTGGTGAGGTGTGGGTGGTGGAGAGAGTGTGATAGAGAAGGAGAGAGAGAGATGTGTAGTGCAATAGGGAGGTTTAAAAGGGAGATATGGAAGGTGAGAGTGATATTCGTGGTGCTGGGAAGTGATAGGGAAAGGAAAGGTGAGGTGAAGGTGATGGTAATGGTGGGAGTGGGGGTGGTGGGAGCGAGGGAGTATAAAATGTGTGTGTGTGTGTGTGAGAGAGAGAGAGAGAGAGAGAGAGAGAGAGAGAGAGAGAGAGAGAGAGAGAGAGAGAGAGAGAGAGAGAGAGAGAGAGAGAGAGAGAGAATAACTAAGGGCTGATGGAAGGTGAAATAGCACAAGGGTGAAAGGGAAGAGATGTGAGACTGAAGGGGTGGAGAAAGGAAAAGGAGGGCAGAGGAGATGAGGTAAGGAAGGCGTCTGGTTGAGAGAAAAAGAGACAGAGAGCGAGAGAGAAAAAAAAACAGTGGGGGAGAGAGAGAGTCGAGGGGGAAGTATATTGACTTAGTAGAAACAGTGGTGGTAATTAGCAATAGTAGTAGTAGTAGTAGTAGTAGTAGTAGTAGTAGTAGTAGTAGTAGTAGTAGTAGTAGTAGTGGTGGTAGTAGTAGTAGTAGTAGTAGTAGTTATCATTATAGTGGTCGTTGTGGTAATGATAGTAATACGAACGTACTACATAAGAAAACGAAAGAAACGACTAACTAACACAACAAACACAAACAAGAACACAATGAATGACGGTATCTGTACTTGGCATTTACAAAACAAAAATAAAAACTAAATAAATAAAGTAGAGAAGAAAAAAATAGAGAACGCAAGCAAACAGAAAATATCTCCACCATTGAACGCATGACCGCATTCCTCTCTCCAAATTTATTGATCCGATCTCGTCTATGATTTTGACAGACCGACAGAAAGAAACCCAAACAGACAGAGAATGAGAGAGAGATAGACAGGCAGCAATGCGAGAGTCAAAAGGAGAAAGTGAAGCCCAAAGAAGATAACTGATGCGTAAACAAAACAAGTTAAACCACGAATTTCATTAAAGTTAAAGAGAAAGAAAGAAAAAAAATCGGTAAAAAGGTTTCTCTCTGAATATGAACCTGAATAATAATTGTTTAGGCATATTTGTGTTAGTTTGGCAAGAGAGAGAGAGAGAGAGAGAGAGAGAGAGAGAGAGAGAGAGAGAGAGAGAGAGAGAGAGAGAGAGAGAGAGAGAGAGATAATGATAATGTTTAAGATTTATGTATGATAACTACTTGCAAGCATTTAAGTCTGTACATTTAAGGCGTTAACAAAAAAAAAATATATTATCAATAAGCATAAAAACAACACACACATAATATTCACCAAACAACCTTACCACACAGCTGCAAATACATTAAAAGTTGCCATTTTCATTAATTTTCACCCACAGAAAACCTTACTTTCCATCAGAAATTAAACCTCAAAAAGAGTAACATCAATCCAGTAGTTAATTACAGACAAATAAAAATAATATGTCTGTGGTTAGCAAGATAAAACGTTTAGGTTAATTTTAGAGAGTTCAGGGAAATATAAGTCTTGAAAGGCAACGTTTATATTATTTCCTCTCACGTACGACCCACAGGCCAGGGACAAGCAAGGATCACCGTTACTTACTCTCTCTCTCTCTCTCTCTCTCTCTCTCTCTCTCTCTCTCTCTCTCTCTCTCTCTCTCTCTCTCTCTCTTTCTTTCTCTCTCTCTCTCTCTCTCGCTGAGAAGAAACTAGAGAGGAAACATCAGTATATCCACGTTATTATTAGCCTGTCACACATATCAATATCAACGTCGCATGCATCCTCTCTCACACACACACACACACACACACACACACACACATTCACTCTCTCTCTCTCTCTCTCTCTCTCTCTCTCTCTCTCTCTCTCTCTCTCTCTCTCTCTCTCTCTCTCTCTCTCTCTCTCTCATAGCACCACTTATAAATGTAAATGTCTAGCTATATACAGTAGTACATAATATATGATAAATACTATCCAAATATGATAAATCTGTTATTGTAGTCAGTTCAATTGTGTTCTATTACTTGATTGCATTTGAATACAACTAGACTTGCCTTGTGGCGATGATTATCCTTGTGTCAAGCATGTTTTTCTCGCAACAAAAATGCAGGACTCGCCTTGAAGTCAACGAGATAACTATCATTACTATTAGGTAAGGACGCGCATCACCAGAAAAAAAACCCCACTAAGAACTATGCACGTTTTTCACTCCACTTCCTGTAACTTGACTGTAATTGTTCTTAAGTATCCTGTATGTTCTCTACAACAAAAACCACATAAATGTTCTCGCGGTTACAACATCGAGGTGGGAAGATCGAGAGGACGCGAAGTGCCACCAACTGCTTCTCTGAGACACATAGTACAAGAGCACTACACGAGTACACGGTGTATCTCGCGGCTGCTATGGCGGTAACGGATGTTGATCCTCTCTATTTGAAAGGAAACAGTGAGAGGACTCCGTTGTGTGGCCGCAGGTGGGCTGTGGAGAGGAAAAGTGACCGGTCTTGCAAGCTGGAGAGTGGCAAGACGGCTGAGGTGGGAAGCAAATCGTAGGATGGGAAGAGATGAGAGTGAAGTTGTTTAAATGCCTTTTAATAGTAACATAGCGTTTATCTTTATTCAATTACAGTTTGTATTAAGTATAATTATCATTTGTTTTTATTTCCAGCCATTGGCAACGAGGCGAGTAGAGGAACTTCCTGCCCTGCGATGTACGATAACTTCAGCTGTGGCGCGCTAATGGTAGTGGTGGTGATGGTGATGGTGGTGGTGGTGGTGGTGTAAGCTGCCAAGGTCACCAGGGCACAGTAGAGGTCATTCCCGGCCAGGTAAGGTATTGTATACATGCAGTTCACTTCCTTATTAAAGCAAGACTTGACAGTTTGCGACCAAAGACTTGTATTAACCCGTTAACATAGATTAAAAGGTCGAATATGGAAAGAGTGAAATGGTTAAGCTAATTTTGCTATTTATTCATCAACGTGCCCTTTAGAAACACATAAAAATCATCAGAATAGTAACAGTAAACTACATTGTTGACTGAAGGGTAAGATATGCCATTATAAACGGTAACTCCTATATGTTATAATAATGAGAAAATGTGTATTCACCAAGCGTAAGAACTTTTTTCCTCTCCTTATCAAACGACTCTCTCTCTCTCTCTCTCTCTCTCTCTCTCTCTCTCTCTCTCTCTCTCTCTCTCTCTCTCTCTCTCTCTCTCTCTCTCTCTCTCTCTCTCTCTCTCTCTCTCATTGTTTCTTCTTGTCGGGAAGGGAGTCAAGTGAGGAAGGGAAGGGAAGCGTCAGAGGAACAGACAGACAAAAGAACATCGACAGAAACCAAAACAGATGATCGTATACAAATATCATGCAAAAGATATACAGTTTATACATTTCCAAAACAGTAGTTCATTTATTAACTTGCACGTCATGATGTGGATATATTCGTTTGACCTTTCTTAAACGTGTGTAACTTGAATGAATGCTGATTTGATCTTCTCAGTTCTTCTTACTCATATACCTAACGCTACTCTCTCTCTCTCTCTCTCTCTCTCTCTCTCTCTCTCTCTCCTCTCTCTCTCTCTCTCTCTCTCTGACGTGACTCCGTGATGCTCTAGTGAATGGAAGGCAATTTTTCTCTGTTATGAGTTTTATTTAATTTTTTCTATTTTCTGAGGTGAGTCTGCACGTGTGTACGGCCGAGTGACCGAGAGAGAGAGAGAGAGAGAGAGAGAGAGAGAGAGAGAGAGAGAGAGAGAGAGAGAGAGAGAGAGAGAGAGAGAGAGAGAGAGACCACACTTATAAGTAAATGAAGGTATGAAATATATATATGAATAAGGTAATAGATGCATAGGCTAGAACAGTTTTTTTGTAATCTGAGATGCTGAATTCAAATTTTAAAGATGCTGGTAATAGATTTTTGGCTATGTAGAGTACAAAATATTTCATTAGGTTACAACTTAGACATTATTCCAGCACGACTAACAATAGACTGTTTATACCTAACTGGAAGGGAGATGGAGGCAGAATAGGTTACTAGATTAGATGTTTGCAGCTTAATATTGACTAGGCTTTGGAAACTGGAAATTCATGTGTCACGTAACCTATGTATTGGCATTGGTTTTTTGTTCTTACTTTTTGTCTCTTTTTATATCTGTGTTATAGTTCAATGTTTTGTTCCTGTTCTTTCTTTCTTTCTTTCTTTATGACTGTTGTTTGTTTTTCTTTCCTTTTTTAGTGGAGTGACAGCTGGTGTTTTTTTTTACTTTTATTATAACTTGATTGAATAAAATTGACAAGTTCGTCATGCTCTCTCTCTCTCTCTCTCTCTCTCTCTCTCTCTCTCTCTCTCTCTCTCTCTCTCTCTCTCTCTCTCTCTCTCTCTCTCTCTCTCTCTCTCTGTGTTCGTTCACCCGCTAAGTCACGGCGCGTAACAACTATTTTATTTATATTCTTATTGTATTTTCTTTTTTCTTAATTTTCTTTCTGCAAGACAGCGGTACTATTTCCCTCTCATGTTGGAACGCAAGAACGAGCCAGCTCCATTATTTTTTCTCTCTCTCTCTCTCTCTCTCTCTCTCTCTCTCTCTCTCTCTCTCTCTCTCTCTCTCTCTCTCTCTCTCTCTCTCTCTCTCTCTCTCTCTCTCACCGTATGTTTCAATAGATTTCAGTTATTGTGTAGTGGAGAAATTATTATTATCATTATTATTTTCATTGTCATCATTTTTTTATCATTGTTATCTTTACTATCATCATCATCGCTGTCATTGGTGAGAGAGAGAGAGAGATAGATAGATAGAGGAGAGAGAGAGAGAGAGAGAGAGAGAGAGAGAGAGAGAGAGAGAGAGAGAGAGAGAGAGAGAGAGAGAGAGAGAGAGAGAAATAATATAACGACATAACATAGACCAATTTTCAACAGAACATTAAAATACAATCAAAACCCACACAGTTGCTACGGGCGTGTCTCCCCAAGTGCTCAGTGAACCTTCTGAGTGAGTGTGTGAGTGAATGAGTTGATTCTGGAAGATGAAAAAGAAAAATAGAAGAGTCACACTGTTGCATCGTTGAGTGACTGTGTGTCAGTGTGTGTGTGTGTGTGTGTGTGTGTGTGTGTGTGTGTGTGTGTGTGTGTGGAGCACGTCACATGCCTTCATTCTCATCAGTGGTTGGGTGACATTTTGTGAAATCCAGCTGGACTTGATGACATCTCAGCTTTGTACACACTTATCTTGCGTTGACATCTTGAGAGTAAGCATGACACAGAGAGAGAGAGAGAGAGAGAGAGAGAGAGAGAGAGAGAGAGAGAGAGAGAGAGAGAGAGAGAGAGAGAGAGAGAGAGAGAGAGAGAGAGAGAGAGAGAGAGAGAGAGAATAATTCCAGTCCATATATATTCTCAACTTTCTTCCTGGTTTATGTATAGATTATATTATGTATTTTGGCGGCAAATTTGAACGTCTCTATAACAGTACACACAATCCAGTGACTATGAACCTGAACTAATGGAAATTCCTGAGTATGTGTATGTATGTGTGTATGTATGTGTGCGTGTGTTAGAGGAGGTGGGAGGAGGAGAGGGGGGAAGGGGAGGTGTATTCGCAACAAACACTCATAAAAGTGAATGAATGAGTACACCACATAGCTAGTCATTCACTTAGCAAACTCAGGTCACTTAAGAACACGAGAACCACTGGCCTTGTGGTGTTAGCGGTGGTAGGGGAGAGGAGTGCGTGGTGGGGGACGGAGCATTAGCGAAGTGGTCCAGCGTATGTAATAGTGGCTGTCTTGTGGTAGCTAGTCACGTATTGGTGTCGCTGAGAGAACGCGGCGAGAGGAGGGGAAGTGGGAGTACAGGGAGAGGAGGAGAGTAGTAGGGGAGGAGGGGAAGTTGGAGTACAGGGAGAGGAGGTGTAGTAGGGGAGAGGGGAAGTTGGAGTACAGGGAGAGGAGGGGAAGTGGGAGTACTACATGGGAGAGGGTGAAGGAGTTAGGGGGTATAGTGGGGAGTTTGTACATATACACATGTACGTTGGTGGTCACATTTCAACAGCTAAAATATCAGTCATGGGTGAATACTCATATTTTTTATTTTATTATTTTTTTTATACTTTTTATTGATTTTCTCAGTATTGTTTTTTTTTATGAGGTGATGTAATATTTTTTTTCTCATTATTTTACGTGTCTATGCAACGTTATTTCTTTTTGTTTTATTTATTGTTTTGATTTTTTTCGTTCTGCATCTTTCCATTTTTAATATTCTATGACTTTTTTTCTTCTCATGTACAGTTTCAATTGGTATATCATAATCCGATCATCTTGCAGGTAATATTTTCAACCTTTTCAATTGTTAATGCGAGTACGAGTAAGAAGAATTGCAAGGATCAACTCAGCATCTATACAAATCCCACACGTTAAGAAAGGTCAAACGAGTATCGGAATCACAACGCGGAACTAACTACTGTTTTGAAATGCTTAAACTGTATAACCTTAGCCTAATATTGGTGTACAGTCATCTATTTTGCTTTTGTATCTACTTTCTTGTTTCTCTTTGTTCCTCTGACGCCTCCCTTCCCTTCCTCACTTCACTCCCTCCTCAGTAATAAGGAACAATCAAAGTTACGGGATGTATCGAGCCTATTGTGTCCACCTTCCTAATGCGAGAGTCAACCAAGCATGTCTCTATTCATCTCTGTTATAAGATTTGCTACACACACACACAGAGAGAGAGAGAGAGAGAGAGAGAGAGAGAGAGAGAGAGAGAGAGAGAGAGAGAGAGAGAGAGAGAGAGAGAGAGAGAGAGAGTATAGTGGGAGTCTGCTGGGAACCGATATTTAAGATGATCGATTGGAAAGTTGTTCTAGCAGCGTGACGCGTCCGAGAGTCTGGGAACGGTCACCTAACTGGCTATTTTTTCTTTCACCCTAAATCTTGCAGAACATTGACACCTCTCTCTCTCTCTCTCTCTCTCTCTCTCTCTCTCTCTCTCTCTCTCTCTCTCTCTCTCTCTCTCTCTCTCTCTCTCAACAATAGCAGTATCACGTAGGCTCTCAGTCCATTCGTAGGCCTTCGAGACAATGGAGTTAAATGTTTTGCGGAAAATATGTAGGTTTTTGAAAATGGGACACCTTCTTTTGGCGGGAAATTCATTATTATCATCATTGTTATTATTGTTATTGTTATTATCATTATTATTATCACACACACACACACACACACACACACACACACACACACACACACACACACACACACACACACACACACACACACACACTTTGATATCATAAAGAAACAGCGTCACTCCCTTTCTTCCCTCCTTCCTGCCTACGCCCTCACTTCCTTTCCCTTCTCTTGCTCATCTTACAGTTTCCTCCCAGATGACCCTCCCTTCTCTCTCTCTCTCTCTCTCTCTCTCTCTCTCTCTCTCTCTCTCTCTCTCTCTCTCTCTCTCTCTCTCTCTCTCTCTCTCTCTCAATCCCTCCTATTCCTCCTTCACACTCTCCCTTTCTACTCCACTCCTCCCTCCTCCCTCCCTCATCTAGAAGCCCCGCGGTCATCAGCACTAAAAGTCAAGCCACATTAAGCCCTGGGCAAGGCTATCGCTGTTGGCGCTGAGCTGTGAAAGTCGGTAATCACGCACCTTATTGGGAAACTGTCACACTTACCACTCCTTGGACTTATACTTGCTGCCACCACCATCACCACCACCACCATCACTACCACCACCACCATGGCAACAAAAGATGTAATAGTAATAAAAGAGCGAACTCACCAAACAACCACTTTAAAAAACAATAGAGGAGGAGGAAGAGGAGCAGAAGAAGAAGAAGAATTGGAGGAAATGAGAAAAAAAATATACCATGTAGAAAGAGCTATACACTAAACACTTCAATTCAACTCCATCTTCACTGCATTCATCCTTATCACAACACTAACCACCACCATAACTACCTCGTTCAATAATAATACACACGAGCTGATCCACCGAATAACTATCATTTACCAGCTAACAATCATTAAGGCTTCAAAAAATTGCTACTAGATGGCAGTGTAGTCGCCAAAATAGTTCTTATTCTGACCACCTGTTTTATATTCTCAGGCAAGGAGCTTCGTGTACTTGGCGTCGTGCATTCTAAGGAGGAGGATCAAGAGGCGAGGCAAGTCACAGATACACTACTCGATGCTTGCTGTGGGCGTCCTGGGAGTGTGAAGAACCAAGGTAATTCTTATACTCCTTATTCACTAGTATTAGGTTATCGATTGCATAGTTAGGCGGCGTATTAATTAGTTATTAGTATTTCATAAACTGCTAATAAGGTTAAATTCCGTTTTTTTTCATCATAGTGTAAGGATGAGGAAGTTATCGATTATTTTGTTTCACTTATTCCGTACGTGTTCATATTATTATTACCCAACCCTTTACTCTCTCTCTCTCTCTCTCTCTCTCTCTCTCTCTCTCTCTCTCTCTCTCTCTCTCTCTCTCTCTCTCTCTCTCTCTCTCTCTCTCTCTCTCGTGGGGCCGAAGACTACGTGACGGTCACACTCAACGAGGTAGTGACGGCAGCGGACACTACATAACAAAACATAGTTCACTCATGTAGGACAGAGCCAGCCATGGGTGTAATGCCTAAACAGAGAGAGAGAGAGAGAGAGAGAGAGAGAGAGAGAGAGAGAGAGAGAGAGAGAGAGAGAGAGAGAGAGAGAGAGAGAGAGAGAGAGAGAGAGAGAGAGAGAGAGAGAGAGAGAGAGAGAGAGAGAGAATAGAAGTGACTAGAAAAAGAAGATGGTACGCACGCAATTACGAACCAAATAAAAACTAAAATAAAATAATGAGTACAATAATGAATAGAAAGAGAAAAAAAACCATGGAAGTCAATTATAAAACATAAAAGAAATCTTGAATCTATTATGTATGTACTTCGTGACTTAATCAATACCACGTCCTACCCAGTAACTAACTAACTAACACTACACGTCCTTTGTGGGGAGTCCGTAGTAATCCATCTCAGTGAATGTGAAGGAGATAGATAACCTGCCAGCCTTATACCGACCTTTGAATGCAAGTGAAAGTAGACTCTATAATACTACTCCGAGGCTCTTGTCCTTCCCACTACGATTCATTGAGAAGTATTACAGCTTTTGCATAGATGAAAATATAGCATAAACAAAACTTTATTTCTACCGTTATTTTCGTGACTAACTTACGGAAGAAAACACTGAGAAATATTAGAGCTTTTGCACAGACGTAAATATAGCTCGCATAACCAAAATATTTTACTTCTACCATTATTTTCGAGACTAACACACACGAGAGAGAACACAAAAAATTATTCACTGAGAAATATTATACCTTTTGCATAGACGTAAATAAATCTCCCTTAACCATCACCTTTACCTTTACCATTAATTTATTTTCGACATCAACGTACGAGAGAGAAAACACAAGAAATGAAAAGATACTAAAAGCAAAAGAATGAAAATAAGACTCCATACTTATCTTACCACTAAACAAAACAAAAAAGTATGCCACGAGGAAACCACAAACTCTATAATAATCCTCTTTATTTTCTCTCTCACTCACTTACTCTCGCACTCTCTCATTCACACTTTTTTTTCTGCCAGAGTGGAGAGTCCTTTGTATACTTATAACTCAAGGTGGTGACTTTGCCTTTAATAGGAGAACAGTTTGCCTTACCATCACCTACACTTACGTAAGAGTGGAAGCTGGTCGGGTCTATACAGTGAGGGAAAAGGGCATGTATGTGGAGGGGAAGGTATGGCATTTGTGGATTGAGGGTGAGGCTAGAAGAAAGGGAGAGTGGTGGAGGAGTGGTGGAGGAATGGATGGAGGGATGGAGGGATAGAGGGAGAGGGAGAGGGAGGGGGAGGTAAGGCAAGCTGGTAGGGGTCAAAAGGGTGAGAGACAGGTATGTAAGCGAGCACTGCACTCACTCTCTCACTCTCTCTCTCTCTCTCTCTCTCTCTCTCTCTCTCTCTCTCTCTCTCTCTCTCTCTCTCTCTCTCACCTTCCATTTTACTCTCCCTCCCTGTTTTCTGTCTTTCTTCCCTCCCTTCCTCTCTCCTTCCTTCCTTCCCTCCCTCCTTCGTCGCTGGTCATTGAAATAAAAAAGTCGAGGTGAGGGAAACAGTGTAATAAAAACAAGCCTCCAGGGAACATTGCGTTGTTATCCTCTCACTTTCACTCCTCTTTTATGGTGTGTGTGTGTGTGTGTGTGTGTGTGTGTGTGTGTGTGTGTGTGTGTGTGTGTGTGTGTGTGTGTGTGTGGGGTTGATTTTGGAATATTCGTGTTTTTATATCAGTGTGATTTCATTAAGTGTGTGTTTACCTGTAATTCTCCCTGTCTGTTTACCTGCAGTACCACCTTCACCACAACCACCACTACCACAACCACACACACACACATACACACACACACACATAACATAAATGCATGTGTCGTTTCTCAATATTGCCACAGACGCTACAAACCTTTCCACTCTTGAAACATTCATACAATGGCCTCACATTACCACAAAAACCCCGCCCACCCCACCCCCCCCCCCAAGACCATCCCTTTCTTCCTATTTAGATAACCCAACAAGCGATTTTCCATTTTCTTCCTTCCACTTCCGTTTTCCTTTTGTTTTCTTTCGTCAACTCTGCAAAATAATAGTCATGACACACGCCTGCCCTCACGACCACACACTCAGTCTCCCTCCCACGCCCTGCCGCTCCCATCCACTCCATGTAATACTAAGTTTCGTCTTGCGAGCTTGTGTAAGGGTGGGAGTGAGGAGGAGGAGGAGTGAGGAGGAGGAGGAGGAGGAGGAGTGAGGTGAAGGTGAATGCAAACTTGTCCTGAGGCTAAGAAAGGATTGAGTAGTGCGTTGCGTCCTGGTCATCGTCACTGTCATCGTCGTTATCGTCTTTGCCAAGGTGTTGCGTCATTGTGGGAGGAGGAGGAGGAAGGGGAAGGGGAAGGGGAAGAGGAAGGGGGAAGGGGAGGTTTCTGTCGCCGTGTTGATGTTAGGTTCTGAATGTTTTGTTTGGGAAGAGTGTCATATTTTTGTTGTTCTTATTTGTTTTCTTTGTTTATTCATTTATTTATACATGTATCTATCTGTTCGTGTATCTATTTTACTATTTATCTATCTATCTATCTATCTTTCCGTCTTTCTATCTATATATTGCTGTTTTTATTTTATTTATATATGCATTTTTATAGAATACTCGTTTCATGTGTTGGTTGTTGTTGTTGTTGATGTCATTTTTATTGTTGTTATTGTGCGCGGAAGACCGTTAGATTAAATTGCAATTCTATATTTATACATTTACATTGTATACGTCGAATGATTTAATACATGATCGTGAATTCTCAGTTTGTATACGACTAACATGGAAGTTTCTTTACAATATTCTCGACTATCAATGGATTCGATTATTTATTTACCAGTTTACTTCTATATCAATTCAAGTTTTATTATTTGTTTCTATTCTGGGTGGTGGTTTTTATTTTTTTCCGTAAGCTGTGTGTGTACCCTGAAACACCCCCTTGTGGTTCTCCTAACACAAGGTCATACTGAGACGCAATTCAGCTAGGATAGAGGATGACAAGAAAATCCTTAAAGATATATATATATAGGAAAGGAAAGTTTACCTCCGTTTGGTAAATTATTTCAGTAATTCCCCAACATATCCAGTTTTCATTTTCTTTTTAATACATATGAAAAAAGCTTTATTCGTAGTAAGATTTATGGAATATTTTTTTGTTAGTAGTCATGTAGCTCATCGATAGAGTCCAAGCTATGAATTCTAAGGTGCAAGGTACAGTACAGTGTGCATCAGATGCCCGCGAGACCCGAGTTCGAATCCCACGAGAAAACTCTACCTTGATTGATTATTTATATTACCTTTGCACTCACACAAAGGAACACAAAGGGTGAACAAACAGCAGCAGATTTATTGGCTTCAGCCCATGGTGACGAAAACTACGCTATCTATCGAAAGAAGAGACGTAGGATAGTAAAGTGGTGGGTTGGTCACAGTGCACAAGAGA
>JAPQNM010000046.1:8739338-8761838 GCA_029783475.1 Metacarcinus magister
TAATAATACTAAATTTCAACACGCCACAATGTTCTATTTTCCTTCACTAGTTTCTCTATATTGTCCTTTGTGTTATAAACTAAAACATTATATTCCTCTTAATCTTCTAATTCATTATTATTACAACTTATCCCATTTATCTAAGTCAGTCCTTAAATTATAACAAAAAAATCACATTCTCTTCTATCTAGCACATTACGTATTTAATTAAGCAATGTTTTTTTTCTTCTTCTGTAATATAATACGTAAGTAACTCATTCTTATCATTTGTTATTCTATTTCCAAAGTTGTGGTTATACTGCCTTTACTTTTCACTGTTATAATTCACTATGACTTTGGTTTCAATCTTTCTTGCCTTCCTTCCTTCCTTCAGACCTTCCTTCCTTCTTCACTTTGTTCCTTCCTTGCTTCTTTCCTCTTCTTTAGTCTTCTCCCTTCCTTCCTTCCTTCCTTCCTTCCTTTCCTCCTTTCCTTCCTTCCTTCCTTCCTTCGTTTCCTAGTGCAGTGAGGCCGTGTGAGAAATATTGTATTACCTGCTCACTTTCCTCATTAATCAAGGTGTGTGTAAGGTATATTTCACCTGTCGACCTGTCACTCTGTATTTCTCTTGTCGTGTCTGTGTCTCTGTTTCTGTCTCCTTCTGTCTGTATCTGTTTATATTTGGGTGTTTATATGTTTGTTTTGAGCTGTGTCTGTCTCTCTCTCTCTCTCTCTCTCTCTCTCTCTCTCTCTCTCTCTCTCTCTCTCTCTCTCTCTCTCTCTCTCTCTCTCTCTCTCTCTCTCGTTCCCCTTTGATCTTTTCACGTCTGTTCTTTTCTCTTTTTTTCTCTTTTTCCTTTCATGTCAGGTTTAGTTTCTGATCCCAAGTATTACCTGTGTTATTCCCTGACCCTTGCTGCGGAGTCACCAAATTGTTCCTCTTGTACCTACCTACATACTTCTTGGTTTCCATTTCTCTAGCTATTTTTTTTTCCTTCTTTCTCTCCCTTGTGTTATGTGTTGGTAATTTATTTTATTTTTATGGTATTGTTTGTTTCGTTTCGTTTCGTCATCGTTGTTATAAAGTTTGTTATGAATGTTTTTTTTTTCGTCTTTGTTGTTGCTGTTTTTCTCCTTTTACCCCTCCCCTTCTTCTTCTTCTTCTTCTACTTTCTTCTGTATTCAACCATTTATCTTCCTCTTTATCAAACTTTCCTTTCCATTCTCTTGTTCACCTTTATTATGCAGTCTGTGGCACACGTAACAATTCGTCTTATTTCTTTGTAGACAACTATGATTAGCTTTACTTTCACTTCTACTCACTCACACTCACACTCACTCACTCACTCACTCACTCACTCACTCACTCACTCACTCACTCACTCACATTTATTCACTCACATTCACTCATTTACTCAATCAGTCATTCACTCGTTTATATTCTGGACGCAATTAAGATTTAGTTAATTATGGAAATAGCCTGTAATCCACTCCTATGTATGTATGTATGTATGTATGTATGTATGTATGAACCATTACCTTTTTTTTTACCTCTCTGCACTCATAAACTACAATTGGGCTATTCATACAGTGCTTTTATCAGTAGCACGCGACTCGAGCAGCACATTTATAGCCCAACTCACTGCAGGTCTTCGTGATAGCCTCCGTTGGTCTCATAACCTCATTACGTCTGCATGTGAGACCTTAAACTGCTCTATTATGCCTTGATAAATTTAGCATGTAGGTGTTGATTGTTAGTTAGCACGAAGTCTACGGATGAAAATATGTGTTTTTCATCTTGATATCAACGGCTGTAAATAATAGTTTGTTTTTCATTTCTTTATAATTCACAGTTGGAAATGTGTGTTATTGAAGGTTTTTCTAATGTCTGAATGATAATGTTATAATCTACGGATGAAAATACTAAAGAATACTCAATACTATGCTCTTCATTGCATATTTTTCCATTTAGATTTGCTATGAAACTGAAACTTCTTATATGTAGGAGCGCGTTTCACTTACCTTCATCATGTTCGTCAGGTGTGGGATTATAACATTGATGATAGGATGCAATAGGGACAATAAGACAACCACACTAATCATGGGTGAAGGGAAAACTTATCTCGCTAAGCGTATGTCCTTTGTTAATGGTGGAAGAACATTATTGGTTTACAAGGAAAGATTACAGAGAAGAAGGGAAGAGTTTGACAGAAGAAAAGAATTAAGGAAGGAAGGAAGGAAGGAAGGAAGATGGAAAGTCAAAGATCAAGGCTGATGTACCAAGGTTAATTCTATTCTTCCCATGAATGTAATCTGTCAACGTAAAGGAATATGGTTTGCGTGTCTTTCCGTTGCCTTATAAATATACAACAGATGAATGGATGAAGAAAAAGATGAATGAGAAAATACTAAATATATAGATATTCCACACCAGAGATTATTTTCTACAATGTCACAAAATGTCTCTTATTCTTTATCTTAATTCTCGTACATCAAATTATTATTATTGTTTTTTTTTTATTATACATCTTAAGACATATTTTCGCTAGGCAATGTGTATTTATGGCAAACAAGATGTCGCAAATTAAATCTTGTTCAATAGGAATGTAATATTAGAAGCCATTTTATTTATATATTTATGGATTTATTTGTCTTCTTCTTATTCATCTATTAATTTATTCATCTATCTATATTTCTTGAGGCGAAAGTATTGTTTGTTTAGTATTCATGAAGACTGATTAATGCATTCAATTTGTGTCTGAATAGGGGTTCGTAAACGTGTTATCTATTTATTTATTTATTCATTCATTTATCTATTGTTCATTAGTATAGTCAGGCGTAGAAGGATGATTCAGCGTCAGTCATTTGATGTCTCCATAAATCTGTTCATGAATCAAAATATACAAGTATGAACAGCAAAACCTTCCTTGTTATATTTCCACTGTTCCCACATCTTATCTTTTTTCTCATCTTACCTCTCCTCCTCTTTCTTCCCTTCCCATTTCTGTTCCCTTGCTTTTTACTCCTCTCCCTCACATTCCTATAAACATCTCATAACCTTAACATTCTTCTCCCTTCCTCCTCTACTACTTGTTTTCTTCCCTTCTATTCCTCATCACTTTTTGATAGTACTGAAACCCTTTGCTATCACACTTCTTTGTTCTATTCCTTATTATGCTTTACTGGTGTTATGATTTTCAACTCTCGAGGTACTATTTACAACCTTAGAACCTTACAACTTGTCAATGCGAGGAGGAGTTGTCAGTATGTTGGGCGTGTATCAGGTTTGGTCAAGGCAGCCGAGGAACGTAACCTGTCTGAGCTGCTTTGATGAGGCTGTTCAACTGGTGGCGCCCGATGCTCATTTTTTTTTTATTATTATTATTAAGGTTTTGTGGAATTTATTAGTTTTCGTACTTAGAGGATTTTTTTGGGGGGTGTTCAGAATTTTTTTTACTCCTGTGCTATTTTTTCTTTTCTTTCTTTCTTCATTTTCTATTCTCTAAGCTTATCTTCCCTCCCTTCGTCCCTCTCTCCCTCCCTCCCTCCTTCCCCCCTTCCCTCCCTCACCCTTATGCAGCATTCCAGAACCATCCCTCCCTTCCATTCCTCTCTCTCTCTCTCTCTCTCCCTCACTCCTTACCTACTCTCCTCTCCTAGCTTCCACTTTCTTCACTTCCTCTCTCCCTCCTTCACTCCCTCCCTCCTTCTGTCTGCTCTTACTCCTTTTTCCTCCTCCCTCCTCTCATTCCCACTATCCCTCCACTTCCTGCTACTCCAACCTTCTTTGCTACATTCCAGTTCTGATTTTCCCTTCCTCCTCCTCCTCCTTTTTCTTCTTCCTCCTCCTCCTCCTCTTACATGTCGTTATTTTTTTTGTCTACTGCAATTACTATTATTGTTATTATTTTTATTATTATCATTATTATTATTATTATTAATCTTTTTTTTCATCTGTTCTTCTTTTCTTCTTCCTCATGTATTTGTTTTCCCTCATACCAGTAAATTACGTTAGATCAGTGCAATCAAACACCCTAGACAAGATCTGAAGGTCCATCCTATTGGTGTTTGTAATCCTTTGTTATCCTTCGTAATCCTTCTCATCCCCCCTCACTCCCTCCTTCCTCGTCCTTCCTCTTCCTCAACGAAACAAAACACAATAGTATTGCTGGGAATGTACAGACAGGTGTATTGTGTACCTGCATACCTCTGTTAGTCCTTCCTAGTCAGCAGGTGTTCCGGGTGTATTAGTGACACTTGATTTACACACACTCAACATGCCTCGTGTGTGTGTGTGTGTGTGTGTGTGTGTGTGTGTGTGTGTGTGTTATGGATTGGTGATTTGTTTGGTGAATGGTGACACTGGTGATGGTTTCCTTTGGCGAGATCAATACGGCGTGAGAAATGAAGGAACCTGGTGGTGGTGGTGGTGGTGGTGGTAGTGGTGGTGGTGGTGGTGGTGGTGGTGGTGGTGGTGGTGGTGGTGGTGGTGGTGGTGGTGGTGGTGGTGGTGGTGGTGGTGGTGGTGGTGGTGGTGGTGTCGACTTTCTTCTTATATTTTTTTCTTTTCTTTTTACTCATAATATATTGTCTACATTTTTTTTTCTTTTTACTGTGGAAGTATTTATTCTTGTGAGCTCCATGCATTACGTTACTTAACTCTCTTTTTCTTTCTTTCTTTTTTCTCTTTCTTTCTCTTTTTTTTGTGTGTATGTATGTATGAGAGAGAGAGAGGAAGGGGGGAAGGGAGGGGAGTCTACCTTTCTTTCGTTTTCACCGCATGCACAAAAATTCCAACAAGTGTTTAAGGAAATCCCTGAACCGTCTCGGAGTACTGTGACCTACATCCCCTTGCACTACTCTCTCGTTGATGTGTTGTAAGTGTACT
This sequence comes from Metacarcinus magister, assembly GCA_029783475.1. NCBI lineage: Eukaryota > Metazoa > Arthropoda > Malacostraca > Decapoda > Cancridae > Metacarcinus > Metacarcinus magister. The sequence continues at coordinate 8,744,206 of JAPQNM010000046.1, forward strand.
GTGTTGTGTGTAAGTCATTCTATTTGCGTTTCATTGTATAGATTTCGTTTTATTTACATATATTTATTATTTAACTATTTTTTTCTCTCTTTTTTCATATTTTCTTCAAGTGGTCGATTGCTTTTTCATGTTCCTTTCAATTTGTCATTCATATCCAGTGTCATGTAATATTTTCACACCATGTGGCTCTTGAATTGATTGCGTGTCGCCTGTCTGGCGCCACCTTGTCTAGAGTTAATGGTCAAAAGCTTAGGTCAAATCGCTCAGCCTCATGGCACCTCAGTCGACAAGAATATATAATAACATAATGAGTCAGTTGGTCTACACAAGGCAGCTCATGTGTGCCTTATACCTCATCCTTATCCGTAAATAACTCATCTTGCCTTGTGTTGTGGGTTGTAAGTTGCTGAATAGACGAATTGTGAAGCAGATTGCTGATAGAGGAAAATATTGCAATTGTGTTCCATGTGTGTGTGTTAAATCCTGCAGCCTGATTGTGTGTAGATTTATAGAGATAAGTATAGAGGTTATTCGTGTTTCTTGCGTTACAGCTTCTAGTTCTTAGTGACCTGTCCTGCTGACCGTCTTAGCGATGCCACACTGACTTGTTCTGTTTGTAGACGTTGTGACATTAATCCTGGACTGCTGGGTTCAGGGTCACTTTTATACATGGCTCGCATCATGTCCAGTAGTCATGTTTATAGATGTTTTTTTTATAATGTTTTTGCAGTGATCTAGTTGAGGGTGAGTGTGTTGCTTGTCATTACAGTTTGCATGAGAATGTTGTATACTAAGTTGTTACAGACTCGTGGGTCAGGTAACCAAACAGTATCAGGTTTACGCTCCTCATCTTCTGTCATCATTCTTGTTTGACATTAACCTTACGTTTTCCTTACGGCTACAAACCTATATTGTCGTTGCAGTCGTTATAATGTGCCAGTCAGTGCGTACTTGAACTGGTTTGGGCAGCACCACACCAGCCTACTGGAGTGAAGGTTCCAAAATAACATAATACTGTTCACCTCACTGCGACAGGTACAAGAGAGCACAGACAGGAGTAGTGAAGAGAGCAATGCTACTACCAACGAGCTTGTAAACAACTTAGTATACTTACTGAGCATGAAGGAACCAACACGGCATAGAAGATGTGAGGATAGTATAAAGAGTAAGATGTAGGAAGGTAATAAAGAACCGATGTCTATGTATAAGACCGTCCACGCGACACACGAGGTAATGTTATATGCAGGGAGGACAGACAAGGCTGTATGTAGGGAGGTTATGCTGACGCGGCAGGGATTCATATCAGGGAGCCCAGATGACCTCAGAGCAGTGTCAGCAGCGGTTACCCTCGCTTGTAGGTTAGAGGACAGATCGCAGCCTATAGTCGTAGTGTGAAGGCATCCACCGCTGCCGCTCACTGTGCAAATTTAAACTGTAAGTACGACTGTGCAATGTTGAATACTTGTGAAAATAATCTATGAAAAAGTTAAGAGTATGTGGACTTTAGTTATTGCGATACAGACTGATCTAAATGTGTTGCGTCCTGGTCGTCATGATTATTTGCCTTGTAGGAGTAATATTTGTTAGTCTATCTTGTAATCACCTCACATTGGACAAGTGTGCTGTATAAGGGAGGGGCGTCAGTGTGTTGCAGGGGAGAGAGAGAGAGAGAGAGGGGGGTGGGGGTGGCGAGACAGGGAGTGAGGTGGGGGGAGGGAGGGAACGAATTAGTATGATAATCAAAACAGATTCGATCATCATTTAAAACTCAGCCTTCGACCCTACCCTTCCTCACCCCAACATCTCCACCCCACCCTCTAACCCATCCACACACACCCACACACACGGCCAACAACAAACCCACACACCCAATCATCACCTCGCAATGCACAAACACTGCTCCCTACACACAACGTTTCCCCCACATGTTACGAGTCTTGTATAGTCACCTGGTGTACACTGACTATGCAGGAAGATTTGTAGCTATTGTACACGTGTCACTAATCATCTGTGTAAGCCAGGTATGCAGGCAGGCAGGCAGGTGTGTGTATGACGAACAGAATGAGGACAATGTGTTAGACTAATCGATGTGTGATATATAAATGTCGTAAGGAATAAAAGAAAAGAAATATAGAAGTGTGAAGTGAAAGGATAAAAAGAGATCTATTCTGCTTTTTTCTTCTTTTCGTGGTAGTTAGGTAGATGTTCTGGAATGAGGAACTTCCGACTCCCTCTCTGTCTGTCCTGGTTCTGGTCAGTCACCTTTCACGACACGCACGCAATAACACTGATGATGATGATGATGATGATGATGATAACATATATTCAAGTTTGGTACAATTATTGACACGTCATTTAATAATCTAATTTTTATTGTCACACTAGCTAAGGCACTTCACATGATGATATCTGTACACACACACACACACACACACACACACACACACACACACACACACACACACACACACACACACACACACACACACACAGCTTCCTGCCACCACCGGATGCGTGTGTCCCCTCGTCGTTTAGCATAGAGGCGACACAACACACTCAGACTGATAAGAATACATGAACATTAGTAACAAGAACACACACACCACACACACACACACACACACACCTTAGTTTCATATGTCGTAAAAGTTATATACCATTTTAAATCACTTTATCACCTTTTCAATCATCTCCATCAACTAGACGGTTAATATTTTTGACACTTTACAATTTATTCGTCCACTTTATATATTTATTTTCTTCATATTCTTAATGTTTGTTTTTTTCAGTATAACTTCACTATGTACAGGTTATTGTTGTTTTTTTTGTGTGTGAATTGTGAGTCTAATGGTTATTTTATTGATGGGTAAAGTGTCTGCTATTAGTATTATCATTATTATTATCATTATTATTATTATCATTATTATTATTATTATTATTATTATCATTATCATTATTATTATTATTATTATCATTATTATTATTATTATAAACATTATAAACATTATTAACATTATATACACACACACACACGTTCAGGGCGAGGTGATTGGCTTACATACATACATACATACATACAAACGACGTCAATGTAAAAAAGATTATACATAAGAAGAGGAAAAACTAATAACACACACACACACACACACACACACACACCACCACCACCCACACCCACCACACCCACCCACCCACCCACCACCACACCACGCAGGCACACACCATAGGGAGCGTCCGTCATTTTGCCACGCCCTGTACAGACCACGGAAGCACCCACGCCCTTACCACCTGCTTCCTGTGGTGGTGAGGAGGAGGAGGAGGAGGAGGAGGAGGAGGAGGAGGGAAGAGAGGAAGAAGAATAATTGAAGGGAAAAGAGAGAGATGACCATAGGGAAAGGAATGTAAAGGGCAATACGAAATGTTGTTGTTGTTGGTGGTGGTGGTGGTGGTGGTGGTGGTGGTGGTGGTGGTGGTGGTGGTGGTAAAGGTGGTGACAGTGCTGGTGTGGCAGTGAGGATGATGATTATAGTGATGGCAGTAGTGGTGGTGGTGGTGGTGGTGATGGTGGTGGCAGCGGTGGTGATGGTGGTAGTGATGGTGGTGGTAGCAGTGATGATGGCAATGGTGGTGGTGATTTCCATAGTTACTGGTTCTTCAAAACTTGCTAACTATACGTATTCTTTTTCTCCTCATTAGAATCTGATGCAAAAGTCTATCTACACACTCTCATCTCAATCTTATCCAACTTAGTAATGCAAGATGTAACTGGCACTTTCACTCCTTCACCCTCTCCATTAATAAACTCTTGAACAGTTTATTTTTTCCCTCATTATCTATCTACCTTTCTACTACAGTTCTTCCCGTAAACAAAAGAGCATCAAGACACCTCGGTAACTAAACTAACTTACATAATCCTACCTTTTTTTTCTATACATAGGATCAGCATTTCCAGTTTTTATTAATCCTACTTTTTAAAATCCTTATATTCTTGTGGTGTTTAGAAGAAGAAAAAAAATGTGGTTAGGGTAAAAAAACGAGTAATGGAGGTGGTTATGGTGGTGGTTTTAGTGGTGGTGGTGGTGGTGGTGGTGGTGGTGGTGGTGGTGGTGGTGGTGGTGGTGGTGGTGGTGGTGGTGGTGGTGTTGACTATAACACACTTGGGTGGATCAGGGGAGCGGAACTGTGGGCTGGGGGGGTGTTTTATTTATCTTTTTTCCTTCGTTCCTTTTTTTATGGACCATAGAGGAAGTGGAGATAAAAGAGGGAGGGAGGGAGAGAAGAGAGGAGAGATGGGGGGGGGAGGAGGAAAGGGACACGCAGGATGCAGGACAGGAAGAGGACGGGAGGGATGAGCATTACTGTGAAGGAAGGAAGGAAGGAAGGAAGGAAGGAAAGAAGGAAGGGAGAGAGGAGATGGCAAGAGAGAAACAAAAGGAAAGAAGGAGAGCATTGAGGAGGAAAACAGAGAAAGAGGGAGGTGGAAAAACACACACACACACACACACACACACTTAAACACACACACACACACAAACACACACTCATCCCATAGCATGTGGGTGAGGCGTGGGCTCCTCCGCCAGCACGTGTATGGATAGATCACTAAAGGAGGGCGTGGGGGGCGTACCTGAGGACGGCGAATCACCATCCTGTCACCTGGGATGGTACACACCCACTACATTATCTTTAGGCGTGTTACAGCAGCAGGACGTTACTATAATCGCTCCTCCTACCATACTCCCCACCATCACCGCCATAGCCCCCTGCGCACCCCCTACGAACTGCACCCACGCCTCTATGCCTCCTCTGGCGTGGGATGAAGGAGTGTAGTGAGGCAGGGAGGCGAGGAGACCGATCAGGACGAGTTGTAGAGTGAGAGACACGGCTGAGAGGAGTCCTAGCACCAGATATCCTGCAAGAGAGTGAATTTTGTCAGTGAGAGAGAGAGAGAGAGAGAGAGAGAGAGAGAGAGAGAGAGAGAGAGAGAGAGAGAGAGAGAGAGAGAGAGAGAGAGAGAGAGATAGATACAAAGCAAGGTAAATTAAGGTTTGTTAAGTCAATATGTAGTTACGTTTAGATATCATTGTTTTGCTTCCGTTATTGTATACGCCTGTGTGTGTGTGTGTGTGTGTGTGTGTGTGTGTGTGTGTGTGTGTGTGTGTGTGTGTGTGTGTGTGTGTTTGTTTCATATTCCACTGATCGACGTGACCTTTCCTCACAATGACCCAGAATTGCCAAAATATATAGCGTGTCCTACCGTCTCTCTCTCTCTCTCTCTCTCTCTCTCTCTCTCTCTCTCTCTCTCTCTCTCTCTCTCTCTCTCTCTCTCTCTCTCTCTCTCTCTCTCTCTCTCTCTCTCTCTCTTCCTTTGTAATCCTAATCTGTATACTATTTTACGGTACAGAAATTCCCCCCCCCAACACACACACACACACACACACACCTGCTCCAGCTCAACCAACAGCTGTACACACAATGGAAGGAAGGTATGTTCACGCTAATACTGGATCATCACACCTTCATATATCGAGCATTAGGTGAGGACGCTGGGTAAGGCAAGGCAAGGCAAGGCAAGGCAAGGCAAGGCAAGGCAAGGCAAGGCGATTTCACTTGGTCATGTATTACCGTTCGTGCGTGTAATACTACTACCACTAATGAGGTCACACGTCTGCAGGGAACACCTTGCTGACGCCTCGCTACACTCACGCTGCGATTTTGTTATTCCTGTAAGGGGTAACTTATGCATTCGTCCATTCTCACCTGGTATAGAGCCAAACATTTGATCAGCTTGCTTTATTCTCCCTATTTTCTAGCGTCACTATATCATTATGTTTACTGTTATTTATGGATGTAATCAATCAGTTTGTTTTGTGGTTCATATGTGTGTGTGTGAGTCGCTGTTCATGTATTCCTCTGTGTTGCCTGCTGCCGAAGCTAGCTCATGCACACGACTCACTTCCGGGAACCGCGCCACATGCTCCTGTAGCCCACGCTGGTATAGTTATACATATCGATTCACTCATACGGAACAATCACTGCCTCTGCTCATGGGGACTAATACTACTACTACTAATAATAATAATCTATGGTACTACGTAGGAGATAGTTATTTAATGTGTTTGTTTATCTCTACAAGTCTTTATTATTTTTAAGTCAACGTTTCATGATCATTTTCTGAAGATTCTGAGTATTGGTTCAGCGCAAAGATCATTACGAGGTGTGTCTTTGCCTTCATTAGAGCCTCAACACTGTGATGTAGGCCAGCACGCAGCGTCATGTGGTGTCAGGGCAAGTACGGATTTCCTGGAATACATGTGGGTCGCTGGGTTGACGTGACAAGACCTTGCATTCATATACCAAGGATGAGTCTTTGCAATGAAGTACTGGAGCGTTGAAAGAAGTATGAAGCCAACTTTTTCCGGTGATATGCACAGGGGGGAGTTTTTATTTTGATTAGAGATTAGTAGTTATTAGAATAGCATATTATTATCATTGTGCCATTTTGCTGCTTCTCTTTTAACAATATTTCTCTTCTCATTCAGTCATCTAGTTTTTTATTATTTTCATTTTTTTTATCTATATCTCCCTCTTCCTCTTCCTCATCATCGTATCACATTTTCCACACCATCCTCTCACCATGAACTACTAACACTTGACTGGGTGAGGGGATGCATACCTTACCTGTCACCCTCTTCCCTCAATCTTGCCTTCATGCCAAGCCACCTCCTCGTATAACAACTGTATACTAGTACCTACAAGAGTGTGCACCGATACAAAGGCTGCCACAGACACACCTGCACTTTCCGAACTATGTGTGTGTGTGTGTGTGTGTGTGTGTGGTTGGCTATAAACAAGGTGAAGTAAAGTTACATTAGGTGAACTACGATAATCTATAGTTAGTCTACATTAACGTAATGGACAAATTCCTCACTATTCCCTTGCTTCTCTATAGACTCCTTTCATTGGCTGATGGATGAGTAAGCCACGCCCCCCATCCCCTACTCCCTCCCCGTCCTCCTGGCTCATGTGATTGGTGCTCGTTTGGGGAAGAATGCACTTGATTGGTAGTCGCTGGGTGGTGATACTGAACACTCGTCCGCCAAGTTATTTGGAACGCACCACTGCAGGGTATGATAACTTAGTGATCAACATTATCACAGATGAATTTTGACTCCAGAATTATTATTTTTTATCATACGAGGAAGAACGAAAATAAAAAGATAAATATATATATATGAAAGGATGTAAAGTTCTTGTGTGTGGTGGAATGACACTGCATAATCGGTGATAAAGCAAAGGATATTTTAAAGAAAGTATAGATTTAAGTCAAGATAAAGTGCAGTGAACATCCTTGGGAGTATTATACGATAAAGAAAAAATAAAAAAAAGTTGAATTATAATGCAAAAAAACAAAAAACTAAAGAAAAACAAAAGAAAGTCGATCACGAGTTACTGAAAATAGCATTGACGGAGATGAAAATAACATTACAAAGCGAAGAATATAAATAAATAATAAAGAAAAAAAAACATTGAATCATACAGAATAATACATGAAGGTAGTAAGTAAGAAACAAAAAAATAAAGAAAAAAAAATATACCACACAACATATAATCAAAATAAATATAATAAATACATAACAATAAATAATAATAATAAGATAGAAAAAACATGTTACTAGGAATATATAAACTTGCGTGTACCTGCCTCGTTCACTTCCTACCTGCCCTTACCTGGCTACTGACCCCCCCCCCAAAGTGTGTCCTGAGAGAGGGGAGGGAAAAGGGGAATACGACATCTCTCCTCTCTCTCTCTCTCTCTCTCTCTCTCTCTCTCTCTCTCTCTCTCTCTCTCTCTCTCTCTCTCTCTCTCTCTCTCTCTCTCTCTCTCTTTACGCCATTTATTTGACCCTTGAAATGGTTATCAAATTTATGGTTATCTTCCTTCCCTTCCTCTTCTTTTTCTCTTCCCTCTTCCGTTCTATATTTAGTTCAGCTTCCCCTTCCCTTCCTAGGGCTCTTTTGTCTCTCTCCTTTTTCTCTGTCTTTCCTTCTCTTGAGTCATCTCTTCTCTCCCCCTTCTCTCTCTCTCTCTCTTCTTTATGGGCTGGTTTTATTAATTCTGTCTTTGTATGATCTTTTATTATTATTATTATTATTATTATTATTATTATTATTATTATTATTATTATTATTATTATTATTATTATTATTATTATTATTATTATTATTAAATGAATATATAAACAAGGCCGTTTTTGGTGTTGTTTATTTCTTTTCGTGTGTGTGTGTGTGTGTGTGTGTGTGTGTGTGTGTGTGTGTGTGTGTGTGTGTGTGTGTGTGTGTGTTTACAGTCACCATGTAAACAAGTGCCAGAGTTTTATGACACGTGATCATCTTGAGAACCACTAATATTACGGAGAATTTGGTGATTTTTCGGTGTTTCATATCAGTATTATAGATTTTTTTTTCTTTCTCTCTCTCTCTCTCTCTCTCTCTCTCTCTCTCTCTCTCTCTCTCTCTCTCTCTCTCTCTCTCTCTCTCTCTCTCTCTCTCATTCCCCCAACAAGTTAAAATTATGATTGAAGGCTGCATGGGTGTCTCTTGATAATATTCAGGGTCTAGGGCGCTCCTGGGTTTAGCAACTGGTACATAGGAGGAGGAGGAGGAGGAGGAGGAGGAGGAGGAGGAGGAGGAGGAGGAGGAGGAGGAGGAGGAAGAATTCAGTCACCCGCGTTGCAATATTGTTTAATGAGAAGCTGGATATGAGTGAGGTGAATTCCAGTTTCCCTTCATATATCCTTCAAAGTACGATACTCTTTGAAAATTGGTGTAACATCTCTTAATTTAAAAAACACTATTTATAACAACAAACCTCTTCTATCCATCAAACAGATAGGTATTATATTACAGCTATAAATCTTGAGGCTTTTCTAATAGCAGACATTCATAAGTCGTGCCACTGAAATCGTCTGAATATAAACAAAATTAACTTCCCAGAATTTTATGAAGTTGCTGCTCCTGCCTTGTCAGCGTGTGGTTGTTCTACTGCAATTATGTGAAATTTTTTGACATTAATTTGCTCTGACCAGCCATCATGTCAGAATATGTGATTTGATCGTAAGACAGAACTTGTTTGGCTTGACTTTGAATCTCAACACAATAATAACTTCAATTTGGATTCATTTCTGGAAACATTTGGCAGGAAACTCCGCACACTACAGGTTATTTTTAGTTTCATTAATGACTGGAGATGATATATATTAGTATGCAGTACTAATGGGAAACCTTCTCTCTCTCTCTCTCTCTCTCTCTCTCTCTCTCTCTCTCTCTCTCTCTCTCTCTCTCTCTCTCTCTCTCTCTCTCTCTCTCTCTCTCTCACCGTGTTGTCTCCACGTCACTATGGCAACAGGGAACAAAGAAGAATAAGAAGAAATGATAAAGATAATGATAATGATAATAATAAGAGAGGAAAGAGTCGTTGTTCAGAATCAAAAGATGCAAACAAAGAGGACAATAAGTGGGGAGGAAAAGTGACAAAGAGGGTGATGCATAAAGGGTCGTGTGGCAATGGTTTAGTAATGGGATAATGGACCTTAACTTGTCGCTTGTGCTTAGCTCCTTCTTGCCCTGAATAATAGAGTGAGGAAAAAAGAAAAAAAAAGAGTGAAAAAGAAAAAAGACAAAGATGAAACGAAGGAAAATGAGAAAAGTGATAAAAGAAAGAAGACATGAGAGAGCGAGGAGTAAGAAAATTGCTCCAAATAGCGACGAGAGAGAGAGAGAGAGAGAGAGAGAGAGAGAGAGAGAGAGAGAGAGAGAGAGAGAGAGAGAGAGAGAGAGAGAGAGAGAGAGATAATAAAAGGGAAAAAAGGAGAAATTGGCCGTCGACGAAAATTATATTAAATCTCTCTCTCTCTCTCTCTCTCTCTCTCTCTCTCTCTCTCTCTCTCTCTCTCTCTCTCTCTCTCTCTCTCTCTCTCTCTCTCTCTCTCTCTCTCTCTCTCTCTCTCCCTTAATGCTTTTGTTTTTCCTTTTACGAACCAGAATTAGAAGAAAAATATAATGAAATCGTTCACTATTAAGCCCACACACACACACACACACACACACACACACACACACACACACACACACACACACACACACACACACACACACACACACACACACGTACACACACACACACGTACACACACACACACACACACATACATACATACAAAAGTAAGTTCATAGGGTCATGGCGTTAGGTAGAAGAGGAAAAAAAAAAAGGTTTATCTTATTGTCTCGCACTTCCTATGTACTCTCTCTCTCTCTCTCTCTCTCTCTCTCTCTCTCTCTCTCTCTCTCTCTCTCTCTCTCTCTCTCTCTCTCTCTCTCTCTCTCTCTCTCTCTCTCTCGTTCGTTCGTTTCCCTCCAAGCAAGACGTGCCCTTCTCTGCCCTCCTTCATCTCCTCCTCCTCCTCCTCCTCCTCCTCCTCCCTCCCCTGGTCGCCCTATCACGCCCCAGGTACTCAGGAATGCACGGGTAACGGGGGCGTCTCTCTCTCAAGGTCACCATCTCCCTCCTCCTCCTCTTCCTCCTCCTCTTGCTTCTCCTCCTGCAGCTTCCTTCTCTCTCTCCTGTTCTTCTCTCTCCCCACTCTTGTTTTTCTCTCTCTCCTCCTCGTTTTCATTTTCCTCTCCCTCCGTTTTCTTTGTTGTATTCAAGTTCATTTTCTTTTTGTTTCGTAGCTTCCTGTTCTTCTTTTTCTTTTTCTATTTTCTTTTGTTATTGTTCTTCTTATATATATTTTATTTTTTTTGCATCATATTCTTCCTCAGTGTTATTGTTGTCATCGTCATCGTCTCTTACCTCTTCCTCGTCATTATTATTATTATTTTTTTGTTATTTATCATTATCATCTTTGTTGTTGTCATTCGCATCATCATTGTTTTTGTCGTTTTTTTGTATTATTTCCCTTTTTCATCGTCATCATCATCATCATCATCATCGTCATCGTCCTCGTCATCATTTTAATCATCATTCTTTTCTTCACTTGTCTTATTAACTTGGCTTCGGTGTCATTAAACTAATTTGTTTTTTTGTTCAGTAATTTTCATTCACCTCACTTTTCTTCCTAATCCTTTACCTTTTAGCTTTTTCCTCCTCCTCCTCCTCTTCTCCTGCTCCTCCTCCTCCTACTTCTTTTTCTACATCTTTTCCTCTTGTTCAATTTTTTTTCTCTCTCTCTCTTCGTTCACTCTGTTTGATGTTGTATATAATTTAGTTTTTCCTTCAACCACAATTATTCGATCGGTTTTTTTGGTTCTAGTCACGCGAGGAACACGAACAATAATAATAATAACAATAATAATAATAATAATAATAATAATGATAATAATAATGATAATAATAATGATGATATAAATAAAGATAAAAATAATGATAATAATGTCAAGGAGTTACTGTCGCCCATTCTCGTCACAATCTCTACATGATATAGGTCACTCTCTCTCTCTCTCTCTCTCTCTCTCTCTCTCTCTCTCTCTCTCTCTCTCTCTCTCTCTCTCTCTCTCTCTCTCTCTCTCTCTCTCGATTTAAACCCAAACCACGCACAAATCATATCCTATTACTACAAATGAAGAGAAATGTAATGAAAAAAAAAATAATAAATGAAAGAGAGAAAGAAAATTATATTGCGAGACGAAAATTATTGAAAAAAGACAAAAGCATAATAGATATAAAAGGAGAGAATGAAGTAAAAGGATTGCGAGAGAGAGAGAGAGAGAGAGAGAGAGAGAGAGAGAGAGAGAGAGAGAGAGAGAGAGAGAGAGAGAGAGAGAGAGAGAGAGAGAGAGAGAACTAGGTAGGTTTCTTGTATGTGTGTTTACCTGTATAGGGTTTTAATGAGCTCAGGTGAGTGAATGGTTGAAGGTCACAGTGGCACACCAATTAAGAGACACACCTGACTGTCACTTTCATGTGTGTGTGTGTGTGTGTGTGTGTGTGTGTGTGTGTGTGTGTGTGTGGGTGTGGGTGTGGGGTGTGTATTTAACTATTTATCTATACATCCATCCAATTTTCTTTCTATATATCTATCTATATCTATCAATTTATTTACAGTTAAGCATCACCTCACCTTCCCTGCTCCTCCTCTGTGCTTACCTTGAGCCAATGCCGTGTTGGGGAGGCCGCGACCCATGCCAGTGACCACCCCGCCTGCCACCATCACCTCCACGCCCACACAGCCGCCCGCTACCACCAGCACCCAACCAACGTCCTGCCACGCCCACAAGGTAAGAGAAAGAGAGGGGAAAGGGGAGAGAATATTAGTAATGCATGAAAATTGTTTGTAAAATGTTAAATGTTATTGTTATTGTTCTTCTTTCTCTCTGTTTTTCGTTCTACTACTACTACTGGTACTACTACTACTACTACTACTACTACTACTACTACTACTACTACTACTACTACTACTACTACTACTACTACTACTACTACTACTACTACTACTACTACTACTACTACTACTACTGGTACTACTACTACTACTACTACTACTACTACTACTACTACTACTACTACTACTACTACTACTACTACTACTACTACTACTACTACTACTACTACTACTGTTAATAAACCAGGAAATAAAATACAGACACGCATTTGTATGAGAACAAGAGACAGCGAAAAGGAAATATAAAAGAATAATGATGAATTAATGAATAAATAATGAAGAAGTCAAGACATGAAAGAAAGAACGAAACGAAACACAAGGAATAGAAAAGAATGTGAAATGTGTGCGTGTGTGTGTGTGTGTGTGTGTGTGTATGTGCGTGTATGTGTGTGCGTTTTTTGCTTGAATTTTCGTACATATTTGGAATTTGCTATGTGTGTTCACCTTCAGAACCCAGACCATTACTTACACACACACACACACACACACACACACACACACACACACACACACACACACACACACACACACACACACACACACACACACACACGTACAATATAGCAAAAAACTATCCCTAATGACATTTATATTTCTAACTATATATTTTTTCAGTGAATTAGTAGTACTAGTATCAGTCTTCCTGTCTTTTCTTAGTACTATCTATCATCCTTCCCTTGACACACATACATACACACACACACACACACACACACACACACACACACACACACACACACACACACACACACACACACACACACACACACACACACACACGCATGTCCAATAAGAAACGAAGAAGGGAATGTGAAGTGTTCAATCTGCTTCATGCTAGTTTTCCTCCTCCTCCCCTTCCTCCTCCTCTTTCCCTTCCTCCTCCTTCTCCTATCATACTATTACTACTACTACCACAACCACTATTAGAGAGCAAACTGAAATACATCACCACCACCACCACCACCACCATCATCATCATCATCAACATACTCTCATTACCCAGACCAAGCTAGAGTAAGACAAGTGACAGGAGACTCAAACATAAGACGTCTAAAAGAGTACACCCGCTGGCCACTTCCAGACCACTTTAATAGTACTACCAATTATAGCCTCGTATAAATGCACGCCTTCACGCCATTGCAAGTGATTGTTTAGTAGTAGGAGGTAGGAAGGTTTTTGTTTTTATTTCTATTTCTATTTTGTTCAGGTACTACAACAGAAGACGTCCTTGGGGTTATGTATATGTAGTACTTGTTTTTGCTGATCCTATTATCTCTCTCTCTCTCTCTCTCTCTCTCTCTCTCTCTCTCTCTCTCTCTCTCTCTCTCCTCTCTCTCTCTCTCTCTCTCTCTCTCTCTCTCGCGATCGTGCAGGTGAAAGTGTGGCAGTATTTAAACAGAAAACGGAAAAAGAGCGAAAGTCAGTGTCCAAGGCATCGATGCGCTTTGGTGGAGCAGAAAACAATGAGAAAAGAAGATGAGGAGGAGGAGGAGGAGGAGGAGGAGGAGGAAGAGGTGAGGGAATGAAGATGATGATGACACGATGAGGAAGAAGCAAAGATTATGAAGAAAAAACAACATAGAGAAAAGAGGAAGAAAAAGAGGTGAGGGAATTGAAGATGAAGATGACGACTATAATTATGAAACAAATATAACGAGAGAAAGAAAAAACAAAAGAGATAAGATGACCAGAAGAAAAAATTATATACATCACATTTATCATCATTTATAGACAGTAGTTTTATTTTGTATACAGAAAAAACGAAAATAGGAAGAAAAAAAAAAAGTAAAAATAGAAAACAACAATAAAATTCGTATCAAAACTAAACTAGCAAACAAAAGGAAGAAAAATTAAGAAAATCACTAATGAATCGAGCACAGAGACCCACCACCACCACCACCACCACCACCACTTACCAGAGCCAGCACCCCCACAAGAGTCACCAGCAGCAGCAGGGCACCACACACAAAGAGGCACACTGTCACATAGAATCCCACACGCTGCTTCATTGGCTTTAGACTCGCCTCGCCCTTCTCTTGCTCGGCCTCTATGAAAGACTTCTTCGAATCAGACATCGCCGTCGTCTGCGGGCTTCGGCGTCATGCGGGGTGGCTGGGCTGGCTGGCTGGCTGACGTACACACACGCACACACAAGCACACACCCACGCACGTACACTCTTCACCGGTTGTGTAATGCCTTGGAAGACCTGCAAAAATAATAATAGTAATAATAGTAATAGCCTGGAATATAAATCAGGCACTGCAGATAATAAGATACAAAATAGAGGACTAGATTTTAGTAATACTTGGCTATCACGTTAATCCCATGTCCACCTTTGAGTCTGTGGTAATGTAAGGCACGTGACCCCTTTACTGTGACACGCAGGGCACACTATGACATTCCAGTTACCACCCCTTGTCACTAGTAAGCCTCCCCCTGTATACACCGCCAATAGCCAACCCAAGCCACAATGAACACCTGGCTTTGTAAATCTTCACCTGTCCAGCGCAAAAAGACCTTAAAGACTAGCAATTTTCTAACCGCAGAAACACTACCTTCCTCTTTTTTTTGGTTTCCTTTTAAGTTTCCCACGTTAATAGCCACCAATATCGGCATTACCTTTATCTTGGTGGGAATTACACGATGTAGATGGACAGACGGACAGACGGACGGACAGACGGACACGGACGTAGCAGCAGTAATAGTGGTAGTAAGTTGTATAAAGATCATCGCTGTGGAACATGCAACACAGACTCAGGCTCGCCCGCACCATTATGCAAGTGGCGTCTGCATTAAATTCATTACAAAGGATTTAGGACGTACAAGAAAAAAAAAAAAAACCACCCTCCCTTCCTCCTCCCTCTTACCCTTACCTTACCTCACTTTACCTCACTTTACCTTCACCCCTGACCAAAATGACTGTCTTACTTTTCAAAATTACAAGTCGTCTTATTTTTGCGTGCAGTATTTTTCATATTTTGTTTTGAAGAATTTTTTTTTAACATATGCGTTGATTTAATATATTAGTTCACCTGTTATAAGAAGTTCCCTCACCACCACCACCACCACCACCACCACCACCACCACCACCACCACCACCACCACCACCACCACCACCATCACCCCCATAATGTAACAATATTATTATTATTATTATTATATTATTTATTCATCATTATGGTGATGATGGTGGTGGTATATATATAGTATCTCTCTCTCTCTCTCTCTCTCTCTCTCTCTCTCTCTCTCTCTCTCTCTCTCTCTCTCTCTCTCTCTCTCTCTCTCTCTCTCTCTTAAAATATGTAAATCCCTTCAGAGACGGCACAGAAGGATAAAAATAACCGAAACACAGACTCAAGAACAGTACGTCTTCCTAATAAGAGAGGAGGAGGAGGAGGAAGAGATGGATGAGGAGGAGGAGGAGGAGGAGGAGGAAGAAGAAGAAGAAAGGAAAAGCACAACGACCCTATTTTACATAACCTTTTTGTTATAGTGGTGGTGATGGTGGTGGTGGTGGTGGTGGTGGTGGTGGTGGTGGTGGTGGTGAGGTGGTAATGAGGTAGGGAATAATAGTGACAGTAAAGGTGATGATTGGTGGGGATTATAATGGTGGTAATGGTAGTGGTAATGTTGGTAGATGTGGTGGTGGTGGTGGTGGTAGTAGTAGTGGTGGTGGTGGTGCTGTAGGTGGTAGACAATTATAGTATTAAGGTCGAGCGCGGCACTCTAATTTACGTGGTTTTGAACCCTACGTATTCCCGCCACGCTAATAGCTCGCGAGTCTACTGCTGTTTTGTGTGTTTGTGTGTTTGTGTGGCTTGGTGACTTGCTTGGTTGTGGTGGTGGTGGTTGTTGTGGTTGTTATTGTTTTTTTTCTTCTTGTGGTTGTTGTTGTTGATGTTCTATTTTTCTTTATCTAATTTTTCCTTTTTTCTTTTTTTTTCTTTTTATTTACTTATTTTCTTTTGTTTTTGTTCCTGCTCTTGTTCTTGTTCATGTTCTTGTTACCCCGGTCATTTAAGGTCTTCGTACCTTCTCCCAGGCCACAGTTATTCCACTCCCCAACATAACACATTTCCTAACTTTACCTCAAGACGTGCTAGTTTACCCCTACACCCACCCACGTATGTACATAACTTCGTATTGCTTCATAAACAGGCACTTATCACCCACTCCTCCTTATCTCTCTTATCTAGACCCTCAAGCGTATACTTCAGTTATTATTTATCTATACTTTTATCATCTATTATTTGTCTATTTATACATACGTCAACAATTTCAATCATTACTCAAGAAGTTCATTAATTGTTGATCATTTGAATAGCAGGCCTTAATTAATTAGTTCTAAATTATTGTATATGATATGCATTCATTAGTTTAATCATGCTTCTATTACTCAGTTGAATACAGAGTGCTTTTTTATGCAATTGGAAAACCGGTCAAGGGGAATACAACAAAATAATAAAAAAGGGCCACATGCATTGCTAATTGCCTAAAGAAAAGAGAAAGAGAGAGTAACCGAAAAAGGGAGGTTAAATAAGTGTTCCAGGTGTCTTGCTACTCCTCTCTTAAATGAGTTCAAGTCGTAGGAAGGTGGACATATAGATTCAGGTAGAGAGAGTTCCAGAGTTTCCAGAGAGTGTAGTGAAAATACTTCCCATTTCTCTGTGTAATGAAAAGTTTACATATCATTCCTATTCCTACAGATGGAGTGTTCTCAGTTTCCTTCTGGCATGGGAGGAGGAGCCTTCTTCCTTTTTTATTCTACCTTCATCCTCATACATAGTGAAGAATGGAGCAATCCCTTCAAGCGGACAACCATGATGTAAGGTAACTGGCTTTCTGTTAACTGCTATTCATATGTTATCCTCTTATTCTACCTCATTGGTTTCTGTGTTTCTGCTGATGATGATGATGATGATTTCTACTTATATATTTCTTGATTTGCCGTGTTGGAGAGAGAAAAAAAAAGAGAAAGAGAGAGAGAAATTCCAAGAGTTAGCCATCTACTAGGTTCAACTTGCTGGAACGAAAAACTCACGCATACCACCCCTCCTTTCTCTCTCTCTCTCTCTCTCTCTCTCTCTCTCTCTCTCTCTCTCTCTCTCTCTCTCTCTCTCTCTCTCTCTCTCTCTCACAATCTTTCATGTTGACAATACCAAGCACAAGACGCAATTTCCTCCTTCATT
>JAPQNM010000046.1:8764338-8836838 GCA_029783475.1 Metacarcinus magister
CACACACACACACACACACACTAAGGCACATGTTGGTAAGGATCCGTATAGAAAAAAGTGCACAAGTGTACACGCACATGCAAACCACTACACACACACACCACACACACACCACACACACACACACACACACACACACACACATGCATGTAGGTATGTGTCACGTGGCACTAGCGAATACTAGTATACATACCTCTCCTTCCTTCCTTCCTTCTTTCTTTCTTTAGTATTTCCTTCAATCATTCATTCTTTCCTTCCTTCCTTCTTCTTCTTTCCTTCCTTCCTTCATCTTTCATTTCATGCTAACATTCATTACCTGTATCTATCCTTCTTTCTTTCCTTTGCTTATTTCTTCTTTTCATTCCATTCTTCTTTTACTTATTTTTCTTCCTAACTTTCCTTTCTTCCTACATATATTCTTTCACTCCTTCATTCATCTTTTATTCCATTCTTATTCTCCTTCTCTTGATTATTTTCCCTCCTTTCCTTCCGTTCTTTATTCCTTTCCTTTTCTCCTTTTCTTTATTAATCTTTTCTACTTATCAATCTTTTATTTTCTTCCTCATTCCTATTTCCTTCCTTTTTCTTTGTTCCTCCTTCCTTCCCTTTCCTGTTTATATCTATTCGTCTATCCCTTCTTCTTCTTCTCCGCATGCACGAATTTGCAATCCTTAGTAATTATTATTCTTGTAACTAGACAACCAAACAAATACATTTCCACATAAAATGAATAAATAAATAACATCTTTAGTAAATAAATAAATAGATAAATAAATAAATAAATAAATAAATAAATAAGAGTGCGTTTTCTGTACAAAAATAGTAACTTTTCTTAATTCAAAATAGACAATAATAATAGTAATAATAATAATAATAACAATACTATAATAGAAGAGGAAGAGGAGGAGTAGGAGGAGAAGGAGGAGAAAGAGAAGAAGAGGAGTAGGAGGAGGAGAACGAGAAAGAGAAGAAGAGGAGGAGGAGGAGAAGAAGAGGAAAACAACAACTACGGGAGGAGGAGAAAAAGTTGAGAAGGAAGCAATGAAAAGAAAGAATTGTTGATAGTCATTCCAGAAGAAATTGAAAACAGCAAGAGGTATAGTTATTTTACGCGTGTGTAGTGAGTAGGTCATTCTGTCTGGGGTGATATATGGAACTATAGATTTACCCTACATTCAAGGAAGAGGAAGAGGAGGAGGAAGAGGAAGAGGAGGAACAGGAGGAGGAGGAGGAGAAGGAGGAGGAGGAGGAGGAAGAAGAGGAACAGGAGGAACACATAGGAACACATAGGAAGAACAAACAGCAACAGGCCTGCTGGCCCTTACGAGGCTGTTTGTGAGTACACTATCTAGTCTAGAGTGAAGGATACAGGATAGTAAGGGTGAAGGCTTCTCTCCCCACCCATGGCTGGCAGGGAAAGGAAGGCCAACCAAGACCAGACTGTCACTACTGTCACTACCACTACTGCTACCACTACTTCCTGGCAAGCGATGTCAGGCCACTAGCGACGTCTTTTGAATCGACATTTCGTAAGTTAGGTACATCAGGATGAACTTACTCAAAGTTTGCTACGTTAACGGATAGTATTTTAGTTGTGGATTGGCTTCTAAATATTTGTCAAGTCTATTTTTGAACGTAGTAATTGTTTTACTGTCGACGACATTGGCGGGCAGGGAGTTCCAAACGTTAACGATCCGATTGAAAAAGAAGTGCTTGGCTTTGTTTGATGTGAATCTTTTACCAGTAATCTTAAAAGAATGATGTCTTCTTGTTATATTTGATCAATCAAAAGTAATGTAATCTTCTGTATTGATATTATCGAATCCTTTGATTATCTTGAACATTTCAATGAAATCCCCTCGCATCCTTCGTTTCGGTGGTAATGGCAGGTTAAACATAACTTATTGCCAGTATTAACCCTTACACTGCCGAGGTCTTTTCTAAGTGTTCGATTTATAGATTTTTTTAAAAAATTATGATTTTATTCAAATTTTTCTTATTAATGATAAAAATAAATATTAATGATAAAAATAAATAATAATGATAAAAATAAATAATAATGATAAAAATAAATATTATTGATAAAAATAAATAATAATGATAAAAATAAATAATAATGATAAAAATAAATAATAATGATAAAAATAAATATTAATGATAAAAATAAATATTAATGATAAAAATAAATATTAATGATAAAAATAAATATTAATGATAAAAATAAATATTAATGATAAAAAATAAATATTAATGATAAAAATAAATAATAATGATAAAAATAAATATTAATGATAAAAATAAATATTAATGATAAAAATAAATATTAATGATAAAAATAAATATTAATGATAAAAATAAATATTAATGATAAAAAATAAATAATGATAAAAAATAAATATTAATGATAACAATAAATATTAATGATAACAATAAATATTAATGATAAAAATAAATATTAATGATAAAAATAAATATTAATGATAAAAATAAATATTAATGATAAAAATAAATATTAATGATAAAAATAAATATTAATGATAAAAAATAAATATTAATGATAAAAAATAAATAATAATGATAAAAATAAATAATAATGATAAAAATAAATAATAATGATAAAAATAAATAATAATGATAAAAATAAATATTAATGATAAAAATAAATATTAACGATAAAAATAAATATTAATGATAAAAATAAATATTAATGATAAAAATAAATAATAATGATAAAAGGAGGAGGAGGAGAAGGAGGAAGAAGAGGAGGAGGTCAAGGTCTAGGAGGCAAAGGAGGAAATACAAAACGATACTGAAAGAGTGACTGAATGAAGAAAGGAAGGAAGGAAAGAAGGAAGGAATGAAAGTTGTTAAGTTATCTAGTATTTGTTACATTTTATTGGTCTTCTGTGGATAGCTAAAGGATATTTTATGGAGGAGGAGGAGGAGGAAGAGGAGGAGGGAGGAGGAGGAGGAGGAGGAGGAGAGAAATAGGTTAAACAAGAAATAATGGAAAGAAATATTTAATAGATAAACGAAGGAAGGAAGGAAGAAAAGAAGGAAAGAAAGAAAGAAAGAAAGAAAGAAAGAAAGGAAGGAAGGAAAGAAGGAAAACACGGAAATTTTACATATTATCCAATTTTCTTCTTTAGTTTCTTCTACTTTGTGTTTGCAATGAGTGAGTTTTCTTCTTCTTCTTCTTCTTCTTCTTCTTCTTCTTCTTTCTTTCTTTCTTTCTTTCTTTCTTTGTAATGTACGTGACTCACTCTTCACTTCTTTCCTTTCCACCTTTGCTCTACGATAAATCACTTCCGGGTCTCTCTCTCTCTCTCTCTCTCTCTCTCTCTCTCTCTCTCTCTCTCTCTCTCTCTCTCTCTCTCTCTCTCTCTCTCTCTCTCTCTCTCTCTCTCTCTCTCTCTCTCTCTTCTTTTTCCTCCTCCTCCTCCTCTCCACTGGGTAACAGGTGACCCCGACACATGCACACACACACACACACACACACACACACACACACACACACACACACACACACACACACACACACACACACAGACACACACACGATAAGTGAATATGTCACGTAAATGTATTAGTCTATAAAGAAAATGACGTAAATAATATCTGACTCGCAACAGTAAAGACAAAAAAATGTTCGGTTTTTTTTTCCAGCAAGAATTAACTATTTAATCAACAAATAAATGAATATATAAATAATAATAAAAAAAACATAGAGTAACTGACGTATTATAGGTTGTGCAATGGCATGTCAAAAGATTAATGTTTGCATTGATATATTTAGATACAATTAACTTTTTTTTATAATCTATTTACACTTGGCATTAATTGACAGTCTGTGTGTGTGTGTATGTGTGTGTGTGTGTGTGTGTGTGTGTGTGTGTGTGTGTGTGTGTGTGTGTGTATGTGTGTGTGGTGCAATGATTACTCGTTCAGGTTGTTCCATTGTGCACACCTGGGGACAAGAGACAGAGGGAGGGAGGAGGAGTGGGCTGATATCCAAGTACCATAACCTGACATCGTATTAGGGCCATGTATGATGTGTATAATAATAAAATAGTGTATATATATATTTGAAGCACCAGCACCAGGGTTCAATAGTGTCCTTACCTTGCCCTAACTCACCATTACCTGCACCACACTTAGCATCGTGCATCAGCTATGAGGTTTATTCTTACTGGGCATCAGAGCCGTGTATTAGATAGCCCTAAGGTGCTATAGGCCAAGACATAAGGAAATATAAAATAAAACACTCCCCACACTGCTTAACTACCATGCCTCGTTGTACTAATAGCCAATCAAACAATCAGACTAAAGGAATTATTACTATTTACTCGACCTAAGCCACAGAAGGATTGTCATATACTATTATCGTTTATTTTTTATATTAATCCCCTTTTTTATTGATATAGAATGTAATAATAATGATAAAATAATAATAATAATAATAATAATAATAATAATAATACCAATACTATAACCTTGCATGATATTCAATTAACTATATTGTGCTGGCGTAATAAGTGTGTCAGTTCCATTATAATACATTAACTGGCTGGCACTGTTTAAGGGGGCACTCTCATTAACCATTATATTTCTCTCTCACCAGTACCATCCATCATATTTGTTCACCACCACGACGACACGACCACCACCACCACCACCACCACCACCACCACCACCACCACGAGGAAGCAATCATGGTGTTGTAGCCATCGCCAGTATACCCCCTAAGCTCAGCAACACCTAGCGCGTGCAGCAGGTATGTGATGGGGGGGGAGAGGGGCGGTGCACGGGAAGCGAGGAATGATTGGAGGGGGGGGGAGGGGTGGGAGCGGATGTGTGGTGCTGTGCAGGGGGTGATATATTCTATTTACTATTTTATCAACAGTTTCTTAATGTCAAGGTTATCTGAGCATGGGGAATGTGGAAAAAGTTGTTGCGGTTCTTACTACTACTACTACTACTGCTACTAATACTAATACTTCTTCTACTATTACTGCTGTGGTGGCGAGTTCAAGGTCAGTTGAAGGCAGTGCGCTACCATAGATCGGCAAACAGTAGCGTGTGGATCCCCCGTCAAGGCATTAATCTATCTCGTTAAGGATAGGCGAGGCGTCACCTTGGACTGAGCAGCGTTGAAGGCGATCAGGGCGTGATGGAATGACCTCACAGTCTGTCTGCCACGTGCACTACTTAATGGATCGTAGCCGGTGTTGTCGATTCTTGTGTTGCATGTTAGTTTGTATTGGGTTTTGATAATCTTGGAAGTGTTGCTCATCTTGGATTGTGCATTGATTTGTCATGGTGTGCTGATGGTGGTGATGGTGGTGGTAGTGGTGTTGAGTCTTCGTGTGGTGTGTGAGTGTGGTGATTTTGCAGCGTAATATCTGGATGTTGCATTGCGTGAGGGTGATTTTCCGTCGCATTGGAGTGAGTGTGATGGTTACCACGCTGTAACTCACGTGAGGAACGACCGACCACTCGATACTTAAATTTATGCATTTCTGATACATCGAGTTTCGTGAAGTTAGCAACACATTGAGCACCAGCGGAGTAGCAGCCATCTCTAAACACACTTGTACCAACGCTGAATAGTGCATATCATCATCACTAGTTACCTGCTGAGTCCGGGATGCCCACACCTATATATAAACTTGTCCTGTAATATCATATCTTGGTTCGTTTTAGGTTTTAATTGAGTCTAAAGGCGTTGTTAGATAATTTTACTACTTTGCAAAACACGTGACTGTATTTGAAGTACAATATGCATAGAAAGTTTCGTTTGACGTAAATCACACAAATTAGTTCCATTGACTGTTGTAAATTTGGGTTCCCATTATGACAGAGAATCACAATGAACATGTATTTAAGGGAAGTGAGATTCGTCCGATGGCTATATATTTTTCTAAAAGTATTCTGTTAACTAGCATTTTCAAATTTTCATACCTTATTTTTACCAACTCTAGCCAGACGTAGATAAAAGAAAAACTGTCTCCTAGCTAAAAGGTCACAGTATATCATCGTTATGACCTCACTCGTGCATATAATTTTCTCAGGGTAAAGTGAATGACATATTATGATAAGTTTATGGCGATAATAATAGTTTGGTTTGAAAAAGTAAGCAGGTCAATAACAAAAGTGACATATGAGTGTGTGGCAGCAGCATAATGGATTTCCTATATACCAAAGTTGAAGGTTAAAAATTACTGCATCACTTCCTCAACAACAGGTTAGGTTACATGAGCCATCTGGATATATAATCAGCTTTATAGGTTAATAATAGAGTCACTTACATTCAGAGTAATTTGCCACCTTACCTTACCCCACAATGACACCAGATTAAAGGGAACAGGTTTGGTCATATCAAAGACAGTTAAATGTTAGTGTGGTATTGATAAAGTTCATGAGTTAACTGAGAAAATGACCTTAAGTGTTAATGAAAGAGAGAGAGAAGTGTTATTGATAAGGTTCATGAGGCAATTGGGAAAATTATCTTAAGTTTTAATGAAAGTAAAGACAGAGAGAGAAGTTTAGTTGTGGTGGTGATGGTAGTGGTGTTCGTAGTAATGACAGTAAAACAAAAATTAATACATGAGGTGATTAACAACTAATGAATGTCTACTAGAGTGCTTCTCCTTTTTCATGGTAATCTGGGTTCAATTACCATTTGTTTCTACCTGTCTCTTTTTCCTTTTTTTATTTTATTTACAAAGTCTACCTTATGTCTCACTGTTATTTCTTGAAGGTGAAAAAGATGACCTAATATATATTCGCCCTAAATGTTTTCTGCTGCTGCTGCTGCTGCTGCTGTTGTTATGTGTTCCTTTACCCTACTTTCCAAGATTTACTTTGCATTATTTCCTTGCTTCTCAGGTTCTCTCTCCCTTTATTTAATTACCTCTGACCCATATATGCAGAAGGGTCACTTTTCCCCTTATTTCCACTTGGTAACTTCCTCTTAATTATTTAATACCTTGCCCTCCCTTGCCACTTTATAACACGGTGTCCTTGTAAATTAGTTCTCTCCTCCCTTCTTGTGCTTCCTTTGTTAATCTGAGTTCTTGAAATGTCTTCCTAACACTTCCAAAACTGTACTCGCGGTGCTGTGACCCACATTCTATAGTGTAATGCTATGGGATACATCACTCATCACCTTGCATGGCTGGGTGTATAGTTGGGTGATTTAGTAGTGTGACAATTATATATGAGGCACCATTTATAGTGATGAATAGCTAAATTCCACCTCCACCCCTACCTCTATTTCTTTTACTGTACTCTTTCTTTACAGGAGCTGGCGACAAGCGGGATTATTTATTTTCTAGCCTATTTTTGTTTCCCTTTGGCAATACATTATCCTTTGAGCACAGGTTGATAAGAGGATAGACGTTTATATTTTTTTTTTTACATGTGAACTCCCCCTTACTAGGAACCGTCAGTTATTAGGCTACATGCAAGTCTCGTTGTGGTTAGAGTAGCGAGACGTGTGTGTGTGTGTGTGGGGATAGAGGAATGCAGCTTTGGAAAAAATAGTAAATGTTTATCATAGCACGAACTTATACATAATTAGTTGGTTTATTAATGTGTATTACTATTGTATTATGTGTAACAATTTGCTAATGTAATAGGAGTTGATCTTAATTATTTTCTGTTAACGCATTGTCTGTCAGTATGTGTTACAGAGTTATAAATACAGGATAAAGATGGTTCACTGAGCCTTTGTTTTCCCACAATGGACAGTAATCAGTGACGTCACATGCCTAAAAATATCACTCACGCAACACGCTACACTTCCACAAATTATACCCGAAGAAACGTTGATAAAAAAAGAAATACTGATAAAAAAAACGAAATATTGGAGAACTGGATATAAGAATAGGTATTATTGACACTCAGTAAAACGCAGGTACCTTCGTGACCTTGAACAATGGAGTGGAGCCTTGGGGTATCGGGTTATGTTGGTGAGGCCTACCGATGTTACGAGAAAGTTATGAATTACGTGTTGATAAAGAAATATTAGTTTATACGCGTACGTTGACACCTGCTTCCTGACCTCTCCCTCTCTCTCCCTCTCCATACTCAATCACTTCAAAAAATTCCTGGAAAATTCGTTATGACGGAGATATGATTTCTTTTTTTTCAAATCCTGTAGGTGGCGCCCAAGATAACGTCCAATGGGAATACTAATAACAACTTTTGAATTTTTCTTATATATATACTTTTAACTTTGACCTTTCGAAATTTAATAGAGAGGGTAAAAAGTCAACATATCATAGAAGTTTCATAGTGTTGTCAGAAAGTTGCTAATATATATATACTGACAGGAAAATAAACACACACAAACAAATAAACAAACAAAGTGTAAACATAACCTCTTACAAAAACCTCTTATATATATAAAACAAAAAAAAACATATGACTTCTACCTAAACGACATGGCATACACTTTTACTCTATTTTCAAGCACATTCTTTGTTAACATTACGAGAGAGAGAGAGAGAGAGAGAGAGAGAGAGAGAGAGAGAGAGAGAGAGAGAGAGAGAGAGAGAGAGAGAGAGAGAGAGAGAGAGAGAGAGAGAGAGAGAGAATCACGTGATAGTATATTTGCATTCGTGTCACCAATGAGTCGAATTGCACCAAGGTAGTAAAGGAAGTAGACCCCTCAACACCCCTCCCATCACCCCCCACATCCTATCCTCCCTCCCATCCTCTAATACATTATCTCTTACTCACCCCTTCCTCATTCTACTGTTTCCTCATCATGCCTCTGTCCCCATTTCCTCTCCTCCCCTGCCGTAATTCCCTCCCTCCCCCCTCCCCACCTTTCACCCCTTCCGCTCTTCCGCCCTGCTCCACTTTTCCCTCTTCCTTTTCAAACTATTTTCTTTACGCACGGATTCACTGTCTGTTTGTTTACCTATTAATTTTCCTGTCTATCCATTTTTATTTATTTATTTATTTATTTATTTATTTATTTATTTGTGTGTGTGTATCGTTAACTTATTTTTTTGCTGTTAATTAGTATATATTTGTTTCCACCGATGAAGGATTTATTATTATCATTATTATTATTGTTGTTTTTATTATTATTATTATTATTATTTCTATTTATCATTATTATTATTATTATTATTATCATTATTACTATTATTGTTATTGATACTGTTTTAATCTATATTTCTCCAAAACTCATTATTTCCTCCCCCTCTTCCTCTTCTTCCTCCTCCCCATCATCCTCATCATCATCATCATCATCATCATCATCATCATCATCATCATCATCATCATCATCATCATCATCATCATCATCATCATCATCATCACCATCACTAAACAAAATCATATAGTTTCTCATACATACAACAACAACAAAAAAAAGAGGAAAAAAACGGTATTACTGAAGAAAACAATTACATTACCTCAAGTCAGCAGTAAGTCAGCAAGCAGGGGCAGCGCGATCACCCGGAATCAGCAGGTAGTACTCCAGAAGGCCTCAGCAGGGAGTCAGTAAGCAGGCAGACGTTAGATAAACACCAATAACAACAACAACAGCAGTAGTCAGGGTCTAACATAAACTCAGTAGTCAGCATTAATCCTCAGTAGGCTTCAGCAGTGAGTCAGACAGTCAGCAGGAGTCGCAGTGAATGGGGTTAAGTCAGCGCGGTGGAGTGTGTGCAGCAGTCAACTGAGTGAGTGTGGGAGCCGTGACCTGCTACCTCGCGTGAGCAGGTCGTGGATAATACTGACTGTCACGGGGAAGTAGTGGTGGTGGTGGTGGTGGTGGTGGTAGGATGCAGTGGTGGTGGTGGTGGTGGTTGAGGTAGGGATGTGGTGGTGGTGGTGGTAGGGAAGTGGTGGTGGTGGTAGTGGACTATGGCTGTGATTAGGAGAGGAAGATAGAAAACAAAAGAATCGAAATTTTAACAATACTACACTTACTATTACTACTACTACTACTACTACTACTCTACTACTACTACTACTACTACTACTACTACTACTACTAGGGGTGATATGCCGGCATGGCTAGCGATTCGGTCTCATGGGGGCGATAATGACCGAATCCGGACACGTGTTTACCGGATACTGATCGCCCTTGTCCGATTCACTGCACGCTCTCCCTTTTTCCCTCTTCCTTCTTCTACTCTCTCTCTCTCTCTCTCTCTCTCTCTCTCTCTCTCTCTCTCTCTCTCTCTCTCTCTCTCTCTCTCTCTCTCTCTCTCTCTCTCTCTCTCACGCAGAACCAACAGAACCAAAAATGAAAATGAGTGCACTTGAAGAATGTTGGAAAGATATATTTATTGATACCTCGCAGGCCAGAGAAAGAATGTGGAAGAGCCTCGTAAAATTTGTTCCAGCATTAATGCTTGTTGGAGTATATCACGAGAGAGAAAAAAAAAATCAGTTGCCGTCCACGTTATCATATTTAGATTTTTTTTATTTTTTATTCGTTGTTGCTATATGGTTAGGTTAGGGTAGTTACGTTCAGCCGGTCAATTAATAGATAAATATAAATACTCGTAGGTTAAGGAGATGGATATGAGCACCGCGGCTAAGTGTCATGTCAAAGAAAGAGAGAGAGAGAGAGAGAGAGAGAGAGAGAGAGAGAGAGAGAGAGAGAGAGAGAGAGAGAGAGAGAGAGAGAGAGAGAGAGTGTGAGGGGGAGATGGGGGGGAGGGGGAGGGAGAGGGAGAGAGAAAGATCTACCTGCCGTCCTGCACGTGTGTTGGGGGGAGGGTCACCTCTAGCACACCTGCACACCATTATTATGAACGAAAGTAGGTAAATTCCAGCTTTCATTGTGCTTACACCGCGTCCTACCTCTTCCACCTTACTGGTCTATTACGTAAAGTAGAACCCATCCACCCCTATACACGCGGAACGAGAGAGAGAGAGAGAGAGAGAGAGAGAGAGAGAGAGAGAGAGAGAGAGAGAGAGAGAGAGAGAGAGAGAGAGATAGATGAAGCTGCTGATATTCACTGATTCTCTCTCTCTCTCTCTCTCTCTCAAAATCCCTCACAATTCCTCTTACTGACACTCCCTTCGATCCTTTGCCTATCAAATTATGGCTAGTGGTATTTACGATGGTTGCAGCATTAATGGTTATCAATTAATAACAGTATTTCCAGTAATTAACATTATAAAGTTGTTTTGTAAGCCTGTTAATTTGGCTTTACACGCGTTGTTAGGTAATGTTTTAGCAGTAAATATGATGCCAAGTTGAATTTCCATCCCATTGAAGAACTATGAGATAGATTTTACATCATTATACTCTGAAAAACTAGACATAGAGACAAAGAAACCGATAAATCAGAAGAAAATATGGATAGCTTCAGAAAAATTAAATAGCACATAACAACAATATGAAATTTACGCGGGAAATGGATCTTCAGTTTTCCTCGTATATCATCCTCCACAAACATATATCCTCTATCAAACCCACACGAATAAGACAATCACAATTTAACAAACACAACAAGACTTTAAAACATAGCAAAAACTTCTAAAATAACCACATATCCAATATCAAAAATGTGGTTTCCGTGGATGAAGGGCGTCGTTGTAGTATTCAAAACAAACATGGCAGATGCGGAGGACCAGCTGCGGGTAACATTACAATTTAACACTTTTCCAGTTGTCATACTACCTTAAATAACCTAACCATGGTGTAGATTAGAGTGGCAAGGTACAGTAGAGAGATGAGAGGGGAAATAACAGGGGAGGTAAGTGTTATAAGGGGAAAAGTGATCAATATGTTTCGAGTTGGGCGTCCACGATCTTGTTTTCGGATCTCGAGGCCTCGGTGCGTGGCGTGTGGAGTGAACTTAGACCAGTGTGGAGGCCAGTATTAGCCTTGTGTGGTGCTAGTGTTACATCCTACGTGTTAACTAGTGTGTGCTGTCAATGTAGAACGTCAGGTAACTGTAATTCTCTTCGTAGGCAATGTACTACTGCGGTTAATTTGTAGAAAAGAGGTTGTTAAGTAATTTGTTTTTCTAGTGAGTTTTGGTGTGATTCATGTGGTTTTGGTATTCGTTTTTGTGGCATAGCACTTGTTTCTGAGTTTCCCATCCGTCCTCCCCACTTACTTGTGTGACATGTGGGAAAGTGGGTTACATGGGTGAGGAACATCAGAATCAAAGCACATATCAATCACCAGTTGAACTCATTTTACGTAACATTTTTTTCTCCGACCCCCAACTGGCTCGCCACCAACTCTTCTAGCCTGCCTGTTTGTGATTAAAAAAAAAAAAACTAAATCTAACCTTTCCTAACCAAACCTTTGAAACATAAGCTAACCTGTATTAAATTTAACTTTTCCTAACCTAACCTCCTATTCTTTGTGGTTAATTTGCAGAGGTTTTCAAGTCATTTTGGTGTGCTAACTCAAGGAAGGTCTCAAGGGTGAAGTGTGCACACAGTACCACCGTGACCTTGTTACTTGATAAACACTGACCATTTGGCAGACCAGGCACTCTACTAATGCCTTAACAAAGTATAGTGAGGGTTTTCTTCACGTTTTTCTTCACGTTGGAACTGAAGAGTCACTGAATTAACTGATATTCAAATCTCCACTCCTGTGGTGGGCAATATGGAATACTGAAACATGATTGACTAATGTCTCCATATCATGTCATTAACTGTATAGTCAAACCAGCCTTACTTGAGCTCTGGGATGAGGCTAGTCTGGTCTGAGGTGTTGTCAGATCTTCAAAGAATACTTATTTGCATTGTAAATAACTTCTTTTGCTTGGCTGTACACAACACCAGAGTGTGATGCAGGTGAACCTTGCACGGCAGGTGAGTGACCTGGCCGGGTGGGGCTGGTGGGCACGCCTGTGTCAACAACACTGGGGTGGCACGTCGCATCAGCTACAGTGCCAAGTGTAATGGAAGGTTTACAGAGGTGATGTCTTAACCTCAAATTTCAAACCATTCATAAAACCATGCAGCCGTATTATGAAAATATTATCACTTAAAACTAGTTAACGTAACAGCTAATAGTACGAGAGAGGTCATCATCGGCCTGTTATCGGTGAACGTGACAATAATTATGGAATCCTACACCCACGTCCGAGAACTCAAGTAAGGCTGGTTTGACTATAGTGTTTGAAAAATGTTCATACTCGCCTTCAGTGTCAACTTCAATCTTGGCAACTTGCTCTGTTTTCCTGATTGCTTTTCTTCTATATTGTTTTTTGTGCCATGGCTTAACAGAGTTACGGGTGCCCTGGAAGATGTTAGTAGCTGACAAGGGAAGTCCCCCTCGCAGCCAGAGTCATGGCTTGTGCTCACATTGATGTCTGGTGTTGAATATGGAAATCTTTTCAACACTAACACTAGACGATATCCAGACTTCAGCCAATCATGTTCCAGTATTTTGTATTGCCCTCCTTGGGGTGTGGGTGGCTCTGTGGTACAGTACTCGCCTCATGGCCTAAAGGTTATGAGTTT
The DNA here is from genome assembly GCA_029783475.1 of Metacarcinus magister. NCBI lineage: Eukaryota > Metazoa > Arthropoda > Malacostraca > Decapoda > Cancridae > Metacarcinus > Metacarcinus magister. Next base: position 8,777,806 of record JAPQNM010000046.1, read on the forward strand.
AATCCTGGCTCACGGCAGCTTATTGATGAGAGAAGGTGCTCTCGTTAAGCCTAGCAGAACTATATTGTCTATAGTTACCTAGTTTTGGGAAATTGTTTTATCACCTTCCTCATTTGAATTTCAGTTGCTATGACTTTCCAGTGTATGCGTTTACACTCAACCCGTGGCAAGCCATAAAGCACTTTAATAAATATGAAAAACCTCAGACTTTATTAGAGTACAGAGTGACTGTCCTTCCATTACAGCAAGGTTTCACTTATTACTTTATTTCACTACTTCTACAGCCGGTTCATAAACATTGTGTGTATTTGTAGGTTAGATACAGAAATAACAAAACGGTTATTTTTGTAAATTTATAAATCCCACACTTGGCATGGATCCCAGTGAATGAATAGCTGCCAACTATAGGAAAATTCATCTATGTAACACTGATGAATTTTCCTACTGTAGTGTGAAGCAACATTTGACCTCTGCTCCTCCATCTTACTTCTCACTTAGGTGCAGAATTTTGTGAGTGATCATTGTGTGGTTGTAATGCTGGAAACAAGAGATTGGACCAGCTTAATGTTTTTTTATAACCATTAATTATGTACAAACTGGTAACTTGATTTCCTGTAATCTGGTAACCCGATTTCCTGTCCACTCCCAACTGTAGGAAAATGTTTGATGAGCTCTTCCCTTTCATGTTGTAGTTACTTTCGTGCATTGTAATGTAATCAGTGTTTTAGTGACCATCTTGAGAACCATAGAACACATTTTTGGCCAAGGTCATGTGAAGGGCGGCCTATGGGGTCCAAATTAGCCAAGAGATAGCAGTGTACAATCCTGCCACTTATCACTTATGTATGTACTGTTATCAGGAGGCGTGTGAGAATGAATAAGTGTGAAGATTCATCATAGGAGTTGTTGACTGATAAACAGAATGTGCTTCCTCCTTCCCTGTACGTACATGTGACTGTTGAATGCTTGGTAGACACAGGATGCACTACTTGATGACTGGCTGTCAGGTGAAAGAATAATTTGATCAGACTGATTAAGGATGTTTGTCTGTTGTTTAATGTGCTGCAGCTATAGATTCATGCATAGTTAAGGCCTGGATTATCTTCTCCTTGAGGTCATTTCAGTTCGGATGTCTACTGTTTCAGAATGCCAGGGTTAAAAAGGTTAACAAGCCTTAACTTAGATTAGCTATTATTAGTTTTTCACCAAGCTGCAAACTGACCTCGTTATCCTCCCCAGAGAATGGTGATGACCTTTCGGGTCTCTGAACTACAGATGCTCCTCGGTTACGCTGGCAAGAACAAGACTGGTCGCAAGAACGAGCTCCAAAGTCGTGCCATGGACATAGTTAGGTTACGCAACCCAGCCATACAAGCCAAGATCAAAGAGCTTTACAAGAGCATTCAGTAAGTGCCTAGTTTATAATCACCACAGGTTAGATGTGTGCACTTGCATCTGCTTGGGTGTGGTCTTCCTTGTGCCGAGTGTGAAAATAGCTCACCTTGGTTGTACCTGGCCAGTTGATCCAATTGTGGTTGTCCAAGAGACAAGCCTGTGTCAGTAGTGAGTGGTTTTCCCCAGTGAATGCACTGCTTGTTCATCCTGCCCTGCCTCACCACCATGGTGTTCTTGCATGCGGTGTGAGAGAAGGGGTGGTGGGGGCTGCTGCTTTGTAGTGCTGACAAGGTAAGTTTTTATATAGAATTTCTAGGGTGTATGTTTTGCTAGATATGTACTTCGATTAATTCTATTTTGTGAGGCTGCAACTTTTATTCAAACTTATTTGACCATAGAAAATGTTAATTTGTGTTTTTTATATATGAATTGTTCCTTGTGTCCGTACCCTAACAAGCAAGTCTCCCATACTTGTTGTATGCATCCAGTAGCTTAACACGTTGAGTAAAACTCCTTCAATCATACCGAGAGGTGATACAGTATTAACTCTGAAGCATAATGCCTGAACAATGGATATACATATGCAGGAAAGTCTGGTGAATCATAGTGTAATACAATAGTAATGCTGCTGCATCAAACAAGACGCCAAGAAGAACAAAGCTACTACTGTCCCATGAGCGTGTTCCAAATATATACAGATTTTCTTCAGAGCTTTAGATCAAAACCATATATTAGGACTGGTAGGATGTAGGAGATACTCAACAATGAATCATGTATGCACATTAAACTAGGTAAACAAAGCCATCCTTATACTTGGCTATGACTCAACATAAATATTAGTGGTTTTGGACTCATTAATGATTAACAAACATTTCACAACACTCCTCCACAGGTTCCATGTAGATGACACACCCGTACTTAGGTCACACACACACACACAAAAATCACCAATCTGGAACAAGTAAGGCAGGTAGATGCAATGTCACCATACGTGTTTGCAATGTTTTAAAGGGTTTTAGCGAGGTTTCACGATAGAAAAGTCTTTATCTTTCTCTCTCTCATTGAAATCTGCATCAAAAGTCATTAATGCATTATGTACAGCATCTTTCTTGCATTGTATGACATTGTAAGGACGTGATTTATGTTTGCAGGAACGTATCTTGCATGATATAATGCTTCTCCAACTATGTATTCCTTTGTGAATAGAGGAAGCCTGTATGGGATGGTATAGATGAGGTGGTTGTAAGCCAGCGATGACCTGTAGGGTGGTAGGATGGAGTAGATTAAGTATGAAATAGGAATGGTACTGTGATATAAGCAACAATATATATTCATGTCAATATATAGGTGAGGATTGTTGTTGTATCTGCTTGCCTGTCATAGAATTATACATTATGAGAGTTCAAGAATGTGGAGCTCCATAAATGTGTGGGAATAATGAATGCTTAGTTATGGGGGATCCCTACATTTTGTTACAACACTGGAGGGCGAGAGTAATGAACGCATGTATGAACAATGTGGCACGTAAATGGTGTGGTGCAGTGGAATGGGTGGTTTGGTCATATGGAGAGAAAGACTAAAGAGTTTGTGAAGACAGTATGTGTGAGTGAAACTGAAGGTCCTAGGAGTAGAGGTAGGCCGGTTGTAAGATGGAAGAATAGGATAAAGGAGTGCATGCATGTTAGAAGGGAAGCGATTGAACAAGCAAGAAGAGAGTGTATGGATAGGGAGAGGTGGAAGCTTTTCTGCCATAGTCATTCCCTTGAGGGACGTTCTCGGAGGGAAGGAGACTTCGGGGAATATAAATAGAAGAGTAACACATTATACATGTTTTAATCAACTCATGAAACATGTTGATGGGTGTAGGAGTTGTATTTCTTAAAATCACAAAAATAATAAATTTTTTTGCAGATTATAATTTCCACACTAGATATATATGGATTATTCAGGTAAGGCGTTTTAGGGCATTGGAATTACCTAACATATGTTTAGGATTCAGAAAAGCTTGTAGGTGTGTGGAACAAGTTTGTATTAATTTGAAACCCCTGGGTGATTCTGGCTCATTTTCAACATTATTACAATTTTACACCAGTTTCTCACACATGTAAGGATTGGTTTGTGACAAGGAACAGCAGGCAGCAGCTGACCACTTCAGAGGAAGCTACCAGAGACCAGGATCACTGTGACGACAGGACACCGATCAAATGCAACAGTTTGCTTAGGCGGCTTGACAACCGTTGGTGTTTACTGGCACGACTCACAACAAACTGTAACCCATTATTACCAGTATAGGCCTGGACACACATTACCTGGTGCAGTAGAGAGTAGGTATGAGGTGGGTAAGCGCTAGATGAGTTGCAGGTGTCAAGGTGCCGAGGAAAGTGAGTTAATTAGGCAAAAGAATATTAGGAAAGGGATGGTGAGTGGAATGCAGTGAAAGAACAGGAGAATGGTGACAGAGGAAGAATGTGAGCTTTTTAATGATGTTGTGGCGGGATGTGCAGAGATGTGTGTGGTATGAGGCATGTTGGTGGTGGAGTTTGGAAAATCATGATTCGTGTTGTGAGGAAGTAAGCATGACTTGACTATAGCTGAAATAAGGCTTCTGGGAGAACAAATAAGTTGAAGGCAGAGGATGTTAGTATGTTGAGTGAGGTTAAAGATGTAAGGAAGAAATGAGGTGAGCATTAATTGCTTAATGTTGAGGAGGATAGGGAGACTGAAGTTGTTAGAGTTGAAGGTACATAGCAAGGACTGCATTTGATAGGAGAGTTGAATGATTCAGGGATCGCAAAGGAGTAAGTGCAGAAGGCAGTAAAGGGGATTACTGTAGAAGGGAAAGCTGATGGCTTGGGTGGATGTGCAGTAGAATGTTATTAATGTGGTGGAGCAAGTGTTGTTGAGTGGATGGTAAGAGATAATAGGTCCGATGTACGAGGTACAAGGTTGAGGGAGAGACCACGGCTGGGATAGATGAACAGTGTGAAGACAGCGTTAGATGCAAGAGGGATGACTGGGGAGCAAGGAAGATTGCTTGTACGTGAGGATTGAATTGAGGACCGTTGTGAATGCATGAATGTAGACGCAGCCTTGACAGGAGGTTCTGGTCAGTGTTTTGGTTTCGGTGCAGGGAAGGTGATGGATCCAATGTAATGTGGCCGGGGTGAACCAGTCTTGGTGGCGGGCCTTGACCCAGACAATAAAGTGACTATGCTGCAAGGCTGATTCTTACACAGTTTAGTTCAAGAGGATTGGTTCCTTCTCCCTAAGAGGCTTAAAGGCAAATATATAAGGGAATACATGTTGATATATGTATTTATATGCCTTATCTTGACTACCTCCTTTAAGGGGATGAAATTAGGTTCATAGATTGATTGGGATTGAGAATGAAAATGAGAAGAATGATGATCAGAGTGCTTTTTAGTATAGCTGATGGTACAAGAAAAGTGTTGAAGGTAGAGTGCAGAGGTCACCCTTGGGCTTTAAGGATCATAGGAATGATTGAATTTATCTTGCTATATACCAGCCTGTCATTCCCTTAAAGGGGCACAACATTATTGTGCCTTGACAAGGCATGCATACACAACCATGCACATATACTACAATTTTCATATCTTATACATCACCACCTGTGCAATGCTGAATTTAGAGGTATCAGAGCTTCCAAAATATAATAGCACATACTCTAATTAAGTCCATACTTTGGCATTGAGACATTTGGTATTTCTTTCAAACTATAAAGATCATCATTTGATTTGTTATGACAACACTACAAATTACTGCACAGTTCTGTGTGATAGTACAATACATTTGGTAATTTTTGGTACAATTCTTGCCACAACAACATCATATTTCAACAGTTTGGCATTGCTCAAAGAGGGCAACAACTGCTCAATTATCATTGAAAACTTTGTGCCTTGAATGAGATGCAAACATCAGCCTGCCAAGTGACAGGCAGGAACGCTGTGTGTGCGTCATTCACTACTGTCTTGAGGATCATGTGTTGGACTTTTGATCGTCACCCATTACCCTCCTGGGGAGAGCTTAGAGCTTGTTAAAGCCTGATCTATCGTGAAGGCTGTGGCCTTTCACACACTCCATCCTCCTGCTCAAGGAGGACAGTAACTGCTTGATCATAGTGAAACTATGAGTGAGAGGCCAATACACTACCACTGAACTACCAAGCAGTGTGTGTGTGCGTTCGTTTATATGTTCGTGTGTGTGTGTGTGTAGTTGTATGTGTATGGTAGCTTAATGTAGCAGTTCGTGGGTATCAAATGTGGTCTCCCTACCAATCCTGCTTGCTTCTGTCTGCTTGGCATTAGTTAAGCCTCCTTCAAACCCATGCAGCGATCCCTCTCTTTTTTTACCCTCCCAGTGCTGTAGCTGCTTCACTAAGATATTTTCATTTATTTATAATTTTGCCTACAGGAGTGTCATAACCAAGGAATTAAAATCCACCCCAAACTTAAATACGGATTTTGAAAAGCTTAGTCAACATTGTATCGGTAAACAGTTGGTCACACACTCATCAGGATCACCCATCATTGCCAGAACTGTGGTGTTAAGTGCAAATAATGGGGCTTAAACATGATGCAGAATACATTTTAGTGGTATTTTGAATTCATTGTGCTTTGTAACTTAATGAGTTTACCCCTCAGGCTGAGATAGGACTAGCCATGCTGGGTGTATCTGGTGCTGCTCATTGTTCTTGAAGCAAACCAATAAACTCAAGCCATAACTTATATTTTCAGTATTTATCAGTCACAATTTTTCTTTGGTGGTCTTTGCTTACTGACCACTTGATAGCCTGAGCTGGCGAGGTTTTTTGAATAACATATATTATTTTATTTGCCTCAATTAGTTTATTTGATGATGCATACTATTGATAATAATATGTAATTGCATATTTTATTTTTAATGACAATTTTTCTTTTTTGTGTAGCATTTCTTTCTCAGTTGTTTTGCATGTAGGTGTAAATATTTTTTTTTCCTGCCTTTTCTTCTGGAGCTTTACATGTAGAACAAGTACTGTATACCTTGTAATGCTATCGTAATGTTTTGTATACCGGGCATTCTTCTGATGTATTTTATGAAATATATCTGGCAAAAAGTTTAGCTTCAGTTAAATAATCCTTAACTAATATCTAATTTCTATCTCTGAATCTCCTAATATAACAGAATGTAGCGTAGTAGTGTAATTTTGTAGGGTCCGACGAAGTGTCCGATCATATTGACTGTATTGCTTTGGTAAGTGTCATCCCAGACGGTCACAAAGAGTGTCATGTAAAGTACTGTATCTATGGTCATGTAGCTGGATACCACTTGCTTATACACTTGGATCAAGAAGTTTTTGTCTGTGCAGGCTGCCTCTTATTCCATGTCCTCTCCTTAAAGGATACATTAATCTTTCTGTCTCGCTTTTCAATAGGTGACAGTGTTTAATGATTTTGATTAATTTGTCTTAAGTGTAACATGCTAATGTCTAGTCTCCTGTGTTTTTCTCTATTTAGACTAGAGATGATGTCGTTTGGTGACAGGTCGCAAGCAGCAGCCGGAGGACCAGCAGGCATCCTTCCAGCCCAGAAAGTACCCATTGGACTCAACTCCATAGCAAGTTACACTCAGTCCGCCAGTGTTGGAAGCATTGGTGGCGTCACATCCACACTGGCCTCCTCAAGATACTCCGCCAACTCCCAGGTGGTGGCGTCGGGGATCTCCTCCGCCGGGGGTTACACTTCCATCTCCGCCAACAGTCACAACTCCTCCTACCCCATCAACCCCGATGTCAAGTTAAAGAAGCTGCCCTTCTATGACATCCTCGGGGAGCTCCTGAAGCCTTCATCCCTAGGTGGGCCATGTGTGTGTTACAGACATTTTTCATATGTATTGATGTTGTGCATTACTTGTGGATAGTAGTGTTGGAGGTATTTTGTGGGTGATGGTTTTGGGTCTATTCTCTCCTTATCGTAGCTCCAAGTTTAGTTACTAAGAAAAGGTGAACTAATATTTATAGTCTCAATTTTTGTCTACTAAAGAAAAATAATAAATTCCACTTTCACTTGTAAAATGAAAAACCATGGAATGATTCATGCAAAGTCAGTCATATAGGAATTTTAACCACTTGAGCATGTAACTTGCATAATTTGTATTTATTTAGTTACCTATCTAAGCCCTGTGGTGGGGACTACAAGAATTTTACCTCTGTAATCCCTGTGGCTTCCAAGACCCCTTGCTCCGACCCTTTTGCCTTTTACGAGCCGGCCGGCAGGAATACGGTGGTAGTATTATTGCAGCCCCACCACAGGGCTTTTTACCTTCCCAGAAAATTAAAATGAATGGAAAAGGATATTTTATTCTATGACTTGTATTAACTTTTTAGTTGCTTTCTTGTTGTCTTTTCCCAGATGTGATACATGTGTAAGAAAACTCGGGTTATATGGAATGATGACTTCTTGTTGCAAGCTGTCACTTTCAGGGCCAGTCAGTGGTTGTCTACCAGCCACCCTTACACTTTCAACAACTATTTTACTTTCCTTTTCTTTGGCCTGCATGAAGAGTTTTATTAGACCAGGGAAACTTATTTTCTCTGTGTACCATATAGTAGTGTCTTATCCTGTAATAGGGAGTTGAGTGCCATGGATAAATTGCTTATTTGCTACATATTGAAAATATCTCGGTTGAAGAAAAATATGTTAGGGAAAAATATTGATGTAAAACTGAAAAACTAGAAACAAGAACTACATGCTTGGAAAAGTATAACTGGGGACTATAATGTCATAGAAATCCACATTGGAGGAAGTTCAAAGAATGAGATGTGAAACTTACCAATTGATACAAGACACGCTAGATAAATTATATTGTTATCAAATGGATTTTTTGTGGTGTTAGTCAATTACTGTCTTCCTGTTTCTTTGGACTCTAGTTTTCTGTCATTTCTGAGCACATTAGGGCTGTTATTGATATGTAATATGATGCGGAATGTGGGAACAGTGGCTGCTAATAACAAGTAAATGTTGACTATGTTTTCCAGACCAAACACAAATGAAAAAAGGAGTATGTTTTGGAGATATTTATTGGTCTTAAGAAGGTCTGTTACAGAGCAAACTGGAATGGATCTTGTAGAGTATTACTCATGTATTCTGTGAAAAATATATTACTTGAAGCAGTGTAGTTTGAATACCTGCAATACATTGTGGCAATACATTGTCTGAGTGTTTGTCTCTAAATTATTATTGAAATAAGAGGGATTAGTAACTTTAATAATAGGACTGTAATGTTGACATGAATCGGCAATGTGAAAGCATCCATATATATTAGAAAGATGTATTGCAAGGATATGGAAGCTAATAGGATGCTTTTCATTAACCGATGTGATGAAGAATGAAGAGATATGATACAAATGATCACTGTGTTGGGAGCTTGTATGTTCTCCATTGAAACTTTTTCTTGATATATGCATGGGACTTTAGTGGGGCCACATGGATAAATTGTTTGCATCTTTTCACAGCACCACAGAACTCAAGCCGCTACCAGGAGTCCACCTTCGCGTTCTCCCTCACTCCACACCAGGCCAACAAAATAGCCAACTCCCGGGACCTGCGGCCGGGCAAGCAGGACTACACAGTACAGGTGAGACAGGGGTGCCTTCAAAGGGAGGGTTGGGGATGTAGTGTAGTGGTTGTAAGAGTTTTAGTGGCCATTTAGCCATTATAAACGCTATGATAGGATGAGTGTGTGACAGTGAATAAAGTTAATCATTTCTACTCATTGTACTTATATTAGCAACTTACTATCCACGTTTTCAGGAACATCATATCTTCACATATGTATAAATAAATTACATTGGCCAATTTTTCCTCCTAATTAGTGTATCAACACTGCTTTTGAATGTGTCTGGGCCTGTAAGCACATAATGCCTGCTTCCAAGCTTGGAGTAATTACTATTAAATTATAATTACAATTACATAATTTGCAGTAATTAATTACATGTCAATTACTTGAACCGTACCTGCTTCTCATCACAGTACATGTCTTGATAATTATTGATAAGTGAGCATTCAAATATTATTCCTTCACATTCTGCAAGAGCTTTAAAGAATGTTAATTGAGCATACATTAATACGTTGGTGTATTTTTAATAAATATTTATAAGAAATGCCAATGCTGCATATACTTTTATTATTCACTTCATAATATTTTTTGGTTCTAAGTGTTCGTGCTCTCACAGAGTAAGGTATGAATGGAAAACAAATTTTGTAAATTATTGTTTTCTGTTTATCTATATACCTGGCTTATATGCCCGTTAAAAGGGGATAGTCAAGACTGATTCTGAGACTACTATCCCTCTCCCTCTATGCCTTCTCTTTTTCATAGATTTTTTTTTTTCCTTTGAAATATTTTGCTGTGGCAGTTATCAATGTAACTAATCCTCAGCCTCAATCTAGTCCTGGAATTGAGTCTTCACAACCTTGGCCAGTCATTTCAGAGGAAGGTGTTAAAGCAAATTCCTTTTGCTTTCACAATTATTTTGATTATGTTGGCTTTTGAGCCTCTGGTGGGTAGAGAACCTTTATCCTGACACACAGGTAAAGTGGGGGCACATGCTGTTGCTGCGCATAGCTGCGGGCGCTCATCTCCTGTCGCATTGGCCTTTGAGCCTGTGGTGTGTGGTCTGTGGTATTCTGTTACATTGGGACACAGGGCCACTGTGACATCTGAGTTTCCACAGTTTACCTTCCCCAGGTTTTACCTAGGTACCCATTTATTGACCAACCCGTTTGGGAGGATGAACAGCTTGGTGAGCTGTGCGCTGACTGTCCTCGTTCGGGATCGAACTCGGGCCAGCGGATTCATAGTCAGACGTGCTAACCACTGCACCACTGAGGAGCACACAAGACTGACTGTGAAATCATGAAATTGCATAAACAGGATTTAAAGAGATAATGAGAAGCTACCTCTAACCTTGCTTGAAACCAGTTTTCTTTCTGAATAACAAATAATTAAGTGGACGTGAGTGCTATAATGCAATGTTTTGGCTGCAATGTATCTTTATTTTCAGGTCCAAATGAGGTTTTGTTTGCTAGAGACAACCTGTGAACAAGAGGACAACTTCCCTCCCAATATTGCTGTTAAAATCAATGAAAAAATGTGTCCATTACCAGTGAGTATGCTTGATGGTTTGGGAATCAGACAATCCAGTTTCCCTTGTATTGCTCTAGGCATATAAAGGATGTTAAATATATTGTTAGATTCCTTAGACATTCTTCTAGGCAGTAAAATATAGAAAGTGTTGTTTATGGCACACCTTAGCCAGGTATATGATGCAAGGAAAAAGACACTTGAAGATACATCAAATATTTCTCTAGTGATAAGGTGAGTAACAATTCTCAACACAGTTTAGCAGCAACTACAATATTTATTTTTCAGTTTTCCAATCTGTTGTATTTAGAAGGCCTGAGCTATGTTTACAGATATAGAGTAAACAAGATATCAGAGAAATGTCAGTGTGTTAACAAAATGATTTACATGAATAATGATGTACCTGAAAAAGCATCACATGGCTAGTAATGGAGGGATAATTCATTGTTAAGTGGTAGAAGTAGTGAAATGTTGCCTATTAGATGGTTTGGCAATCTGGAGACAATGGCTAAGCAGAAGGTGGCAAAGATATACAGGAATAAGATATAGGATGACAACTTATTCAATGGAAGGAAAGTATGAGGTCCACGGAACAGGAATTTGAATAGTATTGATTGTGTATTTTGTGTTGTGTTAGGTAAGGTTAAGGTTAGGTGTTTGATGCATTATTATGTCATGTTAATACTGTCTCCTTGTTACTCTTAGACTCCAATCCCCACCAACAAACCCGGAGTGGAGCCCAAAAGACCGTCCAGACCAGTCAATGTCACAGCTCTCTGCCGCATCTCACCCACCGTCAACAACAGGATACAGGTGAGTGGCATCATGCTGGCCTCCAACGCAACAAGTAAAACAATGAACACTACTTTAGGGTGGAATCAGCTTGTGAGGGGCCAGGGTGGATGAACCTTGGAGAAACTAGCATGCTGATATATGTAGTTTTCACCCATTACTCTGTATAACAAAATGCTGCTGTAGGAAGGTGTGCTGAAGTCATTGTGATAAAATAATTCTTTATGCCTGTAGTAATGCACACCCAACTTGTTCCTATAATACCTGCTATAACACCTGCATCATCCCTTCTTTCCAGGTATCTTGGGCGTCAGAGTATGGTCGGTGTTACGTCATATCTGTGTACCTGGTGCAGAAGCTCAATTCTGATGACCTGCTACAGCGGTTAAAAAACAGAGGAGCCAAGATTGCAGACTTTACCAGATCTCTCAGTAAGTGACACCATCTATGCTAACCATGATAGTCCCAGCACCACTAATAGATTTTAATACACTGCATCACACTATCAATACCAGTAACCATATTGTTCTACCATCACTACCACATTTTAATACACTCTACCACACCTTCATCCAGTCAAACAGAAGCTTCAGGAGGATGCAGACAGTGAGATCGCCACCACATCCTTACGGTGCTCCCTCATGTGTCCGCTGGGCAAGATGCGCATGATGCTGCCGTGCCGGGCCAGCACGTGTGACCACCTCCAGTGTTTTGATGCATCACTCTACCTTCAAATGAATGAACGCAAACCCACGTGGACCTGTCCTGTTTGTGATAAGACTGCTCTCTATGATTGTTTGGTGATTGACGGGTGAGTGTCTGCATGGAAGTACTAAGCTATTAAGTTGTTGATTTATCAGCACTAAGCCATCAACACCCCTTATGCCATCCACCCCACACGCGTGCGCACACACACACGCACGCACGCACACACACACACACACACACACACACACACACACACACACACACACGCACACACGCACACACACGCACACACGCACACACACACACACACACACACACGCACGCACACACGCACACACACACACACACACACGCACACACGCACACACGCACACACACACACACACACACACGCACGCACACACGCACACACACACACACACACACGCACACACGCACACACGCACACACACACACACGCACACACGCACACACACACACGCACACACACACACACACACACACATTAGTTAAGTGAGAAATATTTTAACTTCTTCTTGTTATTACTACTTCAGCTGACACTTTTTATCTTGTAAAGCAAAACATCAAAACAATTTCTGGTTCTTTTCTTGGAAAAAATTAGTCACATTCATTAGTATATTCAAACAGTCAGCCCTTGCCTGGAAAGTTAGATGATTGCCTCGATTTTGTGGGAGTAAGCTGCTTGGGCTGGTCAGGACTCGAGCTGGCTGTATTAAGCTGACATATCAGCAGGTAGTAGTAATGATCTCTTCTTTATTTTAGTCACAAACATTTATATCCTTATAGAAAAGGTGATAAGGTTTCAAGAATGAAAACCATGCCTCCCATCACCTGAGCATGATGGTATCCTTGATGGCACAAAAAAAGGTGGTTTATTTCCTGGAATGATAGGACCTCTCATTTGAACATGCTTGTGTCTTCCCTGGCAGGTACTTCCAGGAGGTACTGGTAGAAAACTCAACCTGCAATGAGGTCACGCTGCACAAGGATGGCAACTGGACGCCTCTCATGCCCAAGAAAGAACTAAAGGAACCTGAAGTGGAGAAGCGCAAACCTGAGGTGGCTGTTGAGACGCTGAGTGATGACAGCGATGACTACTCAAGCACGGAGCAGGATGATGGTGTGTGGCCAGGGGAGTCTGTTTGTACTACTACTGTTCTTGCTATTGCTTCCGTATGATCATATTGAGAGAAAAATGGAGTGAGGGAGTTAGAAAGTATGTTAGGTTGTGTTATTGTATTATCACTCACTGCTGTTCTTGACATCTGCTGCCACAGAAACTCTCTATGTACAAAGTGCCTTCCTCCTCCATTGTCTAGGCACCACTGACCCAAAGCATGTGTCACAGCTCACTATAATCCCCACTCAGCTGCCAACAATACAATTCTATGAAACACATGCACGATAATGCTTAGCTCACAGATAAAAAATGGAGCCATACTAGAAGACCAAAATGGACGATATTCCACACACTTTCCACTATTGCTGTACAAACTATGATCCACGTGGTTTGCCTTCCCTCCTCTTTACACTCTCTCCCCTCAACAGCTCCCATTGTGGAGGAAGTCAACAACAAGAAGAAAGCCATTGACCCGGAGATCATCACCCTCTCGGACACTGATGATGATGATGATGACATCGCTCCGCCACCATCCAAGCGTTCCAACACTGGCTCCAACTCCGCCTCCTCCTCCTCAGGTGCCTCAGGGTCTGCAGCAGCGGGCAGTACTACTCCACATGGCTCAGGTAGGTGCACTTACCTTACCTTGCCCGGCTCCAAGCTGCCACACCTCCCTACCCTACCCTGCCCTACCCTATCCTACCCTGCCCTACTCTACCCTACCCTACCTTGCCCTGCCCTACCCTGCCCTGCCCTGCCCTGCCGTATCCTGCCCTACCGTACCCCGCTAGTGGTTGGTTGTTGGTGAAGGTGTATTTATTATTAGTCATGCTAGATGGTAATGGTAGCTGGTCTCACACATACATCTTCATACACCTACATTGACACGCTCATGTACATATCTTCCGCTGATACACGTACACACACACTGCTACATGCATTCTGGTCACACGCAGACACACACGTTTGCCAGGTTGTGTTAATTTGTCTTTTTTAATTCCCTCCAGTTTTCTTTGTTTTTATTATTGTGTATTCTGTTTGGCATACTTGAGTGTTGTCTGCTGGTCACTGATACATGCTTCTTTGTGTGTTTGTTGGCATAGTTATGATTTAATATGGGGCTGTTGGGGGTGAGTTTGTGGTGGTGTATAATTTTTTGGGTGTGGGCATGGCTACTAGTGGCTTGAGCATTCACTTCAGTCATGAGAAGAGCATCAGATTGTGTAAGTGATGGTGTGTGTGTGTGTGCTGCTTTGAGGGTGTTTTGTGTAGTGTTGTGAGGATGGTGAATACTTTTTAGGTACACCTTGACAAAAGACAACCGTTGAATTTTCTGGCAACTCACCGTCATGTAATGTACGACCTACATGACCCTGTAACAGAGAGAAGGAGAGAGATTTGTTTGGTTCAATTATATTTTTTTATTTATTTATTTATTTTTTTCATGGTAGGCTGGTGATGGGAGTTGTGGTAGTATATGTAAGTCTATGGGACCAGGAGACTGTTGTGTTTGGACTCGGTCACAAAATTTCATGTTTGTATGATAGGTGGAGTGAATGTGTAAAATGTGTTACAGTATTTCCTGAGTTCATGTTTCATTATGTTATTCTGTTTTACGGCAAGATGTTTTTTTTGCATTTTCTGGATATGCTCAATTAGTATGGAGACATGGTTCATCCGTTTTATTTAGTTAGTTTGCTACCATTACTATATAGTTGGTGTTGTCTGCACACTGGACTCAGTTTACTCATTATTTAAGTTTTGAGTGGTTGTAATTACTCACTTGATTTATGGGATGTCTACTTGTTGTCACATTCATTGCTATCCATGATATTGGCTGCTAACTCTTCCTTTGTAAGTGTACAGTACTGTCCCTTCAGCATGAGTGGTGTAGCTTTATTTGTCTCTTCAAAAATTACTGGGAATTTGCAAATACTTTTTTTTTTATTGTATTGAAATAAGTTAACTGTGAGGTCATTAGTTTGGTTTGTTTATTCTTTACATCACCGTAGGCCCTTCTTAGAGTTTCCGAGTGCACGTGTGTTTCTCAAGCTTCTCTGTGATTTTGAAGTCATGTTTTATGAAGTATCCATAGAAGAGGATCAAAGTCCTGAAAGGCTAAGTACACAGCAATGTTTGTCATCTGCCAGTTTATCTAACCATGCTAGTAGTAGTTTTGCAGTCTGGTGTATGATTGAGGTCAGGAAGGTGAGTAAAAAGGATCACTGGTAGGGACTGAAAATGGCAGAAAATGTAAAAAAGAAAGTAAAATGAACTTCAAAAGAAATATTTAATCTATGAATGGAACACAAAGAGAACATGAAAAATAAAGTAATTAAGACAAAAGAAAACATAGTCAGAGATGCAGCAGAGAAGGAAATGAATGTAATAATAACAACACAAATGACAATATCTGTACAAGCTGAGTGGGAGAGATGGAAGGAGTGAAGGCTTGACAGGTTTAAAGTACATTCAGCTGCCCAGTTGTCTTGGAGATGGGTGTTGTGGCTGTGTTTGCTGTTAGGTGACTTTATCTATCTATCTTATAGTTTTTGACGCCTCATTCCCTCTGGAAAAGTCCCCCAAGTGGGTGACCACGGTAGAAATCCCCTTGGGTGACATTATCTGTTTATTTATTTTATATTTTATATAGTATGCAAAGTGATATATATGTATATAACGAGGGTGGTATAGGCACATGTCTTTCATCCATGCATGATGGCGGGCAGTTCCTGAGAACCTTGTGTGATGCTTAGTGTTTCCGTGACAAAAGACAGCGTTACCAACATAACGAAATTGAGTATCCTGCCTCGCCCTCCTCTCATTCCTTTTCACTCTTATAGTTGAATATCACTCTTACTGCCTTCACAAACTACATTTTGTCCTTAATTAGAGCCTCCTTTCTCTTCACATTTGCCTTCCTTACTGAATAGCACAAGGAAAGATTTCATTTGGTCAACCGAGTACCTTAAAGATAACATTATAATCTCCCATGAATAGTGACAAGCAAATGACAATTCATATGATGAAGGCATTCAATACTGCATGAGAGGCAGTGCTAACATATGATACAATCAGGCTTGTGTATCACAAATGTCTGGGATTCTACGTAATAAATGTTTGACTAATAGTAGTCATTATACAGTATATGACAGTATAGCATTGATGCAGATTAGGGAAGCGTTAAAGGCATGTTACGTAATACTTATTTATTGTTGGGTTTAACACAGAATTCAGAGATTTAATAGAAGGTATATTTAAAGGAACTGTGTACTCAGATGTAAAAGGCAATGTCAAGAGGTTTAGCTATAACTTGTTTAACAGCAAGTTTCACTGTACAACTGGTGCATTTGATGTTAGTCTTTTTTTTCTCGGTCTCATCAGTAAAATAAAAACAAATAAAACATGAAATGTATGACAGAAAATATAGTATCTGCTGGCTTTGTTTCTATAAAGAATTATAGATACTTACAATATTGCTCCTGATATGAAGTGATATGTGTGTGTGTGTGTGTGTGTGTGTGTGTGTGTGTGTGTGTGTGTGTGTGTGTGTGTGTATGTGTGTGTGTTACTTAAAAAAAAATATTGGGTATCTTATGAGTGTGGAAAGTATGGTATAAGTGAGACTTGAACATCAGTGAGATCACCTCACCTGTTGTGCATCCATAGACTCTCATGCTTGACTCCTACTATAAAGACTCCAGAGTCTGTGGTAACAGTATGGTACTGATGGAAGAGACAAGAAACATGGTGCTTTTTAATGTAACTGTATAGGGGCATTAGCTATTCTTGGCGTGATAATGCTCCAGTAATCAAGAAGAGAGCAGCAGGACCTGTCATAGATAGTATTGTTATGGATGAGACAAAAGTGCTGTTTGTATAGTTTCTGGACAGTAAGCTGTAGTTATGATCTAAAAGGGCATGCAGGAAAGGAGGAATGGGTTGTTGGAGATTCTAAATGACATGAATTGGGTATGTACATGAGGATCCCTGAAGGTTGTTATGCAGAAATCATTATCATTAAGGATTAACTATGTGACAGTAGTTGTTCAAATACCTATGTACCTGCTTGCATTGCCTGGCAGTATACATGAAGCATCCTTGTGTAGAAAACATTGCTGCTTAACTGTTTACATATTTGTCCCATTTTACTACATGCCATCTTTTTATTACACATCTATAGTATATTTTTGTCTTTTTGTCTCAAGTTTTACCAGGTCTTCAAATTCCAGGAACAGCAACACTTCCTGAAAGATGTAGTTTTCAGTGTTTAAACTACTATCCATGATCTTTCATAATTAATCAAAATATATAACCTATCACATTCACTAGGTTATGCTAAACATTATGGTACGTGTGTGTTACCATACCAGTAAAATCAATTATCTACTCCATTGAGTAGCCAAATGCCTCCATGTGTGAGTTTTTAAGAGAGGCTCTGCAGCCAAATGTAGCTGTTTTCTGAGGGCAGAATCCTGCATGAAACAATTAATTTTTGATGTGAGATGGGCCAGGCAGGCCATGGATCACATACTGATGATGATGGTTGACATTGTTTATAGTTAATACATCTCATTTGGGAAACAAAATTTGTTGAGGTGTACTTAAAACTTTTGCGCTTGCAGAGGGCACTAAGTCAAACGATTCTTGGTGCGTAGGAGAGGTTGATCCTGGCAAACGACTCGTCTTTAGGAAGTCCCTCTCGTGTAAGTACCCTGTACATTGGTGTGGAGTGTGGTGTACATATGTGCCTCCTGCTTTAGAAACCTCCATACCCTAGTGTACAGTGCTAGTGGGTGTGTGGTCTGTGCGAGGGGTCCTGCTCTGTGGCCATGAGGTGTGTGTTCTCAGGTCGTCAGGGTCACCACAGCCCAGCAGGTGGTGTTGGGTCCCTGGGTGGCAGGGGTGTGAGGTGTGAGCTGTGGGATGCAGGGTGTGGTTGGACTGCCTGTGGCTTCTGCAGTTGGTGTCACTTTATGTTGGATCTTGGTTTGAGGGATTCATTGCTAGCACATGAAAATGGAAGCTGTGGTTTGGATATGAAGTGTGAAATATGATGCTGTGTGTATGATAGAGTATTGCTGTTTAGTTAAGTGATCATTTAATTATTTGTTACTTATAGTTTGATGCCTCACAGAACAAAGCCAGTATTTTTCTGTATCATAAAAGCAACTTAGTGAGCAAAAAGTGCTTAGTCACACTTCTACATTAGATAAAGAGAAAACAGTGACTTGCTGTTGTGCGTAATATTGACAGGAGCTAAAAAAACAAACAAACAAACAAAAAAAAAGACATGTTCCTAGAAGCTTATAATGGAATGGGTCTTTCTTTCCAATTCTACTCTCCCCACAATTAAGTTTATTTTTGTTTTATGTTGTGCTGTACCTTAACACAGCCAAACAGATTATTACCCACCAACCCTGACCATCCATCACTCAGTCTATCACCACAGAAAGAGAATTACCCTAAGCTAGTTTTCAGTACCTCTGGCAGCACCATATTGCAACTCCATATGCAACAGACAACAAAACATTGATGTGAACAACCTAAAAGTTTCGTCATTTAAGACAAAACTACTTAATAAGCAACAACACCAATTGGTAAAAGTTCATTGAAACAAAGGAATGGATCCGCTTGGACAGAAGGTGAACTTTATATGACATCCCAATGAGGACTTGAGAACACAGTGCCAGGGGGTGTGTGAGAGAGAGAGAGAGAGAGAGAGAGAGAGAGAGAGAGAGAGAGAGAGAGAGAGTGAGAGTGAGAGTGAGAGTGACAGTGAGAGTGACAGAGAGACCCTCCACACTTCATGGGGAGAGCGAGACTCGCCACCACCTGATTGGTTTGTTTTTCAGTTCCTTTCATGCTGTCCTTCCTTGAATATTGTAAATGTGTATAAATGTACAGGCGGGATGCCAAGCTTCTCAGTAATATGTAGTTTTATTATGGTATTTTGTTTTACTTTATTGTTTTTTATAGTTGGGTATATCTGCATGTCAGTACTAGAAGTTTTCTTACATTTTTTAAGCCTCTAAATGTAACCATTTTTTTGCTCTCTTGATCTATAATTAATTACACATATATAGCATGACCAATGACTTAGTGGCATGAATTGATTCACTAACTAACCCCTTCTATATCCCTCAACAAAGATGATTGATTGCTCTTAATTGCTCATGATGTCAGGTTTGCAAAGACAAATTGGTTACTTTGAAATGTTCATTATGTCAGTGTTTGCCAAGACAAAGCAAATTTTGTTTTATGCACTTCATCTTGATAAGGTATTTCATTTTGACATGATAAGTATTCATCAGATCAACAATGAAAAAAATATTGCATAAAATATAAAAACGAGTTCCTTTCCTGAAATTCATTACAGTATTATATATGAGGTGGTTTATTTTTGGTGTATTGAATACCTCTTCTCTCCCACACAGCTTCATCTAATGGAACCAGTGGGTTGCTGACACCAGCTGGGGGCAGCAGCGGGGGAGCAGCCTTTTCTCCACCCTCTTCTGGGTCGGTCAGTCCCCAGATAATCTGTTTAGACAGTCCTGCTTCTTCTCCTTCCCCCCCACCCCGTAGGCCTACCCAGGACTCCTCGCCACTACCTGCAGGAGTCTCTGTCACCCCTATAGTATCCTCTTCATCCTCCACCCCCACTCCCACCTCTGCTGAAGTACGTCAGGTGATTAATGTTACCTCTAGAAGCCCTCCCCCTGTCTCTATCACTACTGTAGCTCCTTCCACTACTCCTACCACCACTTCCACCACCACCACCACTCCTACTGGTAACAGTAGTAGTAGTAGTCCAGTAGCTCACACCACCATTACTCTGCTCTCCAACTCCTCTAGTAGTTCGGGCCCCATTTCCTCCACCAACACCAATGCTGCCTCCTTCCTCACCCCAACCCCACAGGATCCATTGGCCACTCCACCCACATATAACATGCAATCTACCTCTTCAGCTGCTGCAGCTGCAGCAGCTGCTGCTGTTGCAGTTGCCAATCTGAACCCAGGTCCATTTCCCCTCCCACCAGCATTGCAGAACCTCTTCAATCCTCTTGGAATGATCCCCCCAACAACTGTGTCAGGGACCCTGCCATTTAGACCTCAAGACAGATACATGTAAATTAATGGGTGAGGATGTAACACTATGCTTTTGGAGTACAAAGCATTGGTAACATATCCTGATTAAGGTATTTGTATATAACCCCATTGTATTGTCTGGCATCACCAGTATGTATAGACAAAATACAAGTTTTCACTTGTGCTAAAGTGAAGTGTTATTTAGGGTGTGCAAATTATATTTAAAACTATTTGCATAAACCTCCATCACCAAAGTGTAAATGTATATTTGTAGTTGGCTGTCCAGCAGACTCCTCTCCAAGTCTTTTGGTTATCACAAAGGGCTTAGTTTACTTGTAAGTACTAACTGTTAGAGGTAGTAGTAATGTTTCAAGTACAAATGCAACAACATGTAAGAGTTTGTTCCATGAGGGGCATGGTCATCACTGTAGTGGGGAAAGGTTGTGTCTACACATGTATCACCTCCTCACTTGACTTGTGTTGTGGTGGGACTGTTCCTTCCTTTCCTATTTGTAT
Organism: Metacarcinus magister; assembly: GCA_029783475.1. NCBI lineage: Eukaryota > Metazoa > Arthropoda > Malacostraca > Decapoda > Cancridae > Metacarcinus > Metacarcinus magister. The sequence goes on from JAPQNM010000046.1 coordinate 8,798,588, forward strand.
ATTCATTCACTTAGCAATGGGTGATGGAGGGTAAGGCAGATCATGTTTGATCTGTAGAATTCTTAGTTTTTGTTGTTGTTAAAGCATACTGAATGCTCCCCTCAGTTTAGAAACTTGTTAAGGACATTATCACCTGTAACAATAATTCAATAACTATGGTGTAGACTATAGAACCTTCACAGTGAAAACTATAATGATGTCCTGATGAAAGTGTTGGGTGGCTGGTGTGAGGGAATGAAAGGGGGAAGAGGAATGCCTCATAGTGAGTAAGCATAAGACACCACCTCTCCCTCTTTATATAAGCAGAAGAGTGTGCAAATGTCTCTTCTTAGTGTTTTACATGTGTGCTTGATGAATATGCCAGTTTGGGTGGGATTCGTAGAGACATCCTTTGCGTTTTGGGCCCAACAGAATGGAGGGGAGAGAGTGATGAGTGAACCCGTCGCCTCCAGCCCCTCCTGCCCCTCCCACCCACTGCTGGAGGGAACAGCCAGTCAGAATGCCCCAGGGATGGACGGAGAAGCTGCTTTTGAATCAGTCCAAAGCACCCATACCAAAAAATACACTCTAGCATTAAAGAGAAAGAGAAAAAAGTGAAGGGAGTGTTTTGAAAATGTGAATTATCTTGGTTTCTAGTGTCAGTCATATGCCTCTCCTCAGTGTTTGACTTGCTGCCATTCACCACCACTGCTGCAACCATCATCATCATCATCATCATTATCATAATCATCATCATTATCATTATTATCACCATTATCATTATTATCACCATTATCATTATCATCATTATAATAACACCACCACTGCCGCTTTCATTTAATTATCAACTTCATGTGTTTCTCATGAATGCATTTCACAAAAAAAATTTGACTGTTTTTGTGCATAAGTATTCACCAACATTATTTGTATCCCACATTAATGAAACAAGTTACAACACTTTCCCGTTCTGTGACGATGTAATGTGTCAACCGTGAGGTCAGTAGTTTCTCCCAGAGGAGCTGTGTTGTGAATCGCCAAGGGTTAACCTTGCTCCAGTTATGTGAGCATCTAATTTTATACTGTGTCATCCCGCTCTACATGTGTTGACTCTAGCAGCTGTTATATACAGACATTACTCTTTTAATGGAAATATTAATGACTATCTTTGCTACTCTTTATCAATTGTCATCTTGTTCAGCATTTTTATGTGCAATGTGGCCAGAACAATTCTCTGGAGTTTGAGGCCCAGTGGAGGTCACTCATCAGGTATGCACTTATAGTGCATAGGAACTACACACTATAATGGCATAAACTTTACATGAGATTCATGTTATGCTTGTGTACTTTAATGATCCAAAGCGTACCTGCTGCGAAGTGGACTTCAAACCTCTCCTCTCTAATGGAAATGAGGGAAAGTGGTGAAGCTGGGCTGCAGAATTCCTTACACGGATAATGAGTAGCCATATACAGATTTTATACATTAATAAAAAAAAAACCCTTTTTTTTTTAGCCTGACGCACAAGAGTATTTGCTGCTTAACCTTGATGGATATATATATGTTACACACTGTATGCAACATTCCCAGTTTTGCCTTTTGATTAATAGGCTGCTGACATTCGTAGTGGAATTTTTTGTTAGCATTTGTGTCAAAAGATATTTACCTACTAGCATATTAAGCCAAGAAGCACATCACTGAGGGGTGCAACGGCTCATGCGTGATCCCATCCCTTGCCTTGCAGACAAGCCAGCTTGTTCTGTAAAGTTAAAAGCAGTCCATTGTCACTGGGACTGTTGTATTCCATATATTTTGTACCCCAGCTGAGTCCCATACAGACACAGGGTAGGCACACCACCTACATGTGCTGAATGGCCAATATACATATATTTCAACCACAAGGGAACTCTAGGTTCTGATGTGTACTTCCTTAGTATCCTTAACTATTCAAAATAAATTTATGACTTATAGCTAATTGGATTTTTTTTTTCAATAAATAGTTTGTTAATATTGAATGTCTTATTTTCCTCATTATTGTGCATTAGTACTTTTTGTCCTTCACTCAAGGAAATCAAGTATTAGAAAAAATACTGTACAATTTTAGTTAGAGCCTTGTAATTAAGGATACTATGTCAAGGTATAGTGTTGATTGGCCCTCTCCTATCATGTAGATACTATAGTAGTAGTGTATAGCTACACGAACAGCCTCATTAGGTTCAGTAGGAATTGCTGTTCTGTCTATCGTAACCTCTGCTTAAAACACTAGATACCCTATTTGATCGATCCCAGTTTTGTGTAAATACAATAAGCATAATCTCAAGTCTGGTGTAAGATAGTTGTTTTGTACTTGATATAGTAGATTTGACTTTCCCGTCGTCATTGATCATTGGACCGAATGCGGTACTGTCATTTAAGGTTTGTACTTAAATGTCAAAACTTGAATTACAATTATAATTACATGAAAAACAAATGTACAAATGAGTTACATAGTGTAATAGAATGTAAAAGTGTAAATGTATTAGAGTAAAAAAGAAAGAAGAGGAACAAGAGCAAGAATAGGACTCAAGAAGAAGAAGAAGAAAGCCCGCTGTCCTGGTCACACGTGTTGGATGTCAAATAAAACATCACTAATACAAAGGTAAAGAGGCATGGCAGGTGTTGGCAGTGCATGGAGTGTAAGGTTCATGAGTTGAAGTAACGCTATGAATGTAATTTGAAAGCGCAGCTAAGGTGGGCCTCCGCAACTTTGCTTCCCGGTTGTTCCGCCTATCCGTTAGCGAGTTGGGTGCAATGTTGGGGTATCCTGGTGTTGGGGGCTCGTCCAGTACTGTGTTCAGCTATCTGTCCAGTTGGTGCTTGAAGGAGTCTGTCGTGAACGAGAACGAAAGAATCAGCTCCCTGAAAAGAGCCGGAATTCCCATCACTACGACTGTATTCATCCTTTGTGCGGTAGCCTCTGTTCTCTTGATGTAGCACAGTCGTCTCTTCCTGATGTGATTGTTGATCTCCAGCCCCACGTCAGGTACAAGTCCTTCTAATGTATTCCAAACATAGATCATCAGGTAGCGCTCTCGTCTTCTCTGGAGGGAGTAAAGACAAAGCTCTTTCAGGCACTCCCAGTAGTTAAGATGTTGGAGACCCCATATCTTGCTTGTGAGAGTCCTCTGTATCCCCCCTCTGATGTCCCCGGTGTTGTGGGGAGTCCAAAGCTGGCAGCAGTATTCTAGTCTTAGGAGGTTATGTTAGGGTTAGTTAGGTTTGGTTAGGTTTCGTTACGTTTAGTTAGGTTTAGTTAGGTTTGTTTGGGTTAGGGTTATTTAACTGCAGCTCTGGGAAGGTTATGCTAACGAAGCAAATTTTTTGGGCAAATTTTTACATCTTCACCAGAATGGCATGTGGCTACGATAGAAAGTGGTGTCTGCACCTCTCACAATTCCTCTACTTCTAGTCATAGAAAACATTTGATATCTTCTAAATTAATATGACATAACCTAAATTAACCATACCTTAACTTATATTGACAAATAACAGAACCTTGTTCAAATCAAACTAAACTTTACTTTTCGAAGAGAAGAAAAAAAAATAAAAAAAAAAAATAAAATTCTGTAATTCATCGGCATAACTGTTTGAGGTGATCTGAACAAGTATCTGAGGTTGAATTTTCAGTGCATTATAAAGGTAACAAGGTATCGAATGGGTCGTCTTATGAATCTTTATCAAGGGTAGAACTAAACTGTTATTGTTCTTCATTTAGTGCCTCTTATATCGTAGAGAGCAGTCAGCAGCAGTGATGAAGCAGCATTTAGTGTACAATAATCAGTGTTTGGTTGTCAACAGTGAAAGTCGTGGCTGTGTCAGCTGAGTGCCATGTCTGACTCCAGCAGTTCAGATGAGGAAGAGTCAAGGTTTAAGGAAGTGTGTGACCCCATGTTGTGGAGGACAGCTGGTGATGGAGGTGTGAGGGGAAGTCATGCTCCAGTGCAGGCTGCCACTAAACAACATAGTCATAACCTCTCCAATGACAAACAGTTATTATTGTTGTTGGAGAAGGTTAAGACATCACTTGCTGCCACCAAAACCAAGACTGGTAAGACCTAATGTTGAAATTTTGATGCAAGAACACCCAGTTTCATTGGATTAGGTAAACTCATATGCTGTAGTATGAATTTGCAAATCTTATACAAATCTCTTCCTTAACATTACAAGGTCTCTTAGGCAAGGCACCAGCTTTGTTGCTTCGAACCCTGCCCAAGTCATTAAGGATTGTTCACTAACAGGAAGCGGTTACTGTCACCCTTGAGCTAGAGGATGGGGGTGTGTGATGTTTGAGAGGTCTCAGCCTTTCCTATAGATCTGTCTCTATGAGCTCTGAGCTCTTTTGGGAAGTGCACGAGTCCAGCAAGTAGTCCTCCAGATTATGATGAATAACACTTACACACACACACACACTTACCATCTTCCATTCTTCCTCAGCTAGTCCATACGTGGGGTACGAAGGTTCTTGCACACACAGGAGTGGATCGGAGACAGTTGGTGCCAGCATAGAGAATGTTGCTGCTCCTTCCACACTCTCACCTTACCTAGCCAAGCAGTTGGCCATCAGGCTGGATAGGTTAGTGTCATAGTTACTGCAGTGCAGGTATACAACTACCCACCTCACATTCAATATCTTCTTGTGTTGATGTTTTTTTTTAATTTTTTATATATATATATATATATATATATATATATATATATATATATATATATATATATATATATATATATATATATATATATATATATGCAGCGAGGCCGCGGGAGGGGTGGAGGCATGCAGTTAGCAAATTCAGTAGAGCAGTCAGCATGAAAATATTGGTAGTAAAGAGATAAAGATGCAACGTTGCGTCGGTGACTTAAAGAATCAAGACAATCAGTTAGAGGAGGAGAGTTGATGAGATGAAAAGCTTTAGACTCCACCCTGTTTAGTAAAGCTGTGTGAGTGGAACCTCCCCAGACATGAGAACCATACTCCATACATGGTAGAAATACAAAGGGCATGAGTTTCAATAGATGGATGACTACGGTACCGTTTGTGAGCCACCTCTCTATCTTTGACAGCACGAGAACAAGCAGAGTTAAACCATGGCTTTTTAAATTTAGTATTAGAGAAAGTATGAGGAATGTATAACTCAATGCCAGAGACAATCACCTCTGTTATGCGCTCGGCACAAAGAGAAAGATCTCTGACATAGAAGCAATAATCATCCCAAGGAAAATCAGAATAGTACTGCCTTAGGTCCTGCCACTTAGCAGACTTAAAATGCCAGAAGCACCTCCGCTTAGGTGGGTCATGAGGCTGCACTGGAGTGATATAACAGGCAAGGGAAATAAGATTGTGATCGGAGGAGCCCAACGGAGAGGAAAGTTTGACAGAGTAAGCTGAAGGGTTAGAAGTTAGGAAAAGATCAAGAATGTTGGGCGTGTCTCCACGTGTCTTTATGTTATATCTTACCCATAGTGATCCATGTTCCTGAAAGTCCTTCAAGAGATAGTAATTACTCCAATACATTAGGTTAGTTTTTCAAAGGGTAGTTCTCCCATATTCTCTCTTTTTTTTCTCTCTCTCTCTGTTACACACACATTCCTTCAGCTTAAACATTTCAAATTTGCATAAACATTTTCTTTGTTTTTACTATCTGTTTAATTTACACTACAGGTCACTTTTGCAGTTCATTTACCGTAAATTTTCATGCTCTATTTTTTTTGCCGAAAGACTCAAGGCATGTTAGTGATCATAATGGGACTGAGATGGTGTTCTTTCATGGCAGGAGTGTTGGTTATTACTCCAGCCAAGAAGACCTTCCATCAGTACCACCATCAAGTGAGGTGTGTGACAGCACGAACCACCAATCCTTCCACCTCCTGAAGAACCTCACACTCATCCACCAGGAAACCAGTGAAACAAATGGGAGGAAGGGGAGAGTCAAGCTTCCAAAGAGACTGACCTACTACAACAGTTCAGATGAGGTGGGTTGGTCACTTTGTAGTACTGTGGCTGGAGACTTTATTATTTTGATCTATTCAGTTTTTAGAATGATTTGATGTATTTGCCCAGCACCCATCACTAGCAAATCTCTTTTGATTGAACCACAATTTCAAGGCTGAGTGGAAAGGAATCAAACAAAACTCACTTATATTTTAACTTGGTTGTAGGGTTGTATTTGTAAGTGTGACAGCAATACAATGATATAATTATGATTTTCAGTGTTAGGATACGAAAAAGTAGATGTATATCAATTTATAGTTTTTATTAAGTATTTGTGTACAAGATCAATACAGTGTGTGCAGTATTAAACTAGTCTCCTCTAGTAGTCTTATGATGAACACTAGTACTGATCACGTGGTTAAAATGGTTCATTTGATTCAGGTAACAATTATCAGACGGTAGTTAACAGTTTACTTCTTATTACCTTTCTTAAAAATAGGAGTTATGTTTGCCCTTTTCCATACACAAGATACTGTAGCTTGTGTTAATGATTTGTTCAATGAATGTATTATAGGAGTTTGTAAGTGTGTACAACATTCTTTAAGTATTCGCAGTTATACTTCATCGAGGCCAGTGGACTTATTGGGAGTGATTTTTTATAGATTTTTATGCATCTCATGTATATGAATTTGTTATATTGAGCTTTTCTTCGTCAGGACCATGAAATATATTGAGCAGAAGGGATAACTTCATTATTTCCTTCAGTAAAGATGCTATTGAAGGTTAAACTAAAAATGGAGGCCATACTTTTGTCATTGATGATTAGTTTATCGTTATCTACTAGTGGGCCCAAAAAAAGAGAAAACTATTATTGTTTCATTGCATATGGTAGCTTGAAAACATTACGATTACTGAAACCGACTGCTTGAGGATGAAGGGAAACAGGTAGTAACGGAGTTCATTTTTTATTTTTTAGCGTGACATAATATTGTTTTTGTATAGTATTGATATTTGACACCAGTATGTTTTGTACAGGATGAGGTGAAGAGTCGGTGCAGTTCAGTAGCGGTGTCCTCTGAGTGGATCCTGGCAGGGGGTGAGTCCTGCCCTCGGCCTCACCCAAAGAATGTGAGGTAAGTCATCTAGGCACCAAGGTCGCTTCTGTGCCTCATTCCAGCTAAGATGAAGTTTTTGCCTCCACTTTTTGTACTACATACATTTTTATCTATCTATCTATACACTTTAATGGTCTTGTATTAAGGGAGGGTAGCCAAGACAAACACTTTTTGGAGTACATAAACTTAACACACGGATATCTTGAACACACACACATTCTTTTTAACTTCTTTAAGTTTTCACATGATCTCACTTTTGCAGTACGGTATGAAAAATTATAGAAACAACTGCAGTCTTTTCACTGCCGTTAAAATACACTAGATCAAATTAGCAGTAAACTACAAATTATGCAAACAGGATAGTTTTTTTCTTCATATTATGACTATTTACTACCTCTAGCATGGTTAGGGCAAGATTCTACAGGTTGTTTGGGGCCGGGTGACAGTACTCAGCTTGTGGCATAAAGGTTCAAATCCTGGCTCACGGCAGCTTCTTGGTGAGAGGGAAAGCGCTCTTTAGTTAACCCTTGCAGAGCTATAAGGTCTTGGCTACCTGGCTCAGAGGGATTACATGAGTCTAGCATGGTTAGATATTTTTTTATAAGAGTATTGCAAAAGTAAGTGAAGTAGATTAAAATTTGCTCTTACTTGAAATGTGTTTTCAACTGCTTTGAATTGTATTGATATGTTTCCACATCTGTTTCAGATACCTTGATGAGTACAAGGTGAAGGAACGCCGGGCAGATGGAAGCATTGTAGCAGTTCCTTGCTCAACATTAGATTCCACTCTCAATACAAGATGTGTCCGTAATGGAAAGAGAAAGAAACCTCAAGAATGTGTGCCTGAAAATAAAAAAGATAGTGCATCATGTGAACAGGAGAAAGTAAATGGCTTTCAGAATGGTGTTGTAAAGGTTAAGGAAAACACAAGTTCTAATGTAAATACAAAGAGAAAACAAGCAAGGAAGAGAGGTAAAAAGAAAAAAAATGAAGGAAATAGTGAAATTAATGCATCATAAAGTGAAAAAGATTGCTGTAGTGGGATCCTTAAAATGTAATATCTTTTCACACGACATCACCATGGTGGCAGCACCAGTTTTTCTTGGCCACCAGCCATGCCACCACAAATCTGGCCGCGTCACCATGTAGGGTTACATTGTATCAGTGCAAACATGTGGAGGTACCACCATGGTGATGTCATGTGAAGATTCCCTTAGGGTATAGTACACTGTTTTGGTAGCAGTTTGTGGTGGTGGAAGTAGTGTAGGAGTCAACTGAAACCCTCTTTTCATTGTCATCCTGAGAATGGGAAAGAATATATAGAAATTAAGTCTGAGGCTCGCTCTCTCTCTCTCTCTCTCTCTCTCTCTCTCTCTCTCTCTCTCTCTCTCTCTCTCTCTCTCTCTCTCTCTCTCTCACAGACCACAGACCCACAGGGTGTCCCCCCACAGGATGTTTACGAACCACAGTCAAAACTCACCGCAGCCTCAAATAAACTCTCACAAATAAATACGAGGTGCAACCCAAAAGTTCCAGTAAATGATACCATTGTTCCAATAATTAGCATTACTAATTATCTGATCTACATTACACTACACTCAATACACTGTCCACTACCACTACTACACTCTACCCAATGCATGCACTGTTCACCACCACCATAATCACCACCACGGGTCATAGTATACCAATGGAAATTAACTATCTTTACAAATTTATGTGCCACCTTCCCTGAATTGTAATGGTTGAGAAAAGATGAATAAACCAATTTTATAATTTATCACTGACTTAGTTTCCTATTGTTGTTGGTCCAACTCACTCTTGCCACTTAAGGCTGCCTTCACATGAGTAGGATGATCGTGAGGGTAGAGTGTAAAGAAGGCGTCTTCACATGAGTTTTTTTCCTGCGTAAGAAAAATTTCTGGTTTAGAAATCCATTAAGTCCAATCAGACACCACACGGTGCCCGCCCAGCTAGATTCCCGGGCGGCAGAGATTCACCGGCCTCTGCCGCAGATGAACTACAACTGCCGCGCGGGAAATAACCTTCCGTCTGAAGTGCTCCATAGCCTTCAACAGTATTTTAGAATGCTCATTGCTGTGCAGTCTAGCAGTGCATGCAGCGACTGAGTCTGCCGCGCAGACTCTTTCTTCCTAGAACTACCTCACATCTTTCTATTGCTAGCACACTCTCTATAAGGTGTATTAAAGTCAACCACCTCTATTCCCTCCCTTCAAAGACCATCACCTTATTTTTCCCAGCATCAACATTTGGCTTTCTTCTATCATACACAATAAACTTCATCCACTACTCTTTGAAGTACCTCTTCAATCTGTAAACAAAGAAAAGTAATATATATATATAAACCTCTTAATACCATTCAAGTGATGATCCTGCTCTTCTGATGTCAATTGTTATCAATAAGTAATATTAATACTAAAAGAAGTTTATCCTAATAGAATTTCATAAAAATCCAACATTGACTTCCACATTAACAAGTGACTTATCTTGCACATGTTTAGTGGTTTGTTGTTGCAGTTTTCCCATAGCAAGGCAGGTGGTGTGTGGCCTCAGTGGTGCATTGGAGCCAAGGTGAGGCTGTGGCGGTCCCTTCAACCCCTGAGGCAGCCCTGTGGAGGGAACAAACTCAACATGCAAAGTTCTTGTAAAGCTTCTCAAAACATTGAATTATTACATTATTTCAATATTATTCACCGACAATTAATTTTCATGTTTTCATGCTTATAAGAAATAGATTATCAAACAAGTAATTGTCAAAATGACAAACAAATACAATGTCACTAGTTTCAGGGATTGTTCAATCAAAGTTCTAATGTATTAAAGGAAACAAAATTATTACATCCATAAAATTTTGATCCATACTACCCGAGACTTTTCTTTTTCATTGAAATGATTTTTCTTTAAAGCTTTACAAAGGTAGATGATATTAGTTGTGTGCCTTTAAATGAAATGAAGGTGACGTGAGGAAATGTATATACCTGCATCTTGGAGGAGTATGTGGACACCAATAAATAGGAGCTTCTACCACCTTCCCTTTCCAGCAGGAACAAGGCACCAGAGACATTAGACACATACTTTGAATAATAAACTGATTCTTGTGTTGAATAATATGTTCGTCCTTTATTTATATTCTCCAACAATGAAGGGACACAAAGAGACGTGTTAAAATGGCTATAACTTCTTTCATTGTTGAAATGGTTACAGGCATATAACTTGATCAATAAACAAGCCACCTTCCTATATAAAAATGCTGAATCATACAAAACAACTTCCCTAATCATTCTTATCTTAGTAGTAATAACACAAAGAATATGAAATTAAGAAACAAAGCATTGATCTACACTTACACAATAAAAACAATTTTTAATGCATGATTTGTTTTTTATCGCTGGAAAAAAAGTTTGGATTGTATCATGTAAACATTAATTCATTTTTACTTATCATTCTAAGTCCTCTTGCTGGAATGAGTATTTACTATTTCACCTTCAGTTACAACTAGTTATGGGAATGTTTATAAGATGTCTGGTTACCGAGGACAATGTTGGAAGCTGTTGCTGTTTGTTCACTTCAATTCAACTTCTCATTTTAGTATATAAAAGATAGTTATAATGACACACAGATCCTGCTGTGACCTGTTTCATTACATGTGTTTTTTAAAGGTGATTAAATAATTCCCCCGAACTAGGCAACTATATACCATATAGTTCAGCTAGGGTTAACGAGAGAGCGCTAACCCTCTCACCAAGAAGCTGCCATAACCCAGGATCGAACTTGCAACCATTAGGTCACGAGCCGAGCACTGTACCACAGAGCCACCCGGCCACCTCACTACATGTGTTGCTCTGGCTGGTGAGCTGGGCATCTTTTGGGTAAACATCAACATGACCCAATCCAAACTGATTATTGTATATAGCAGTCGTCCCTTAACATTGGAGGATTAAACTATTCATGGGGAAGCCTTACTGTAAAAATCTGGGTAATCACAGGTTTTCTTACATCATTGTGGGATTGGTGGGTGCGTTTCCCACATGCACTGAGCTAATTTTAACCTTTTTATAGCATTTGTGACAATTATAATGTTTCTAATGATACACAAAGTAATTTCTTCCATTATATAAGGAAATAATGGGTCCAGGAGTGTTATTAAAAGGGGTGGCACATACTTATGTAATCCCACCAATGTCAAGGGACGACTGTACTCACATGGACCTGACAATAAGAGCTGGAGTGAATATGTAACTATGAGCAAAAATTATTTTCCAGGTATCTTACTTCCAAGAAAACTATTCTTGCCTTGTGGTTGATGTTACATATGTCTGGTTTCACTCACAAATGCAATTCAACTTTTATAAAAAAAAAATATTCTAAAACATAGTACGTAATAGGAACAAATTCCACCTAAACAGCTACTGATGACTGATTTAATGCTCTTGAGAAGTTTTGATGCTCAGAGGAGCGGTTTGTATAAGCGTCTCTGAGGGAAAGTTACTGTTTTAGAAATGTATTAGTCACAATGTCTTGATGTGTTATGTGTGTGGGAACACTTCCCAGAATGGCTCTTCCAATGCACCACTTTCACTTGTAGCTTGCCTTGTTCCCACACAGTTTCTCTGGACAGCCTCCCTTTCAAATTTTTTGTCTAAGGATGTAAGATTATTTTTTTGGCTGAATCTGTGACTACCATTCACATACTTTCAGTTCTTTTATTACTTGCTTTATGTAGATGAAACTGGTCAGCTAGCAAAATTTTTTCTGTGATACAGGCAGTTTAATAAGTGAGCCATCATTTAGTATGAGTCATAGGAGACTTGTCATAGCACCAAGCACTTCTTTGATACTAGAAATACTAGGTCAAAACCTTTTTCTGGATCATTACAAGGAAACATCTGGGATGGGATTCACTTACGAGTAGGAATTTCGTAAGATTTTTTACGTTCTTAAACTGTGGTGCCGGTAGGCTTAATGGAGGCCTTAGATGATCAGCCTCCACCCGTTAGTAATCCAGGTTACATTTTTTAAGTGAAACCTTGTTTCTTGTTGAGAGGCTCATGCTGCCAGCGGAAGCTCCTTGTGCATATAGCTTTGCAGTCCCGTCGAGGATAGTGTTATGGCAGCATGTGGATGATCTTTGGCCACTCAGCGATATTACCAAAGAAAAGTAACCAGTGGGTGCCGGGACTCAAATTCGGGACTCTGAGTTGGTATGCCTCCTCCTGCACTATGTGCTTACAAAGTTTGCATCACCTCTGGCAGTGATTTTTCTAAAACCTAAAGATCTCATAGGCCACTGCAACCCAGAAAGAAGGACACTTTTACACCAGTATACAACCTCAAATATATATATATATATATATATATATATATATATATATTATATATATATATATTATATATATATATATATATATATATATATATATATATATATATATATATATATATTATATATATATATATATATATATATATATTATATATATATATATATTATATATATATATATATAAATAAATAGACATACATAGGAGATGTATTGAGTGTCCCAACTTAGTGAACAATTACTTCTTCTGTGAAGTTCATGTGGCATCTCTTTGCCAGCAGCTTGTTGCATTTTCTTTGTTTTCCCTCTTACTTGGCATAAGCTTGTTGCTGCAGCTTATGAGTGGCTGCAGCCACCTGTGAAGGAATGTCTTGAATGCTATGATTGGGCCGGGAGAAATACACCTATGCTGTCTGTTGGCCATAGTGTAAGGGCATGGTTTTGTTCGTAAGCCAGTAAGGGTGGATATACGAATCGTTAGTGAGACACAAAATGTCAAGTTTTTATGCCCACAATGTTGTCCAATCATTATGAACTTCAAATCTCAGCAGCATCAATGAATCCCACCCTTGATCTAAGTAGGGTTGTGGAGTTGTGCTGATATTCTGCTGAGGGGACATTTAAATATCCAGTTGATAATTTTGCTTCATGCTATTGCCTATTCTTCTCAATCCTGAGACAAGGCACTTCTTGTATCACTGGAACTAACTTTGAAGACTGAAAGAGGCTGTTCCAAAGATATCTATGATAAAGCTGATTGAGAACATAAATTTCATGGTTGCAAGGAAACACCTGCTTGTCCTGGCTGGTTTGTGATCACTCTTCAGACACTGTGTAGGACAAAGGCAAACTTATGGAACATCCAGGCAACTTTGACACCCCAAGAGGCAATGATTTGTAGTCTTATTAATCCATAACACTTCCCCTCAATTGAAAGCAACAAACAGAATGAATCACTGGCTCAGCTGTGACCAGTAGATAAAAAGAGAAGAGTTATGCAACGCTGCTCAAATTCTTGAGAATGTGTTTATAATGCCAAGTTTTCACATCACAGAACCTTGGTGTGGCTTACTACTCAACTGCAAAAATAACTTGTGGGAGGACATTCTGGAGCAAAATTGTTCAATTTTTATTACTGTCGACACCTTAGGTAGTGGGTGGTATTGAGACAAAACCTTCCCAATAACCCGTGGGGAGTGCACACAATGGCAAGATGGTGCTTCACAGCTCACCACATTGTACCTCACGCTCCCAACTTGATAGGTTACACAGCATAAATCACATGAATATTGGAAGAGGAAGGCAACATCATATACAACTATGGCATGACAATGAGAACTGGTGGCTTGAGATAACAAAACTCTCTAGAGGAGTCATTCCAAACATTCTGGAGAAACAATGACAGTATTGCGGGAACTACTGATTGCTCAGGACAAGTCACTGAGCACCATCAAGTAGTCACTCAACCACATCAAAATTTAGTAAAGAAATGCCATCAACAAAACAGTTTAGCTCTGGGTTGGCAGTCAGTACATGAACAGTTACACACCATAGTATGGCACAACATAACCTTCAGCAGCCTACACCACACATGAGTCTGACATGGTGGTGTGTGGTGTGGTGTGGTGTGCAGACCCTTCCTTCTACAATCCTTCCACTAGGATGTGTTTCACCCACCAATGACACTAGCTCCTCACCCCAAAGGATTTGAAGCTCCATCTTAGACAGTAAGGATATGGAATAAACCTTTGTGTGTTCAAACTCTGGGAGCAAATACACTGCTGAGGTCTGAATGTTGTTCAATTTTGGCACCACAACTTTTCTGCAAATTCCACTGATTCTCAAAGTTAAATATCACCCATTTTTATTTTTCTATATATGCAATGAAACAGACTGAACAGGTATGTGAGCAAGGGTGGGGGGCATGAGGGAGGCCAGCTTAACAGTACAATAGGAGGAAAAATGTAATTGTTTTCAAAACAAAGTCAATCTGAATTTTGGAATTGTTTCAAAGCTTCTTTAAGTTCATAAAAATTTTTGGAAATGGCGAGATAAAATGGCAACATACGAACAATACAGTAACTATAATGAAGTAATTAAAACACAAAAGGGAGAAATGTTGAAGTCCTGAGGATATTCACCCCTAAAAAGTAATGGAATTTACCAGAAATGTTTGTATAGAAGTGCCTGTGTGTCCACCTTAATGTGACATGATTGGGGATGAGCTCTGGCGGCGGCACAGAGTTGCACACGCGTCTCCTTATATATATAGTTAATTTTATTCCTATGGGGGTGTTTCTCACTTGGTACACTTGTGTGTTTTGTGGGCATCTTCCAGGCTGGTGGATCAGAGAAAGTAAGGAGGAAAACCTCATATGTAGAGTGGCAAAAGTTTATAGTTTTTTTCTTCTTTTTTTTTGCCAAGTGTAATGCATAAAAAGGCTGAAGTATTCATAGCAAGGATTTTTCAAGTGGAACAGGTCAGGTCAGCCCCTAAAATAGATAGCTTTAAATTGATGCTAAAGTTACTGAGGACAGGATTGATCTCACAGCTCTAGATAATAATATTGAGACAAGAAATCTAGCATGATAATTCTTAAGCAAAACACACACACACACACACACTACAATGATACTGGCAAGAATCTCCCTTACTCATCTCAGTGAATAGAATGAAGTTACAGACACAGCTTCATAATATTCCTCTTATCACAGAGTTCACTACGCTACACACTTAACCCTTGTGTGACACGGGAACTGCAAATTTTCACTCGTACACAAGGGAGGAAAACAATTTTGCTATCATTCCACTGAGAAAAATCAAAACAAAAAAGAGTGAATGACTACCTGTTAGTACTAATTGTGCATGCTTATGATCGGGTTATGTAATGTTATCTTTCACCTTTTAATTTTCAAACACTGGAAGCATATTGAATCAAAACACCAAGAACCCTTTTGGTAAATGACTACTGAGAGAGAGAGAGAGAGAGAGAGAGAGAGAGAGAGAGAGAGAGAGAGAGAGAGAGAGAGAGAGAGAGAGAGAGAGAGAGTAAGGTGATGTTGGTTAACTTCTGACACACACACCATTTTGATATCTAATATTTTGTCCCTCATGATATCGCATGCATCTCTCTTTTATCTAATTTATCTAATTTTTAGGTATTATGTTAATATGTATATCACACGAATGCTGCAAAATTTGAACTCTTCCCCCACACACTCTCTCTCTCTCTCTCTCTGACAATAGAATGTAGTACTAATCCCTTTCAAGCTATATATAATGTATGTAAATATGTAGTAGTGTATTGTCCCTTGCACAACGCAGGCAGCCAGTCATCTGTGGAGCACCCTGACCTCACACTTCACAATGGCTGATGACTCTTAACACACACCTCAGTGGGAACATAAGAATGACCAAACACTAATGTATTGCTCACAGTGCTGCACAGAAGAACTTTCGGCTGATATGTCTTAGTCTGTTGCAACACAACCACCATGCGGCACTGCCCCGCCCTCCCTTGACAAGCTACAAAGGCAAAGTGACTCCCTCTACAAACAATTGCTCAATGCACGTATTCTCTAATTTTGTTGACAACCAATTCAAAGTCAAGGCCATTGAATAAACTGCCTAATTTTTTTTTTAGCTTATTTCATGTAGCGATGAAAATATTAAAAGCATAATTCATAAGACAGCCACAAAATTAAATGACTCAATATTAGACATTAGTCAAAATTCCACTCACTACTAAAACCTTCCTTCTTAGTTAAAATCCTTCCCGGCCAAGGAGACAACATCAGCAAACTGGCCACTGCCTCACCTCTCCTCATTGTTGCCTACCACACAACTGAATTACAACACTCGAAGATGATCAACTCATGGCCTATCCACGGATCCGAAGTGATAAGAACACTTCAAGTCCTAGAAATAACCAATTCCACCACACCTAAGGCTCACAACACACCATCTAAGCCCACAAGCCTGTAGTGTTTCTTCCAGAGCCAGGTAGGGATTCAATTTTTACCTTAATTTAAAATATCATAATAATTCTCAACAAATTGTTCAATACAAGCTGATTAATATGTAACCTAAAGCTGAGCACAAACTTTTCATGAATTACTAAGCATAAATCTCAACATACATGAAGATATGTATAACTTCCACTTCTGATTTGAGATTTGTATTGTATTTCGTACCTATAGATTGAAATGCCAAATTGACACACAAAAATTTGCTGATCCCACAGTGCCTGGTGGACCTAATATTTTTAGTGTTAATTTTCTGACACAGCAATAAATGCTCGTCAAGAAAAATTCACCCTAATCTCTTCTTTTCTTGATATTACACAAACAATATGTATTATCTTTTTACTCCCTCCCTAACATTTAATCTGGACGGCTACACTGAACCATGACTGATGCTGCTTCAAGACTCTCTCTTCCCTGACTCAGATGAAGGCAGTAGAGGCATTATTAAACTGTCTTAAATTTTTGTCAATGGGATCCAAACACCCTTGTAAACATACAGAACAAGATATCAATGCATTCATTAAGAGGGGATGAACCTTGCTAAAGGAGAAAAGAGTAAACTTAAGAACGTCCTACTCTGCAATACCATGCCAAGTTCAGTTTCCATTGCTGCTGTTAATGTTAGTGTGTAGAGTCCATGATTTGAATTGGTATGAAAAATTGATACATCCAACCCCTCCCTCTTCCCTTCCTAAACAAACAGGACCTGCAGTACACATGCACACACGTGCGTACATACATGCACACACAAGTCCACCCACACACACACACAAACACACACAAATTTTAAGTATGCTCAATTGTTTTGTTGTGTATATGTGTATGTGTGTTAAAACTACATTTTTTAGTATGTGCTTTTTTCATTCCCTAATGCCAGTGTGCATGTGCAAAACTTGTCCTCAAGGCCTTTTCACACATACATACACACACACACACACACACACACACACACAGACACTACGCCTTGTCTCGGCTTATCTCAGAAGTGCCTTGATCTCATCCTTCTCAGCAGCATCAAGGTAGCTTGTGCCGTCAGGGGCTGTGCCGTTTTTATTGGCTCCCTGTAGGACAAGACGAAAAAAAGGGATTAGCGGGCACAGCGGTAGATCATACAATTTTTCATAGCAGGGATAACAAAGTAAATAAATTAAGTAAATAGACGTGCTGGGATTATTTTTCGTCTTTGAATTAAAATTTTTATATTTTTTTAATCTCACAAGATTACTACATTGCTTTCAGAAAAAGGTACAGGAAATATTAGGAAAATGTTATTAGAAGATAAAAAGAATCTTCTGAAGCATGAATGAAATAAAATATAAATCATTGGGCAATAAGAAACACATTGTGAATGGGAAGAATTCCTAAGTCATGGGATGATGAAAAAATAATAAATGTCATTCATATTAAATAATGTTCAAGTTTTATACACATAAAAAATATACCTTTTAAATACTTTACTATAAGTCAAAGGAAGCCAAGTCACTGAAAAGAAAAAATTTCCCCCAAAAGAGGGAGTCTCCTCAATAGCAGTACTATCAGTAGCTAAATGTCAAACAGTGAGTTGGATCAGGGAAGGGAACAAAGTCACGGGGGTGTACTTACTGCCTCAAGCAGGACTTTCACACACTGAGTGTGGCCCTCCCAGATGGCTGCCAACAGGGCTGTGATGCCATGCTTGTCTGTTGACTGTGGGAGGAGAAGAGGCAATGGTAAGTAATAATGTAAATGCACCAATGAGCTACGTGGGAGAGATGTTCCTTCTTATATTTCCATGAACACCTAATGAGAGTATTACTGAAAGTGTTATAGTTTCACACAAACTGCCCTGACTTCAAAATATAAATTGCTCATTGAAACTCATCACTAATTAAAATGTGTGTGGGAAAATCAGAGTGAGAGGAAAACATACATGAGAAATTGAGGAAGATGAAGGTAGAAAATCTAAAAAAAACAGGAACAAAAACACGAAAGTAGGAGGAAAAACAACAAGAAGATGTACTAATCAAATGACTCTTATACAGTGCTAGTAATGGAGGCTTATGTTTTCCCGGAGTACAAGTGAGCAAGGAAGAGTGCAACACACCTCCACATTGGCCCCTTTCTCCAGCAGGTACTTGATGATCTCCAGCTGGCCATAGTCTGAGGCCAGGCAGAGTGGTGGCCGACCCTCTATGGCCACGTTCACATCCGTACCCTGTAAGGAAAACAAACAAAATTACATTAACACACTTCAGCATTGTAATGAATAAGTGTAACATTGAGTTTTTAAACAAGTAACTGATTTAAATAGTTTCTCACACACACACTAATTTATTGACAAATCTAGTCCTTTGAAAACACTTAAATTTTTTCCATTTCACCAACAACTTTTCCATGCTGTCATGAATTTTTCTACGTTCTCGGTCTATTCGAGTAGCAGAACCATAGTGGAACCATGTCAAAAGTGCAAGAAAAGTGGAAAAGAGTGAATGCTTGATTTAATAGAACGCTCACTATAACAGAACTATGCTTGGCTGAACTAGTCCCTTAAATCGAACTTATACTGTAAACCTGAATGCCAAACACAGATGCCTGACAAGATGGGAGGGTGAGAGCAATGAAAGCATGTGTCATAGATTTTGCATGGTACCTTGTGCAGATGGAGTGAAGTATGGTGTAGTGGAATGGGTGAAAACAAATACTTTGAAGTGGTTTGGTCATATGGAGGGTTATGATAGGAGAGGAAGGCTAGTTGTAAGATGGAAGAATAGAGTAAAGGAGTATATGCATGAAAGAGGGGGAGGGATGAAAGCAGCAAGGAGGGAGTGTGTGGATAGGGAGAGGTGGAGGTTCTTTTGCTGTGGCCATTTGCTTAGGGACGTTTCCGGAGGGAACGAGGTGTCTAAAAACTATAGATAGATGCTATTTTACATGGCAAATTCTGGCACACAATAAATGTATCTAATGCATTCTCAGACTATGATCTCATGCATAGCTTTGGTTTCCAGTATCAAATGATAGGTCATTCAGGATTCTATATTTTGTTAGAAATTTAGTTTTTTTTGTTTTGTTTGAATGAAGCACTACATGGAATGGTGACATGCCATTATATTCATTAGTGGTGCCGTTAGGTCACTCCTATCGTGGCAGCAGCGTGCCAAGGCTGTGCACTCTCCCTACTGGAACTTGGGTCAGTTTTTCAAGAAGAAGAATGCCCTTGAGATTTCCTTGGACACTATGATGAACTAGTCAAGAAGAGTGTTAAGTGCACATCTTGTAACAGTGAGCTACAGGTGAACAGTTCCTTCACATTGAGGTGCAGTAAGGTGACTCGTAGGTGCACCAGTCAAAAGTGTGCAGTACGACGCTGCAACCTAAATATTTCAGCCCAGAAGGGCACGTACATTTGTGGATCCTGACACTAGTGCCTCCACCTAAGGCATCTAAAGGGTGTGGAGAGACATGTGGAAGGACATAACTCCACGTTTGGCTGCCGAAAAGACCACTTGGTAGGATAATTATCCTTTGCTTTCTTCAAGGTGTTCCCTGGTCTGCAGTGCTTTAATAAATTTATTGTGGTTACTGTGGACCACCTCCACAGTAAGGCAAATCATGTATTTTCTTATGTTGGGTGCATGCTAAGTGCAAAGTTCTTTGTGAAAAAAAGAAGTTATCTTATGTCTTATTTTACTAGTAGCTAAATCAATGACTCTAGTCTCCCCCCAGATATATATATTAAGAATGTTCGACAAACTGTAATTTTATTCACGAACACAATCTGAGAGCTGCTTATGAAAACTAGATCAGCAAAATGAACGACACTCTCTGTTACCATGCCACTCACTCCTGGGTGTCATTAAAGTGTGTATATACAACCTAACCTGCACACTGATACCACCTGTAATACATTAATATAATAAAAGTGGCACAAACTCCACACCATAACTGCTCATACACACTACTAACACATATACAGTGCTTCAGAGGTGTACCCTGCAGGAAGTATTTAGTGTTTAGATGTAATACTTCAATACTGCATCGAATAATTCAGTTAATAAACCATCACATGCAAAGGACAGTCCATAGCTTGTCAATATGTATCTATGCTAATCTATAAACGTAATATAACCTTAGAACCATCATTACCTATCAATAGAATAACACTTAACAACAACATATATTAATCAACTATATCTTCTTCCTATTGTATTACCACCGGCGTTACATACATACATACATACATACATACATACGTAATTACACGACTAAATAACCAGCCACGTCTGATAATAATAAAACAATATAACAAAGTACAAAACACCCACCACCATTATTAATAAACTAAATACACTAACAAATACATAACAAATAAACGTCATACTAACTTATTAAAGGAGAAACAAGGAAAAGAAACAAGTAGCAAGAAGGAAAATTATAGAAGAAAAACAATACTAAGAGGAGAAGAGAGAAGACAAAGTATAGAAGAGAAGAGAGAGAAAAAGAATACCAAAAGGAAGGAAGAAAGAAGGTAAATTAGAGACGAGAAGAAAAAGAAAAACAATAACAATAACAATGAATCATTAATAATCTTACCTTTTCCACATTTTCGATTACCTGGTCCAAGTCCCCATTTTTGAGGCCCCACACGAAGTCATTCATCCCTAAGGTAACACTAGAGTAACAGGAATAACAGGAGTAAACACACAGACACAACCTCCCTCGCTCTGTCTGTCTGACTGTCTGTCTGTCTGAGTCACACACAGACACAGACACGATCACCTCTCCTGAAAAAGATATGTGTTTATTATTCATTATATCTCTATTATTATTCATTTTTTATTCATGGTTTATATAGGATTGTGTGTGTTAATGTTTGTGTGAGTTTGTGTGTATGTATGCGTGTGTTTTTTTGAGTTATTGTGTGTGTGTGGAAATAATTTTGGAACGGAACGCGAGGGTTTTAAAATGGTATGTTGTTTGAATAGTTTATTGATGTTATTTATGTTATTCATGTGTTTAAAAGGGGATTAAATGACACATATATATTATTGATTATTTATGAGTAAATGATGATAAAACTCTTGTGTGATTTAAATGTATGGATGGTTAATTTTGTGTGTCTGTGTGTATGTAGCTGGGTGTGTGTGTTCTTACGTAATTGTATTTTCAAGGGATACATTCAAGTTCATTGTGTACCTTATTTTGATACTATTTCATTACATTATTTTTAAAACTATGAATGGTTTTGACACACTTACACATACACGACTTCTACTAATATATTTTACTGAACTATCTATCACTGTGTAAAAAGCTGAATTTCCTTACATCTTCCTGTAATCTTTTCCTAATACAGTTTCTTCTATGTCCTTTTGAAGATAACTGTCTATAAGTACTATATACTCATTAATGTCAATATCTTCTTCACCTTCTACATATTCATTATAAATATAACATGGCCATATCACCGCTTTTCTTCTCCTTTTTTTTTTTTGTAATATTAGTAATTGTGTATATAGTTAAACAGTACATCTTCATAGCTTCCTTCGACATCCATTTTATGATTATTTTTTCTAACTACATTCTGAATCTTGACATATTTACTTTTTTCTATTTTTTGAAACTGGTTTGTATATACTGCTGCTATAATACAAATAAAGACATTACATATTCAAGCTTTGGTTTTCTGAATGATGTAATAATCTTCATTACCATTTCCTAATTGATATAGCTATATTTACCAAAAACATCAATAGGTTATGATCATCATTATTATTCAACAGTACATTAACTTTTATCGTAACAAACAAACAAACAGTAACCGCAAACAATGTAGTTATCTTTCCCACAATTATTTCCCACAATTATTTAATCTTAATCACATTACTGCAATCTCATCTATCTCTTAAACCTTGACTCTGATTAAATCTTCGCTAATATTTCACTGATGTTGTGCTCCCCTCCATCCCTGTGTATAAGATACTATTATAACACTTTTTCTAAGGACTTTTATTATATACATTACAATTTTCTGATACAATTATATATACTGTTACGTAAAGAGAAGGAAGGGGGCTATCTTGCCTTACCTCACTACCACCGCACCCCTCGTCACTGCACCACGGCAACTCAGCTGCTGCTTCCGTGAGTTTGGTGGGTGATGTGAGCGACAGAGGCTCCCTTCTTGCTCTGTGGATTCGTGCATGTATCGGTGAGGCTGCGAGGTGACACTATGACCTTCTGGGCATCCGGGGCAGGGTGAGGAAAACCACAATACTCCAAATCCTCTCTTGTTTACTGAACCTTATCCTTTTATATACAGCACCCTCACGTCTTCCCCTGACCAAGACGCTACCCTCACTGCAGGTGACGCTACAAATCCCGCGTCTTCTCCCAAAAACCCGCGAAACATTCGCGCCAATATCCCTCATCGTAACAATACATTGGAGCGTATAAGGTGACGCAACTCGGCCGCCATCTTGCCCTAATACTTTTATTATAATACGCTATCATTAAATTACCAAATGATATTTAGGAAAACTGAACCTGCCATTATCGTCACGAGACATTACTGCATATCATGAATATAAATAAATTACATTAAACTATATATACCTACAATAAGATAATGCGAGCAAAATAAAAGTGCATAAACATTTATTAACTTTTCTTAAAGCAATTTTCAATGAACGTGTATCTCTCTCTCTCTCTCTCTCTCTCTCTCTCTCTCTCTCTCTCTCTATATATATATATATATATATATATATATATATATATATAAACACACACCTTCACCTATATACGTAATGTTCCGTCCCCTACCAGCACTTGGAAAGGGTAAAATATCTCTCTACCTGATTGACTTCTTTACATTGATGAAAGGAGTTGAGCATCCTTTCTCTAATATATTCCATTGCAGTCATATTCCTTCTCTGCAGCGAAAGGAACGAGAGTGGCGTCGGTTCCACCTCACTGTGATTCCTTAAAACAAAAAACTCACGTACCATCCAGTAAGGAGTAAAAAAAAGAGGTGTTCATTTGTACGTGTCCTTGTGTACGTGTCCTTGTGTATGTGCCCCTGTGTACGTGTTCCACAATCTCCTTGAACCGCTCTGGAACCAAACCAGACCATCCCATCCACTTAAATTGCCTCCCGAAGAAAAGTGACAATATTTTTTTTGGCGGGGAATTCTCGTGCTCTTCATGGAAAGTCGAGTTAGCTTCTGAAGGCACGCGAGGAACTTCTTCTTGGCTTTCTCTAACTAATGAAGCAAGGAGTCGAATTGGACTGAACTGAACTAAGCCACGCCCCCGTACGAACTCAACTCCATTTGAAACTCACACATACACACATACACACCCACACACATAGATAGATAGATAGATAGATAGATAAAGAGAGATAAAATAAAATAAAATAAAATCAGCTTATCTCGTTACAAGCATCTTAAACTAATCTTAAACTCACCATTAGGCACATTCCCCCTTAAAAAAAGCAAGGAAAAAAAAACCACTTACCTACTCTCCCTTCTTTTCTTTTTTCTAACACAAACACTGCACATTTTTCTTTCCCTTTCTCTCCAACCATTACCACCACCACCACCACCACCACCATCACCATCACCACCACTACCTATTGCTGTTCCTTGGCATGAAGACTGACAGGCGAGGGATGTATTGACTTATGGAGGATGTAAGGACAGACTGATGATGAATTTACGCAGGAATACGTATGATAATTTTTACCAGCGTACGATAGCAATTTTGATTTAATTAATGAGAGAGAGAGAGAGAGAGAGAGAGAGAGAGAGAGAGAGAGAGAGAGAGAGAGAGAGAGAGAGAGAGAGAGAGAGAGAGAGAGATTCTAGGGCTTAATTTTTTCCCGTTCATCTTTTTCTTCTCTCAATCCGACGAGAAAAGAAAAAAAAAAGTTTTCTGCTCTATCGCAGAAGTTGTGATTAGAAGTTGTTCAAGAATCGCTAAAGCTTTGAGTGTGTGTGTGTGTGTGTGTGTGTGTGTGTGTGTGTGTGTGTGTGTGTGTGTGTGTGTGTGTGTGTGTGTGTGTGTGTGTGTGTGTGTACTACCACCACCACCACCACTACTACTATTTCTATACTACTACTACTACTACTACTACTACTACTACCAAATAAAACACACGCAACTCATTAACACATTAAAACAAGGTGGCTATCAGGATCATATATAGAAAATCCAACCAAACCTAACCTAACCTCTTCCCATTACAGAGAAAACAGGCGTTCTGGGCGAGAAACTTTAACACGAAGCACTGAGATTATTTCCCCAAATGTCGTATTCTCTTGACCGCCTTCTGTGATCCCGTGGTCAGAGAGATGATGAAAATTCACAAAGCATAATAGACAGTGATGAAGGAGGTTGAGAAGGAGATGAAGGAGATGGAGGAGGAGGAAGAAGGGGAGGAGGAATGAGGGAAAATGTCGAGATAAAGTGTTCCAACACTTTCACACACCATTTTGCAGATAAATTTTCTGATCCTGAAAATATTATTGCCGGAACCACAGAGAGAGAGAGAGAAAGAGAGAGAGAGAGAGAGAGAGAGAGAGAGAGAGAGAGAGAGAGAGAGAGAGAGAGAGAGAGAGAGAGAGAGAGAGAAGAGAGAGAGAGAGAGAGAGAGAGGAGAGAGAGAGAGAGAGAGAGAGAGAGAGAGAGAGAGAGAGAGAGAGAGGAGAGAGAGAGAGAGAGAGAGAGAGAGAGAGAGAGAGAGAGAGAGAGAGAGAGAGAGAGAGAGAGAGAGAGAGAGAGAGAGAGAGAGAGAGAGAGAGAGAGAGAGGTCCTTCTATATGTGAATGATGGTGATGATGATGAGGAGGAGAAGGAGTATAGATAATAACATAATAATAAAAAATAAATTCACTCAAACACTTATACACCAAATTAATATAAGATAAGATAAAACAATATATCTCTCTCTCTCTCTCTCATACACACACACACACACACACACACACACACACACACACACACACACACACACACACACACACGTCTACTTTTAATCCTACAAGGAAAACAGAATTCTCGTTAATAAAAACTTTTTGAGTTGGACTTCTATTGAGAGCCTCTTTCCTCTCCCTTCCTTTCCCCTTCCCCTCTCCCTCCACTATTATCTCCAATCTCTCTTTACACCCCCATCTCCTTTCCTCCTCATTCTCTCCTATTCTCTTCTTCCTCTTTCTTCTTCTATTCGTCCTCTTCCTCCTCTCTTCAGCACTTCTTGAAGCTGTTAATGTGATTGAACTTTAGTTGTATGAAAATTTAGTGGTATTCTTTTATCCCCATTCTTGTGTGTGTGTGTGGTGTGTGTGTGTGTGTGTGTGTGTGTGGTGTGTGTGTGTGTGTGTGTGTGTGTGTGTGTGTGTGTGTGTGTTAAGGGGGGTAGGGGAAGGCTGGGTTGTTAGTATCTCTAAACGTTTAATGGAGTTCATGTATATTATAGTTAAACTTGACCACTAAATAAGATGCAAGTTTAGAACACTAACCTTGCCTTGCTAATAGTATATACACGATATTATTTTGTTATTATTGTTATTATTGTTATTATTATTATTATTATTATTATTACTATATCAACTTGTACTTCTAATTTGACTATCTGCTTTGTATTTACTCGTATAATTGATTCATGAATGTTTAGGATGGAGTAAGTTTTCCTATATTTGTTAAGTTCATGTCTATAATGTTATCTCTTATGTTACTAAGACCACTAGCGATATGACTTCATCAAATTCTATATCCGTTTTTTTTTTTTATATCATAGGTTAGCTTTCCGAGAGATAACTGTATCTACTCTCTCTCTCTCTCTCTCTCTCTCTCTCTCTCTCTCTCTCTCTCTCTCTCTCTCTCTCTCTCTCTCTCTCTCTCTCATCACGCCTAACTAGACCACATAGCACATCCTGACTATGTATTTTTTTGTTTGTTAGTGTGTGTGTGTGTGTGTGTGTGTGTGTGTGTGTGTGTGTGTGTGTGTGTGTGTGTGTGTGTGTGTGACTCTGAGAGATATAAGCTGCTAGTGTGAGACTGTAATGGTCAATTATATTTTTGTTGACATGAGCGAGAGAGAGCGAGAGAGAGAGAGAGAGAGAGAGAGAGAGAGAGAGAGAGAGAGAGAGAGAGAGAGAGAGAGAGAGAGAGAGAGAGAGAGAGAGAGAGAGAGAGAGAGAGAGAGAGAATCAAAACCTTTCACCGCAGATTACTGTCGAA
Source organism: Metacarcinus magister (assembly GCA_029783475.1). Lineage (NCBI taxonomy): Eukaryota > Metazoa > Arthropoda > Malacostraca > Decapoda > Cancridae > Metacarcinus > Metacarcinus magister. The sequence goes on from JAPQNM010000046.1 coordinate 8,825,233, forward strand.
TACATAAAGAAAATAAACAAACTGAAAAAGGAGAAATGCACATCGAAAAATTTGATTATTAATATATTGTACTAAATTACTTCAAAAAAAGTATTATAACGTTACTCTAATAGACGATGAGCTGATGAAGGAGAAAAAAATAGTTAACAAATACATTTCTTTTTCTCACTTTTCACAATTTGACTCAACTGAGACTCACATTTTTTTTTTCACCGAGTTCGTAATAGAAAAAAAAAGTAATTAGGCCTAAGTGAGCGAGGCATAATTTTGTGATGATGGTGATGATGGTGATGATGGTGACACCGTATATATATAATTATTCCGCAAAACGCGTAACGCATTTTTGGAAATCCGATTAAAACCTCAACAGGGTATTGCGCAGAACTGTATGCATATATATAATTTTTTTTTTTTTTGAGTATATACAATGTTTCTTTTTTCTTAATAATATCCAATAAAATAAAGTGCTAAGCTTCACTAAATGGCGCGGGAATAATCAGTAATCGACTATATACGTTCATGTGTGTGTGTGTGTGTGTGTGTGTGTGTGTGTGTGTGTGTGTGTGGTGTGTGTGTGTGTGTGTGTGTGTGTGTGTGTGTGTGTGTGTGTTTAGATGAATTTAACAGTATATTCATTTTTCCATTTTAATTTTAGTCTTCGGGTAATAACACTCGCGGATATATGTATGAAAAAATGAATGTGTATTGATTTTTTAAGCTGTTTTATTTCATGAATTTGTGTATATACTTATTAATATATTTTGTTGAACCTTTGGGAAATAAATAAAGTAAGTAAGAATAACAACAAATCTCTCTCTCTCTCTCTCTCTCTCTCTCTCTCTGCGTCGTCTACTTCATGCTCTCTGTCTCTCTGTCTGTCTCTGTCTCTGTCTCTCTGTGTTTGTGTGTGTGTGGTGTATGTCATGCTGTGTGTTGTGTGTGTGTGTGTGTGTGTGTGTTGTGTGTGTGTGTGTGTGTGTGTGTTCGTCGTCTGTCAGGTATATTTTCCCTCCATTCATCAGCATCACAAAACCACAACATCACAGACAGCACATGACCAAACTTCACATTCCCTTTATTCTATACCCAAACAAATCACTATGGTAATTATAACAATCATAACACATACTTAACTATCATACTAATACGGCATATGACATCACAAACTTCAATAAGGTGATTTGAATAATTTTCCTCCCATACACAATTAAAACAGAAATAATTTAAGTTTTTTTTTCTGATTCAGTTGATCAATAACCTTCAATCCTCCTCTTCCTCCTCCCACAGGCTTGCAATCACCACTCAAAGGCGACCACTCCAAGGGGCTGGAGGAGGGCTGAAGCGCTGTTCATCTACTAGTTAGTCAAAGAGATGCCTCAGGAAGGGGTAAGACTGAGGGGACTGTCTGTCTTTCACGTTGATTTGAAAGTGTTAAAACAATAAAGAAAAAAAAAAAGACAATCGTTGGTGATGCTCTTCTGTTAAAAAAGATTGAATAGAATCTTAATTTTGCGTGTTCTTCCCGGTGGTAAAACAAGATATTTTTGTAAATTCCTACCAGGGATATAACATTCCCGTTTAGCACAACTGTTACGGAGACTTGGAATTGCCTGGGAATCGAACTGTGAGTGGTAAAAATTCTACGGCTATTTGGATGCGCGGCACAACGTTACATTCTGCCAGTCGTGAAGGCGAGGACTGTTTGTGTGGACACTGATGGTCGCAGAGTACTTGACATGCATGGCCGACTCCCCTTCTGTCTTAGAGAGGACCAATCGTGCGCCGTTTTACAGACCCGAGGCGTGCTGGGTAACAACTTGCCTTTACTGGCCTGTACGTCCTTAGAATAGCTGAGGTCAGAGCTGCCTACCCTTAGTTTGAACCCTTAATACAACTGCCTTGAGTGTGGCCCCAAAGGCTCACGGGTCTAAGGGCAAGGAGATGTGAGGAGAAGAGAACTACTTTTATCTGAGGTAATATACTCTTAGATACCTTGAAGCCTCTCACAGAAGGGACAAACAGTATTTAGAAGAATGAGTTGCTGGGGAGTCAAGGCGGGGAGGTAAGGAGAGAGTGGCAGTGTAGGAAAACATTAAGGGTCGTGTTCAGACATCAAAGACCTCAATGTTATGGTAGTGGTGAGGGTCTTCAGTCTGTTGCCTGTATCTAATTTATCTCTCTTTCACGCAAGGGAGGAGAGTTAGGTCACTTTCAGACGATAAAAACTAACCCTGTTTTTTTTGGGAAACACTCCAACTTTCCCACTTAGGAAAACAGCACTTCACAGGCGGCTTTTTTCTTCAATTTTTTTTTTGAGGGGGACCACATACGTCTAGAGTCCGTCCAAGCCACTTATCCGTCACTGTACGCACATAGTATATCTAAAAAAAGGTCAGTAAAGATGTCGACAGTTTAGGTTAACTTGCGGACGTCACAGTGCAAGGGACAGCAAGGTTAGGTCTCGCTGAGTGCTCCGTCTCCTAAACACTGAGAGGTTGAACTCCTTAATTAACCAAGGTTGACTCTTCTTAACTTAACTTGTCTAAAGCAATCAAGGTGGTTGTGAACACACACACACACACACACACACACACACACACACACACACACACACACACACACACACACACACACACACACACACACACACTTCTTATTCCACGTGCCCTTTTTGTGTGTACTTTTCCAGCCAACCCTTGAGGCGACGAGCAGAATCACGTCTTGCACAGAAGTTACTGACGAAGGCGACCTGAATTTTGTGACGAAGCGTGAGGACGAGTGAATGGGGACGAACCGGAGGAGGAGGAGGAGGAGGAGGAGGAGGAGGAGGAGGAGGAGGAGGAGGAGGAGGAGGAGGAGGAGGAGGAGGAGGAAGAAGAGGTGGAAGAGGAAGAGGAGGAAGAAAGGAAGTGAAAATAAAGGTTTAAACTAAATAAAGAAAAGAAGAGAAAAAAGAAGTTCAGACGGTCATCCACTTGTTTATTTTATGCTCGTAAACTTGAACTTACTCGATGGCTGGGAATGGGGGGGAGGGCGGTTAGTAGGGGGAGGGAGGAGGGGGTGGGGTAGGGTGGTGTCTAAGTTTTGGGCAAGCGTCTGGGAAAATATATATATATATTTTTTTTTACTGCAAGAGGAGGTGGTGGTGGTGGTGGTGGTGGTGGTGGGTTATGGCAAACACGTTCTATCCTTGTCATAAATCTCTCCCAAACTTCCCTATCTGGGTGTTGATCGCTTCATCTATCTGTCTGTCTATCTATCTAACCATCTAATCCTCTATCTATTTACTAAACCATATATTTTTTCTTTCCTTTCTTTCTATAAATGTATGTATCTAGATATGCATATGTGTATGTATTTACCCACTTCTATATACATATTTTTTTTCTAAACGGGAGAAGATGGACGGAAAAAAAAAAATCTAGAAAAAAAAGAAATATCACACTAACTGTATTTACTATAAAAAGAAAAGAAAAAAGAAAAGAAAAGCAAGTCAGTTATTTTTCAAAGTGTCTCAATATTCCCTTCAAGAAAACAAAGGAAGGCAGACTAATCGAGAGTTTACCAATGAAGGGATCGATGGAGTGAGGATTCTAGTAAACTCTTGCATTAGTAATAAGGACGTAACAGAGGTGAGAGAGGGAAAGTAGAGAGTCTTGTGAAGGGAGTCAAGGGATAGCATGTAGTAAGCCAGTTAAGGATAACAATAACCATAGCAAAGAAGTTTATTATAAGAAAAGAAGCAATAATATACTGTAAGGGAGTGAAAAAAAGACAGTCAGGAATGAAAATCTATAATTCTACCCTATTTTTCCTTTTCTATGAGTGTTGTATGAATGGAATTTCCCACCACCTCCTTACCTCACCTTTCTAGAGGTATACAGGTACGAAGAAAGAGGAGGAGCAGGAAGACATGGAGGAAAAGGAGGGAGAGGAAGAGGAAACTAAGAAGTACACAAGGGTCTTATGGTAACCTAACTCGTGGAAGCAAAAGGAAGACGTGGAAGAAAAGGAAGAAGAGGAAGAGGAGAATAAGAAGTACCAAAGGCTCTTATGGAAACCTAGCTGGTGGAAGGAAGAGAATATCAATGGAGGCAACACAGAAAACGGAACTTTACTAAAACTGATGAGGTGAGACTCAATATTTTCGATTTGATTCTTGATGGAGGACAGAGTAATAATGTTTGGTGTATAAGAATGGTTTGTTATGTGTATTGAAAGAAGATAGTTGAGTCTAATTGATAGGTGGTATAGTCAATTTTATTATTATTATTTTTTTGGATAAGACCATTAGAGTCTTACTGTACTATTTCAGAAATCATAAGAAGAAAAATCAGCCATTTCACAGCTATTTTTCCGTTCTCTCTCTCTCTCTCTCTCTCTCTCTCTCTCTCTCTCTCTCTCTCTCTCTCTCTCTCTCTCTCTCTCTCTCTCTGATGAGGGTAAAATGAATAAGATAGATAGATTGCTGGATGAACAGATGGATGCACAAGCGGATGGAAGGAAGGGAAGGAGGGATGGATGAAGGGAGGGAAGGAGAGTGAGAAATGAGGTGTTGTCAGGAGGAAATGAGGGAGGGAGGTTGAGGTGTGAGGGAGTGTATAGGAAAGCCTACTATTAAGGTTGATGTATTGGTGATTCTCTCTCTCTCTCTCTCTCTCTCTCTCTCTCTCTCTCTCTCTCTCTCTCTCTCTCTCTCTCTATCTATCTATCTATCTCTCACTGTAACATTATTAGTTTTACCATATCTATCTATCTATCTATCTAGAGGGAAAAGGTTACTGAGCCTAAGTAGATGGGAGGGAGAAAGGAACAAGACTTGGGATTCAGACTTGTAAATTATGTAGTGTAAAATTCATGTGTTTTCTCTCTCTCTCTCTCTCTCTCTCTCTCTCTCTCTCTCTCTCTCTCTCTCTCTCTCTCTCTCTCTCTCTCTCTCTCTCTGTGTGGGTTGGTGGTAGGAGATGGGGCTCTAGGAATGAGGAAAAATGAGGGAGGGAGGGAGGGAGGGAGGGAATAAAGGGGGGAGAGGTAGGAGGTATGAGGCATGTATATTTATTTGGTAAGTGATATAAAGTTTTGGCATAAATGTTTTGTTGTATATTACGTAAACCTTTTTTAATAAGACTCATGAATAGTTTAATTTAATTAGTAACTAAAGAAGGAGGAGGAGAAGAAGAAGAAGAAGAAGAAGAAGAAGCAGAAGCAGAAGAAGCAGAAGAAGAAGAAGAAGAAGAAGAAGAAGAAGAAGAAGAGGATGATGATGATGATGATGAAAACAGACAAAAAAAAGAAAAGAAAGGAAAAAACTTCTACTCTCTCTCTCTCTCTCTCTCTCTCTCTCTCTCTCTCTCTCTCTCTCTCTCTCTCTCTCTCTCTCTCTCTTATACAAAGTTCTGAGTAAAGAAAGGTAAAGTCTGAGTAATAAGTCTTTAAAATTCAAATGAAGTTATCAAAAAGGGTTGAGGAAAATGAACGAGGAAGAGAGAGAGAGAGAGAGAGAGAGAGAGAGAGAGAGAGAGAGAGAGAGAGAGAGAGAGAGAGAGAGAGAGAGAGAGAGAGAGAGAGAGAGAGAGAGAGAGAGAGAGAGAATATACCTACACTCATGAATCACCTCCATAACACCACCACATTCCCGCTGCCTGGAACCATTACCGCCAAAATTTACGATATTATGCAAATTATCTAATATCGGGTGATTAAAAAGACTAAATACGGAAGTAATATTAGCTTGGATATTAACCTCTAACAGCAGGCCTCCGCACGCCCCCAACCACCCCCACCACCACCACCAGGATCAGAAACAAGAGCAAGATCAAAAACCAACACGAAAAAATAACAACACAGCACAACACTACACCAACAACACAGCTAACAACAGCAAATACAACAGGAACAGCAACAGCAACAGCATCAGCACAGCACAACATTAAAAAAACAACAGCAACAGCAGCAGTAACAGCATCACACACACAAAAATAATAGCAACAATGACATTAACAACAGCACTCGAAATAAAATGATATAAAAAAGGTGCACATACCACTACCGGCAGTAACAATATACCAGTAGCAGCGCAAAAAAAAATGAATAAAAAACACAGTGAAATATATATTTGACTATAAAGCAGCCGAGTATTTATGCAAGGGTGTGGTTGGGGTGGGGGGAAGGGTGAATGCATGGGGGAGGGAGGGAGGGAGGGGAGAGGGTGAAAGGGTACACACACACACACACCCTTCCCTTCCCTTCAAACACAAACATACAAAAAGAAAGAAAAAAAAGATATGTCCAACAGGTAACTCTCCCATACCTCACTACGACAAAAAGAATGTTAATTTATAATACATTCTTATTTTTTTATTTCTTTTTTACTATTTCATACGTGTACTTTGACCTCTTATTAGCTTTAGTAGCACTCCTTTGATGCACGAGTGATGTCAAAAAATACACTGTTCCTCACTTAGATATATTTTTTGGAACTAACTAGAAGCGATTGGAGTGAAAAGTGCTCGTAATGAAAGAAAAAATAAAAAAAGACAGACAGAGCATTACAATCATACCATTGGCCCTTTGCACTACAACTAGATAAATACAACTAGGTATATACAACCAATTCAATACAACTAGCTAACCACAAAGACTTACCATCTCATCTCCATCAGACACCACATATAACACCAAGATGGAGATACAACAGAACTTCCGATTAACTAATAAGCAACAGATAATTACCCATAAACGGGATAATTTTCAAAAACAACAATTCAACCAACATTCTCGATAACAACACTGAACTGAACACGCTAAATAAAACGTTACAACTTCTGCGTTCAATCATCACACCAGAGTAAACCAGTATATCTTGAGGCAGCGCTAGTCAGTATTGGGTGTGGCGTTCATTAGTTTTCTGAACACGTACATATAAAACCAAAACGGAATTGAAGTTGAACAGGACTGACGCATCGACACAAATGATAAAAAAAAAAGTCTGCGATATATAAAGAACAATTGAGGTTTTATAATGTTATAAGCTTAGTAACGTAATATATTCTGCTTGGTACATACTCTTAGGTGGGAATTTGAACGGGGAATCAGGTAGAAGGTAGATGCAGGTCACAAACACATCCGCTTCCACTCTAGACTTGCTATGCACTACCACTGCACAAACCAAACCAAACCACCTCCTCCTCCTCCTCCTCCTTCTCCTCCTCTTCTTCTTCCATCTCCTCCTCTTCTTCTTCCATCTCCTCCTCCTCCTCCTCCTCCTCTACCTCCTACATGTGCAGTGGAAACGCTAGAACATCCACATTAGTAATCTTTTCACAATCAACATTAATCCACATAATTCCCTGAACAAATTGTACAAGTTTTATCATTATATAACACGAAATTAAGTCACTAACGGGCCTCGCACCTGGCGGGTGATATTAATGCAAACTGAATCAAAACTTTCATTAACCTCTGCTTGAAATCCATTTTATATTACGATTACCACGACCTTCAAACACGATGCATCATTCAATACATGCTCTGTTATTGTTAAGTGTGTGTGTGTGTGTGTGTGTGTGTGTGTGTGTGTGTGTGTGTGTGTGTGTGTGTGTGTGTGTGTGTGTGTGTGTGTGTGTGTGTCATCATTACGAGTGAGAATATTCGTTTTCTTTTTCCAACACTGCCCTGGCGAGATAAGGGGAGGCTGTTATTTTTTGTTTATTTATTCCTTTATTACATTACACACACACACACACACACACACACACGCACACACACACACACACACACACGCAAGCTCTCTCTCTCTCTCTCTCATTTCCTATATACACGTTTTCCTCTCCGTCAAATGAAGGCAATTAACTAAGCCATTAGTACAACCAATTACAATCTGACGAGACGCTGAATGATGGTGTGAGACAGACAGACAGACAGACAGACAGACAGACAGACAGACAGACAGACAGACAGACAAACAGACAGAGAGACAGACAAACAGACATATAGATAGATATATAGGTAAACAGAGAAATATTTAGATAGAAAGACGAAGAAATTGATAAAGAGAGAGAGAGAGAGAGAGAGAGAGAGAGAGAGAGAGAGAGAGAGAGAGAGAGAGAGAGAGAGAGAGAGAGAGAGAGAGAGAGAGAGAGAGAGAGAGAGAGAGAGAGAGAAACACAACTCACGGCTAATATAAAGTCAGTAAATAAGGAAAACATAATTACACACAGTAAACAATAATAAAAAAATAAAATGTCTTTACTTAACGTAGGAAATAACGATCTTTCTCCCTGATGACTTAAATAACAGAACTAAAAGAAAAGAGGAAGATAAATATAATAATTGTATAAGGTAAACATTTGACACTCGTGGAATCTGATCTCACTCACAAGGAAAACGGAGTCAGACTGAAATGGTTTTCGTAGTGTTTGTAAAGTTTTCGATCCGATTTTCAAACCAATAGCGATGCGATTTTCTTTATTTGAAGGGGATCAGATTCCACTAGCTTTTCTTCTTCTGATTCCTTTTCCTCTTGGTTCTTGCAGCAAACGGATGAACTCTGACACTCTACACTAACTGGTTTTGGAAGATTATTTAATTCATTAGTTTTTCTTCTTAGTATTTTCATCTGAGAGAGAGAGAGAGAGATAGAGAGAGAGAGAGAGAGAGAGAGAGAGAGAGAGAGAGAGAGAGAGAGAGAGAGAGAGAGAGAGAGAGAGAGAGAGAGAGAGAGAGCAAGCTGGAAGTTCTACAAGTTAATGAACCTCCAGTATAATCATTCATCACAGTCTTACACACTCATTCACTCCCACAAACTCACTAACTCATTCCCTCACTCAATATACTCCTTCATATAATTTTGTTCTTAATCATCAACCGAGACAAGCCCACGAGATCCTTAATGCCTCAGGGGCGTCGCGAAGGCTGGATGGATGGAAAGCTTAAGGACGGAAGAAAGAAAAAAACATCAACTTCTCTGCACTTTGAAAATATTGCAAAGGGTACTAGTGGGAGGTGAAGGGATGAGGGGTATATATGTATGTACGTACCCTCTAATTTGTGTGTGGTATCCCTCCCTTTTGAATGGCTAGATAAATGGTTAGTGTGAAATTTTACTACATGTTGTTAATCTAAATTGTATGAAATAAGTGTTGTGCCCCTCCCCTTAATTGGCTTTGACCCTCTCCTCACCCCTCCTGACCTCTCCTGACCCCTCCTCACCCCTTGTCATCCCGTTTGTACATCCCCTTGCTCCGCCATTGCTGTTGGTCAATACTTTGCGTACCTATTTTTTCTTTTCCCTATTTTTTTTCTTCCGTTCATGTATATATTTGTTACGTTGTTTGATGATGAACGATAATGATCATATTGTGCATTATTTCAATTTGTGCATTTCCAGCAAACATATTTTACGGTAAGGATAGCTTTCTACAATCATATTTTTTCTAAAGCTGCTTATTTTCTCTCAAATATATCCATAAAGTCGTTCGGAAAAGTTATCAGAAGCAACAGTCCTAAAATTATGAAGTCAATATATACTAGGATGCAACTGATGTAAAAAACTTGTCATGGCGCAATATTCCAGTCGAAAATAACTATTGTTTGAAGAATTGTATCGAAGTGCATTTCGATTTGAAAAGAAAAATCACCGAAATTCGTGGAGGCAACTCTTATGTACAAAACACGCAAATTTCAAACAAACTGTAATGTAATTATATTGAACAAAACATAACAACGATCAAAGTGCTGGATGCTTCGTACAAATGTAAAATACTACAGTTTATATATCAAATAATTGTCAACGATTCTGTCATCCATTCTCTATGATTTGAAGCAACGTCAGAGCGGCTACGTGATACAAAGATTTCCAAACCTTTTTCCACGTGTAATTCCTGCATTGTATTGCGTCAACACCGATAACATTATTCTCTTGATTCTAATTCCTAACACTTGCATCATAACGCAGAATGCAATAACAAACGACAAAGATAACTGATTTGCATGGAAAGTGTTCAGCGTGCTAGTAGGCAATGCACGGGCTGCCTCAACTCTGGCCTACGATTGGGTGTAATTTCTCAAGGGGAATATTCTCCTCCAGACTTGCTGAATATATCTTGGGAGTCAGTTCTCACACGGTCCAGCCAGCTGCTCGTCCACCCTCGCAGGTCAACCGATAAATGGCTATCTTGGGGAAACCAGTGCAAGGTAAACTATGGTAATTCAGGTGTCGCAGTCTGCCTTGTGTCCTGCAGAGAGAGAGGGTCACATATATCGTCGTTGCTAAGGTCAAGGCTACGGAATTGAGCATCAAGGAAACGTTCTGGCTAGCTTAGGAATTTCACCACAAAGACGAAAATAAAGTAAGAAATCTAAGAGCTCTTCTATCCATCCTTGAAATTTAGCTTCCCTCATTCTTTCCCTCTCTCCCTCTTAAGTGGTATAGAAGGCCTGGGTATGGGTGTGAGGGGCAAGTGTAGTGATGACATTTAGCACCATGTCAAAGGGTAAGGAAAAGGGTGTACTGATGGTGTTAGTGGGGAGAAAAGGGATCAATTAAAGGGTGTTTGGGGTCGTGAGATTAGAAGAGGAAGGTGGAAGTGGAGGAGTGAGGCTTTTAGGCTGAGAGAGAGAGGGGAAGGAGGGGAAAAAAAGGAGAATAGGGAAGAGGCTTTTGGATAACTGCGGAAGAAATGGCGGGTATGGAAAGAGGGAGAAAAGCATTAATGAAAAGTAGAAATAAAGAAGAGAAGGAAAGGCGGAAAGGGAAAAAAAAACAAAGATAGGTTATATATAAATAAATAAAAAAAAATGAAAGAAAAACGGGAGACAGAAAGTTAGAAGGAAGGAAGACGGAAAGGATATCAATAAAAATGGAACGAATAAGGGAAGACATGAAAGAAATGAAGAAGGAGAAGGAAGAGGAGGAGGAGGAGGAGGAGGAGGAGGAAGAATACATAGAAACGGTGCTAAACGAAACTGATTCTTGTAAATAAACAAATTCGTGTGAGGAAGGGAAGAGGAAGAGGAGGAAAGGGAGGAAGAGAGGAAAAGGAGGAAGGAAGGAAGATGGAAGGAAGGAAGATGGAAGGAAGGAGAGAGAAGCTAAAGTGGAATGATGTTTTAAAGCCATGAAAAAGAGAGAGAGAGAGAGAGAGAGAGAGAGAGAGAGAGAGAGAGAGAGAGAGAGAGAGAGAGAGAGAGAGAGAGAGAGAGAGAGAGAGAGAGAGAGAGAGAGAGAGAGAGAGAGAGAGAGAGAGAGAGAGAGACTGCAGGTGTTGTGGAAAGGCGTGTAGGGGAAGAATGTAAATCAGGGATGTAACTTGAAGGGCTAAAGGGCGTAAGGGTAGGGGGAAGGGGGCCAATGAGGGGGCCATGGGGGGGGCAAGGGGGGGGCCAAGGGGGGGCCAAACTGTAATATTGAAAATTTTTAGGTATATCGGAAATAATATATTGTTTGTACCGTCCATGTGCCCCTATTGTTTTTCCTTATTTGTTTTATATTCTCTCTCTCTCTCTCTCTCTCTCTCTCTCTCTCTCTCTCTCTCTCTCTCTCTCTCTCTCTCTCTCTCTCAATGTTGTTGTTGAATACTTTTGTTTAGATAATACTAATAATTTTG
>JAPQNM010000046.1:8841838-8866838 GCA_029783475.1 Metacarcinus magister
CCTGAGTGCGGGGAGGACGAAGAGAAAGAGAAAAAGAAAAAAAAATTATAATAATGATAATACCAATAACAAAAATAATAGTTACAATAATAACACTAATAACAGCAAAAAGACATCATCTAACAAATTATATATAAAAAAAAAACCATGATTAAACTAACATTACAGTGATCATGTATACAATATAATGATAATAATAATAACCACTAGAATGATAGCGTAAACATAGTAGTAGTAGCAGTAGTAATAGTAGTAGTGGCATTGGTAGTGGTGGTGGTGGTGGTGGTGGTGGTGGTGGTGGTGCGTCTAGTTTGTGTCCGGTTGGGTACATGATAGGTCGCTTTACTTCCCTTTCAAGATGCTTCGTCTGTACCATTGAGGTTGTGTGAAGGCAGGAAGCCATCTTACTCAAGGGTACCAATTGGTGAGGGAAGGAGGGAGGCAGAACGGGACAAAGGAAGGGAGGAAGGAAGGTAGGTAGGGACGGAGGGTAGGGAGAAGGAAGGAAGGTAGAGGGAGAGGAAGGAAAGAAAAATAGGGAGGAAGGAAGGAAGAAAGAAAAAAAGAGACAAAAAAAGCAAAAAGGAAGGAGGAACGGATGAAAAGAGGTGAAAAAAAAGAGACGATAAAGATATCGACGTTAAAAAAAGAAATAAGAAGAAAAGGAAATAAATATATAGTTACATAATACAGAACTAATCAATGAATGAAAGAAAAAGAGAGGTAAATAATAGTAAAAACCAGACCTACACGCGTTCTGGGGTAGACTTAACAGTTAGTCTGCCTGTCTATCAATCAATCTATCTATTTATCTACATATCTACTTATCTCAATTGACCCTTGACACCGTTACAGATAGTTCACTTTTGGTCTCACTAACAATCATTACTTTCCTAGAACAACACCGGAAATGTTCTCTCACACGTGACAAAGAAAGAGAGTGAGAGTGAGTGAGTGAGAGGGGATCCACGCCTGACTGCTGGCTACACGACTGACTATCCTAAGTATGCAGATTTGAGCTCAATGTTCAAAGACTTGAATACAGTTTAATTAAGGAAACGAAGCGGTGTTAATCAAGCCGGTTTTGTATACCTGTTTAAAATACGAAACAAGAAAGAAAGAAAATAACGTTTGAGTATATATGATTCAATCTATCTGACTTGAATGTTATTGCATATACATCGTAAAATGAAAAAAAGAAAAATACATGAACATCACTGATTAAACACCATTTGGCATTGCAGTTCATGGCTTACATTCTTTTATTTTAGCGCAAATCAGTACAAATTACACCGGTGTCGTCGTACTTCTCTCTCACGCCTATGGTACGTGTTCGTGTCCGTGCTGCCGTGACGTGCTGGGATGACGAGACGCAATGCATGAATGGCTCAAACGCTATCCAATTTCCGGACTTATATCTAGCGGGGGAAGCAATTTTGTCACCAGTTCCTCCCTAGCGTCCCACAAGAGTCAGCTGGGACGGGCACACTCAAAAAAGGTGGTGTGTGTGTGTGTGTGTGTTGCTTCCTTCCGTTCCTGCACCTCCAGCCTCTCTTCTCCTGCTACGTGTATACCATTCCCTTGAGTCTCCCTTCCTATCTGATGTATCTTCCTTATTAAATGCAAAGAAAACGAAGACACCAAGGCAGTAGAAAATAATAAAAAAAACCGAGGGAAAATAATATCTTTTTCTGCAACTCCGTAAATGAAAAGAGAAAAATATTATATAAATCGACTAAAAAATGAGAAACACAAACTAAAGATAATCAATGTTTAGAAGGTACTGTCAGGAGGAGTTCCGTGACGTATGAGGAAAGACAAACAAAGGGAGGCAGTCTATTGGTGAGATTAGTGATGATTTACGGCTTGGTGGTGGTGGTGGTGGTGGTGGTGGTGGTGGTGGTGGTGGTGGTGGTGAGGCAATTTCCTGCAGCTGTGTTGTCGCTGTACTGAGTTTGATGTGCTTAATTAATGTCTGATTTGAGTTGACTTGCCCTTGTGTTCTGTGTGTGTGTGTGTGTGTGTGTGTGTGTGTGTGTGTGTGTGTGTGTGTGTGTGTGTGTGTGTGTGTGTGTGTGTGTGTGTGTGTGTGTGTGTGTTGCATGGTGTGTGTTACAAAGTGTGTATTAAGTTGCTTGTGTTGCTGTGATGAATGTGGTTTTAAGGCTTCTATTTCGGGTACAACGTGTTTACTCTCTCTCTCTCTCTCTCTCTCTCTCTCTCTCTCTCTCTCTCTCTCTCTCTCTCTCTCTCTCTCTCTCTCTCTCTCTCTCTCTCTCTCTCTCAGATTTATGTTAAATTTTACCAAGAATATGCTGAGGTATTCTATTTTTTCCCTTCATTCCTGCTTATAATGAAAGTAGAGGCGAGGTGTGCATGTGTGTGTGTGTGTGTGTGTGTGTGTGTGTGTGTGTGTGTGTGTGTGTGTGTGTGTGTGTGTGTGTGTGTGTGTGTGTGTGTGCGTGTGTGTGCGTGTGTGTGCGTGTTTTGGCAATCCTTATCTGCATAAGTATCGGGTTAGCACACAAGTAAATGAAAGGATGAAGGGAAGAAGATCAGTAGGTGAAGGAAAATTAATGCTAAATAAGGGGTTTATTATCAAGGTAACTATAATTATGTCTGTTTATGAAGGGATTCTTCTATTAGAAGAACTACAGGTAGCAATCGTAGTAGTAGTAGTAGTAGTAATAGTAGTAGTATAGTAGTAGTAGTAGTAGTAGTAGTAGTAGTAGTAGTAGTAGAAAATACTACATAATTATGCTCCTTTATCCTATATTACACTACAATATCATAACACTCAATTCACGTATTTACCCAAGTACAAGAACATGTCCTTGGACCCAACCTTGGTAAGAAGGGAAGGGAAGTGACACGAAGAGAGAGAGAGAGGGAAGTAAGAATTAGGAAAAAAATAAATACGAAAAGAATGAAGAAGAATGGAGGAGGAAAAGATATGGAAGAAGATAAAGGAAGGGAGTAAATATTAGCAAGAGAAGATATATAGGAAAGTGACAGAGTAAAGAAAGAAATGCAAAGAGAAGGCAAAGGCAAGACAAGAGAGGAGAAGAGGGGAGAAAAGAAGGGATGAAAACAAACGGTGGTAAAACGAAGATAAAGATAGAGATACAAGGGGAAGAAAAGGTGAAGGGGGATAGCTGATAAAGAGGAGATAAGGGAGGGAAGGAGAGAGGGGAGGAGAGAGGGAAGGAAAGGAAACAATGATCAATAGAGACGCTTAAATTTCTTCTCCCTAACTTATTCCTACTCAGATCACAAAAACAAACATCAAACTACATAATGAGATAGTTACATTAGGTGCAGTTTAGCAGGTGAATCATTACCATTTACTTCTGATTGATGTTCCAATATAGAAAGGGATTCAGCGATTCTCAAGTCAGATTTACGCGTAACCTCAAAGAAAAAGTGTTCAAACTGTCCTCCCTAATTGCGTGTTCATGTAATTACTAAGGACATTTTTTAGACTTTTACGTCTCACACTGTTACATATTTCCTACTTCTTCGTTATTCTTATCATGATCTAGATTAATCCTTATGTTTTTTAATAATATTCACTATATAACCAACTAATTTGTTTCCTTGTTCTTTACGTATTAGTGTTACTGTCTTGTCACACCTGCAGATACACACACAGGTAGAATCAGTGCTGTTATTATTATGAAAAAGCTAACAATTCCATAACGACTTCCATCTCACTCAACACTACGTCATCTCAACGAAATATATATACAAGTAATTCTCTAAACACACACACATGGCATAAGGAAAAGGATATATATGTGTTATTGTTTTTTTGAATTATCCATGCACTGGTTCCTCCCGGCAATTCTCACCCTCTGTGCTGGACCGTAATGCAGTTAGGGATATATGTTAACAGGCGTAGGTTGAGGTGAGGGAAGAGAGGGGAGTGGAGGGGAAGTGAGGGAATAAAAAGAGGAGGAAAATAGTGGAAAAATTGAAGGGATAAAATTAAGGGGATAAAGAGGGAAGGGAGAATGGGAAATGAGGGGAGGGAAACATAGATGGGAGTTGAGAAGAGGAGAGGGGAGAAAATAGGAAGGGTTAATAGCTGTAAAGAGGGAGGGAGGAAAGAATGTACACGTGAATGGAAATAAATAGTAACACTTCAAAAAAAGGGAAATAAATATAATAAATGAATAAATAAATGAAAAAAAAAAATATATGAATAACTAATGTTTTATTTTTGAGTTGCAAAGTGTTGTGTTGCATTGTGGTGTGCTGCAGTGTGTTGTGATGTTAGATTGTGGTGTAATAGTGTGGTGTAGTAGTATGGTGTGATGTGCTACGTTGTGCTGTAGTTATATAGTGGTGTAGCTATGTGTTGGTGTGGTAGTGTAGTGGTGTGGTGGTGTAGTGGTGGTGTAGGTGTGGTGTGGTGTGGTGTAATCCGTTAAACATGTTGAATTCTCGTCTCTCATATCATTTGCATGCTGACTTAAACTTTTCGTTGCAGCAAAGAGGAGGAGGAGAAGGAAGAGGAAGAAGAAAAGGAGAAGGAGGAGGAAGAGAGACAATGAGAGTAAGAAAATAAGAAGAAACCACGGATCAAAGACAAAAGAGAGAGAGAGAGAGAGAGAGAGAGAGAGAGAGAGAGAGAGAGAGAGAGAGAGAGAGAGAGAGAGAGAGAGAGAGAGAGAGAGAGAGAGAGAGAGAGAGAGAGAGAGAGAGAGAGAGAGAAGATATAAGACAAAAACCACTCAACACTGACTCCCTAAAGAGAAACAGCCACCTTCCCCCTTGTGTGGCCAGCTGAAGTCAGGAAGGGGACGAAGGGGTGGAGTGAGGGGAGGTGGAGTGGGTGAAGAGGGGAAGGGGTGTCTAGGGAAAAGGTCACAGGGAGTTGGGGTGGAGTCAGACTTGCCAAGCCCCTGTCAGACCCTCAACATGAAACAGACAACTTCTCAGCAGGAAAAGGCAGTTCAGGGGTGTTGGAGAAAGGTAAAAATTGGTTACCTGTTCAGAAGGAAGGAAAGAAAAGGAAGATTTTAAGCTGTATTTTTTGTGTGTGTTCGTTGATAGCTGTGTATAATTATTGGTGTTGTGTTGTTTTTTTCTTTCCTTTTATCTTGTTGTTGTTGTTGTTGTTGTTTATTTGTTGTTACGTGTGTTTGTTGTCTCACTATGAATGTTTAGTAGCTGTCTTGTATTTGATGCTCTCTCTCTCTCTCTCTCTCTCTCTCTCTCTCTCTCTCTCTCTCTCTCTCTCTCTCTCTCTCTCTCTCTCTCTCTCTCTCTCTCCCATAAGAAAATAAATTGAAGGAGTGACGGCTATGGTGCTGTCATATTGAAGGAGTGATTATATTCATACTTTTGGAAAAGGAATATTCGTCATGGAGACTAGTAAAACTAAAACTAATAAAGATATATATTACTCCAATTTTTTTTTTCCCTGCTTGAAATAAATAACACATGGTAACTGAAACTCGCTGTGGCTGTGTGTGTCGCCGACAAAATGTTCTCGTCGGTAAGATATAAAAATGTTCCCAGTCCGGGCATGGCACTCAGCGTGGAAACGTGTTCCCGCGCTCGTTCCATGGCACTGACATGACACCCTTTTCAAGAATATTTGACTAAATATTACCCGCCTTTTAGGGAAAATGCCAAGCTTCTTTCTACAAAATACACTTTTTCCTAATTCACGGAGTGCAAATTGAGTCTATATCTTTTTTCCTCTGGTGAACATTCAGCTGGGTTAATTTTGTTCCAGTTTTATTGGATATATTTTTCAATGTTTGTCACTGTTTTAGGAAGTTCATCATTCTTTATCAATCAAATAGATTAAATCAAATCAAAATGTATTTCCAGCTGGCATTACATGCTAATGAATGATATTAGCACATTTCTGGCTATTTTCCGATTCTCTTATTGACAAAAGTTGTATAATTACTTATAATAATCAAACTTTTACCTTACTCCAAAATGTTGTCAGTTCTTGAAAATCTTACGTGTGGAGCCATTATGAAAAAACGGAATTGTGGGATGACACGGCAAGTCACTGAACACCCAATATAGGCGATCCGGTTCTCTAGACACACAAGGCCACTTCTGTCCACCTTTGTCATAATGCAACACTTTTCCAACGACACCCTTGCTTTCCAACCCTCCCAAGACACGCACCTGGCTCCTCCTCCCCCCATTTTTTTTTTTACTTTGGCAAAATCCATTACTCCTTTTTTTTTTTTCTCTCTTTTTTTTGCCTCGAATGCTCATGGCAGATCAAGGAGAGATTAACTTTTTTTTTCTTGAAGTCTTGTTTTTTCTATTCTTATTCTGGGTGATGTCAGGGAGACTTATTAACGCCTCAGCTGTCGTTCTATGCTTGGGTTACATATGGACAGTGAAGGGTGAGGGTAATGGGTGGAACAGAGGTGATTTGAAGCCACTCGCTGATGTGCTAAGTGGGATGTAAAAAGGGATTCGAACCTGTGTCCTTGGAATCAGTATTGTGCTTGGGATTATAACGTTGATGCTTCTCTAATTGTACCTTTGTTTCCTTGACAGTTTGGTTATAAGTTTGCTTTCTTCTGGTGTGTGATATTTGGAAGTTATGTTGTTATTGTTGTTGTTGTTTGGCTTTACGTGATGATGATGATAATGATGATGATGATAATACACAGACACCCCCCACACAAACACACACCACACCAACAATCAACCTAACCTAACCTAACCTAACCTAACCTTCACTTTATCTATTCTATCCCTCACCTCACTTCACCTGTTTTCACCTGATGTTACCTTCCCTCACAGCACATCATCATTTCACTTCACCTAACCTATCTTTCTCTCACCTTACCTGCCTCACATCTCACCTCACACCCCCCCAGCCTCCCTCTCACACCACCCAGCTGCTGCCTGCCTCACTAGTGCCTGCCTGCCTCGTCTCACCTTTCCTCACCTCGACTAATGGAGCGTCAAGGAAAAATGTGAGCGAAGGTAAAAAGTACGAAAGGAAAAGATAAAATTTCTTACGGTCTCTGAAACGTCATTGACACTTGTAATTGGCATCGTTATATTTTTTCTTTTACGCATTGTTGATTCTTCTTATTGTTGTATGTATATATGTATTTATTTTTTAAGTTTGCTGTTTTATTTTTTATTGGTATTTCGACACTGATTGTTAGACTGTTTGATTGTTGTTGAATTTGTTAATATTCGTAATTTATTATTATTTTTTTTAGGTGTCATTATTATATCAAGGTTGAATGATCGTTAGAACGCTAGACAAAAATAATAATGTTTGCGTATGTGTGTGTGTGTGTGTGTTTTCATGAGTGTATGGGTGTGTGTGTGTGTGTGGTTAATTTGGTGACTGGTGAATATTTTGCATCAGATTTGATAGCGCACAAATTTAATAGTGCGGCAAATTAAACAAATATATATAACAAAAAAAAAAAGTGCTACCATACGAGCGTACTGAAAGGTTATGAACATCAACACTATATCGTCGACTTTGTTCTGATTAATAAAATTACTATATAACCTGCACTGCGTGACCATTTATTGCGCTCGTTTGTTTATTTATATTCAGTGGTTTAAATTGTTCTGTTATATGACTAAAAAAATAACCTAACAGTACAAATCCATCTCTCTCTCTCTCTCTCTCTCTCTCTCTCTCTCTCTCTCTCTCTCTCTCTCTCTCTCTCTCTCTCTCTCTCTCTCTCTCTCAGTAGGTAAAAAGAAGTGACAGGTTTGCAACTCGATAATGTCAGGTGTTACTGCAATGCCTCGGCTCACACCTGCATCAGAACCTTACTTTACGTTTTACTCTCAAGTGGTAAATATTGGTGTTAAAAGGAGCTAGGTTAAGACATTGATGATGATGATGATGATAGTGGTGTTATTGATGATGATGAATACGTATAATAACATCAATAACCACAACTACAAGATCAGTCTACATTACGTACACGAAAGATTAAGTTGAATGCCCAGGAAAGTGAAAGGAAACACGGATGAATTGAGGTGAATGATCTCGTATTCCCCGTAACAAGTTAGTTTCACACAGGCTTCTTCAGGGGAAACTAGAGTTGGGAAATACACAACCTCACCTCATTATACCCATGTTTGTTTCCTTCCACCTCACTATCCTATCCTACTTGCCAAAAACGCTACACTATTAAGTTCAATATGTAGTGTTTTGTTTTGCATCTAAAAATACTCCACATGTTACGTTTATATAACTTTGTACTTTTTTATGAGTATATGTTAACTGATTTGCACTATTTCCTCTATCTCCTTGACCTGATGAATGGTTAATAAATGCACTGATAGTCATATACACTGTAGCTAAAATGGAGTTATCATATATTTCTTTGCCAACACAATTCTTTTTTTTATCTACGTACTCCATTGAATGCATCCTGTGTTATCTAGTGACATATTGCTATCAACTGACCCACAACTTGTCCAAAAAACAAGAAAAAAAATGTAACGTTGCACCATAAATTGTGTAGTGTCAGTATGGTGTCACCGTGGGCTTGTATAGTGCATTATAAAACACACGCTCCGTTGTCTATATATTTTTTACATAACAACAAGTACCATGCTAAAAGAGAACATTACAATACTCTATCACATAAGCTCAAAAAAAAAGGAAAAATGAAATATAAATACAATATCTGTTTGCATAATATATATAAAACACAAGCTACTATTTACAATGCATTTCCTTTAGACACACTGAAGGAGCACATCGGATTACTGAATCACTCGAGCTGAAAACCCAAGGAACAGGAGATATGAGACTGAAGACACCTTTCGTTTTCTTCCACCTTTACTTTGATTTCAAGCTCCATCAACCTAACACCTACGTATTGCACTCAGCTGCTGCATCGCTTGCGTTACCCAGC
Source organism: Metacarcinus magister (assembly GCA_029783475.1). Taxonomy (NCBI): domain Eukaryota; kingdom Metazoa; phylum Arthropoda; class Malacostraca; order Decapoda; family Cancridae; genus Metacarcinus; species Metacarcinus magister. The sequence goes on from JAPQNM010000046.1 coordinate 8,850,730, forward strand.
CGACGGAGCAACAGCGATGCCTCAAAGCACTGCCGGTGACGGGAGATGCTGGAAATAGAAGAAAAAAGAAAGAGAGAGAGGAAGAGGAAGGCGAGAGATAAAAATAATAAGGAAAAAAGAAATGTAAATTCAAATAGCATTGGATTTGTGTCTCGTGTAGCTGACAACATCCCTCAGATAGACAGACAGGCAGATAGATAGATAGATACAAATAGCTGAAAAGATAACAGATACTGACGAAAAGAATATATGAGATGAATACAGAGAGAGAGAGCGAGAGCGAGAGAGGAGAGAGAGAGAGAGAGAGAGAGAGAGAGAGAGAGGAGAGAGAGAGACGAGCGAGAGAGGAGGAGAGGAGAGGAGAGAGTGAGGAGAGAGAGGAGGAGAGGAGAGAGAGAGAGAGAGAGAGACATGCAGGGAAGGAAAGACATAACACCTGTACCTTGAATTAGCATAAAGAAGACAAAAATATATATACGTTTTCACAGACTACCAAGGCGAGGGTGACGAGCCTCAAAATGATCTCCATAAATACGTGAATTGAGTTAGAACGAAAAACGCAATTGAAGGAAAATCTGATTACTAAAAATTAAAGGATATTTATTTTAGTAATACACAAGCTAAACATTGAAAAAAATGGAGAAATGAAAAAAGAAAAATGATGATAATGATGATAATGATGATGACGATGATGATAATGATAATAACAATAACAACAAAACAAACAACACAATAATGACAATGATAACAAGAACAAAAAAAAGAGAAAACAGGAAAAGAGAATGACAAAAGATAAAAATAATAAGAGAAATAGGAGAAGCGCATGATAAAAGATGAAAGGATACCCCCCCACAAAAAAAAAGAATAAAGAGCGAAAAAAAAAGAAAAAGAATGCGGGCGAGAGAGAGAGTAGTAGTAGGAGAGAGGAGGAGGCAGGAGGGAGGAGGAGGGAGGCAGCAAGAGGCGTGGACCGTGAAGAGGCAGTAGGGTTGGTGGCGTGGCAGAGGTGGGCGTGACGCTTACTACACGCCCCACATACTCTGCAGCCTTCCCTATCACACTACCACGTATTTCATCCAACGTATTGCAGTTTCAACGACACATTTCAGCCGTAGTGTTACAGGGGGTTGAGAAAAGGTCACGGTTAAGCCTACACTCTCTTTACAAACTCTTTACAAATGTATGTACAGCGCTTCTCGATCTGATTTTGTTTCTCTCCATGACTGAGCGAATAATCTAGTGCATGGTTGTACAATGCATAAAGTAAAATGACAGCATTTTCAAACAATCTGTCGTGTTGGTGTTACTGTCCACTGAAGGAAGAAACAATATAACATCATTACATATATATAGTGTTGTGTTATATCCTCAATATCACCATCTATTGAGTTAATGATGATGGCTTCCCTAACCACGACGAGGACAGAGACAACCAAGAACGATCCAGTGAGCCAGCTGCTGCTTGAGTCGCCTCCAGATACATTTCTCACAATTATTCTCAGGATGAATACCCGTTGGACGCTGCCTCGCCTTTGTGTCCAGCTGCTCGCCTGGCCTCACCGACCCAATGCTTTGTAGTCTCTCTTTAACCCATTCAGTTCTTGCGGCACACCATATGTGCCAGCAGCGTCTCCCTCTCCTGTGTTTGCGGCACGACGTCAGTGACAAGATCTTTATATCATTCCCATGCATATACATATGATGTATAGGACAGTGTAACAACTTTTATCATTATTTACAAATTTCTATTGTCTTATGTATCAGAATTACCGTTCTTATGAGTATTTATGTGATATTCAATAGATAATTTTACGGTACGATAACTGCGGTTTGGCAACACCACCGGACGCAATATATAACCGTCGCTCCGTCGGCTGTCAGCGACGGGCTCTTCTAGCTAGCATTAGATATTGGATATTGAAAATATTGGAAATATTGGAAATATCATTGCAGCATCTGATACACCTAATTAAACTGTACAACTGTCATTATGAATATTTGTTTCTATGACTAATAATTACGCAGTAAAATGAAACTTAATATTTATATAAAAACATGACTTTCCTCCTCATTTTCCCGAAAGCTATTAGAGATATTGGAAATATCATTGCAGCATCTGATATACCTAATTAAACTGTACAACTGTCATTATGAATATTTGTTCTATGACTAATAATTACGCAGTAAAATGAAACTAATATTTATATATAAACATGACTTTCCTCCTCATTTTCCCGAAAGCTATTAGAGATATTGGAAATATCATTGCAGCATCTGATATACCTAATTAAACTGTACAACTGTCATTATGAATATTTGTTCTAAGACTAATAATTACGCAGTAAAATGAAACTTAATATTTATATAAAAACATGATTTTACTCCTCATTTTCTCGAAAGCTATTAGAGATATTGAAATATCATTGCAGCATCTGATAGACCTAATTAAAATCTACTACTGTCATTATGAATATTTTCACTAGTACTAATAAATACTGAATTTTACTTTTTTTAAATTACTTTCTTCCTCGTTTTCTCGAAAGCTATTAGAGATATTGTAAATATCATTGCATCTTCTAAACCTAATTCAACTGTACAACTGATATTATGAATATTTTTTCTATGACTAATAATTACGCAGGAAAATAAAACCGTATTTTTATATAAAAACATGACTTTCCTCGTCATTTTCTCGAAAGCTATTAGAGATATTGGAAATATAATTGCAGCATCTGATAGACCTAATTAAACTGTACAACTGATATTATGAATATTTGTTCTATGACTAATAATAACGCAGTAAAATGAAACTTTATATTTATATATAAACACGACTTTCCTCCTCATTTTCCCGAAAGCTATTAGAGATATTGGAAATATCATTGCAGCATCTGATACACCTAATTAAACTGTACAACTGTCATTATGAATATTTGTTTTATGACTAATAATTACGCAGTAAAATGAAACTTAATATTTATATAAAAACATGACTTTCCTCCTCATTTTCCCGAAAGCTATTAGAGATATTGGAAATATCATTGCAGCATCTGATATACCTAATTAAACTGTACAACTGTCATTATGAATATTTGTTCTATGACTAATAATTACGCAGTAAAATGAAACTTAATATTTATATATAAACATGACTTTCCTCCTCATTTTCCCGAAAGCTATTAGAGATATTGGAAATATCATTGCAGCATCTGATATACCTAATTAAACTGTACAACTGTCATTATGAATATTTGTTCTAAGACTAATAATTACGCAGTAAAATGAAACTTAATATTTATATAAAAACATGATTTTACTCCTCATTTTCTCGAAAGCTATTAGAGATATTGGAAATATCATTGCAGCATCTGATAGACCTAATTAAAATCTACTACTGTCATTATGAATATTTTCACTAGTACTAATAAATACTGAATTTTACTTTTTTTAAATTACTTTCTTCCTCGTTTTCTCGAAAGCTATTAGAGATATTGTAAATATCATTGCATCTTCTACACCTAATTCAACTGTACAACTGATATTATGAATATTTTTTCTATGACTAATAATTACGCAGGAAAATAAAACCGTATTTTTATATAAAAACATGACTTTCCTCGTCATTTTCTCGAAAGCTATTAGAGATATTGGAAATATAATTGCAGCATCTGATAGACCTAATTAAACTGTACAACTGATATTATGAATATTTGTTCTATGACTAATAATAACGCAGTAAAATGAAACTTTATATTTATATAGAAACACGACTTTCCTCCTCATTTTCCCGAAAGCTATTAGAGATATTGGAAATATCATTGCAGCATCTGATATACCTAATTAAACTGTACAACTGTCATTATGAATATTTGTTCTATGACTAATATTACGCAGTAAAATGAAACTTAATATTTATATAAAAACATGACTTTCCTCCTCATTTTCTCGAAAGCTATTAGAGATATTGGAAATATCATTGCAGCATCTGATATACCTAATTAAACTCTACAACTGTCATTATGAATATTTGTTCTATGACTAATAATTACGCAGTAAAATGAAACTTAATATTTATATAAAAACATGACTTTCCTCCTCATTTTCTCGAAAGCTATTAGAGATATTGGAAATATCATTGCAGCATCTAATATACCTAATTAAACTGTACAACTGTCATTATGAATATTTGTTCTATGACTAATAATTACGCAGTAAAATGAAACTTAATATTTATATATAAACATGACTTTCCTCCTCATTTTCCCGAAAGCTATTAGAGATATTGGAAATATCATTGCAGCATCTGATAGACCTAATTAAACTGTACAACTGTCATTATGAATATTTGTTCTATGACTAATAATTACGCAGTAAAATGAAACTTATATTTATATAAAAACATGACTTTCCTCCTCATTTTCTCGAAAGCTATTAGAGATATTGGAAATATCATTGCAGCATCTGATACACCTAATTAAACTGTACAACTGTCATTATGAATATTTGTTCTATGACTAATAATTACGCAGTAAAATGAAACTTATATTTATATAAAAACATGACTTTCCTCCTCATTTTCCCGAAAGCTATTAGAGATATTGGAAATATCATTGCAGCATCTGATATACCTAATTAAACTGTACAACTGTCATTATGAATATTTGTTCTATGACTAATAATTACGCAGTAAAATGAAACTTAATATTTATATATAAACATGACTTTCCTCCTCATTTTCCCGAAAGCTATTAGAGATATTGGAAATATCATTGCAGCATCTGATATACCTAATTAAACTGTACAACTGTCATTATGAATATTTGTTCTAAGACTAATAATTACGCAGTAAAATGAAACTTAATATTTATATAAAAACATGATTTTACTCCTCATTTTCTCGAAAGCTATTAGAGATATTAGAAATATCATTGCAGCATCTGATAGACCTAATTAAAATCTACTACTGTCATTATGAATATTTTCACTAGTACTAATAAATACTGAATTTTACTTTTTTTAAATTACTTTCTTCCTCGTTTTCTCGAAAGCTATTAGAGATATTGTAAATATCATTGCATCTTCTAAACCTAATTCAACTGTACAACTGATATTATGAATATTTTTTCTATGACTAATAATTACGGAGGAAAATAAAACCGTATTTTTATATAAAAACATGACTTTCCTCGTCATTTTCTCGAAAGCTATTAGAGATATTGGAAATATAATTGCAGCATCTGATAGACCTAATTAAACTGTACAACTGATATTAAGAATATTTGTTCTATGACTAATAATAACGCAGTAAAATGAAACTTTATATTTATATAGAAACACGACTTTCCTCCTCATTTTCCCGAAAGCTATTAGAGATATTGGAAATATCATTGCAGCATCTAATATACCTAATTAAACTGTACAACTGTCATTATGAATATTTGTTCTATGACTAATAATTACGCAGTTAAATGAAACTTAATATTTATATAAAAACATGACTTTCCTCTTCATTTTCCCGAAAGCTATTAGAGATATTGGAAATATCATTGCAGCATTTGATATACCTAATTAAACTGTACAACTGTCATTATGAATATTTGTTCTATGACTAATAATTACGCAGTAAAATGAAACTTAATATTTATATATAAACATGACTTTCCTCCTTATTTTCCCGAAAGCTATTAGAGATATTGGAAATATCATTGCAGCATCTGATATACCTAATTAAACTGTACAACTGTCATTATGAATATTTGTTCTATGACTAATAATTACGCAGTAAAATGAAACTTAATATTTATATATAAACATGACTTTCCTCCTCATTTTCCCGAAAGCTATTAGAGATATTGGAAATATCATTGCAGCATCTGATATACCTAATTAAACTGTACAACTGTCATTATGAATATTTGTTCTAAGACTAATAATTACGCAGTAAAATGAAACTTAATATTTATATAAAAACATGATTTTACTCCTCATTTTCTCGAAAGCTATTAGAGATATTAGAAATATCATTGCAGCATCTGATAGACCTAATTAAAATCTACTACTGTCATTATGAATATTTTCACTAGTACTAATAAATACTGAATTTTACTTTTTTTTAAATTACTTTCTTCCTCGTTTTCTCGAAAGCTATTAGAGATATTGTAAATATCATTGCATCTTCTAAACCTAATTCAACTGTACAACTGATATTATGAATATTTTTTCTATGACTAATAATTACGGAGGAAAATAAAACCGTATTTTTATATAAAAACATGACTTTCCTCGTCATTTTCTCGAAAGCTATTAGAGATATTGGAAATATAATTGCAGCATCTGATAGACCTAATTAAACTGTACAACTGATATTAAGAATATTTGTTCTATGACTAATAATAACGCAGTAAAATGAAACTTTATATTTATATAGAAACACGACTTTCCTCCTCATTTTCCCGAAAGCTATTAGAGATATTGGAAATATCATTGCAGCATCTGATACACCTAATTCAACTGTACAACTGTCATTATGAATATTTGTTTTATGACTAATAATTACGCAGTAAAATGAAACTTCATATTTATATAAAAACATGACTTTCCTCCTCATTTTCCCGAAAGCTATTAGAGATATTGGAAATATCATTGCAGCATCTGATATACCTAATTAAACTGTACAACTGTCATTATGAATATTTGTTCTATGACTAATAATTACGCAGTAAAATGAAACTTAATATTTATATATAAACATGACTTTCCTCCTCATTTTCCCGAAAGCTATTAGAGATATTGGAAATATCATTGCAGCATCTGATATACCTAATTAAACTGTACAACTGTCATTATGAATATTTGTTCTAAGACTAATAATTACGCAGTAAAATGAAACTTAATATTTATATAAAAACATGATTTTACTCCTCATTTTCTCGAAAGCTATTAGAGATATTAGAAATATCATTGCAGCATCTGATAGACCTAATTAAAATCTACTACTGTCATTATGAATATTTTCACTAGTACTAATAAATACTGAATTTTACTTTTTTTTAAAATTACTTTCTTCCTCGTTTTCTCGAAAGCTATTAGAGATATTGTAAATATCATTGCATCTTCTAAACCTAATTCAACTGTACAACTGATATTATGAATATTTTTTCTATGACTAATAATTACGCAGGAAAATAAAACCGTATTTTTATATAAAAACATGACTTTCCTCGTCATTTTCTCGAAAGCTATTAGAGATATTGGAAATATAATTGCAGCATCTGATAGACCTAATTAAACTGTACAACTGATATTATGAATATTTGTTCTATGACTAATAATAACGCAGTAAAATGAAACTTTATATTTATATAAAAACACGATTTTCCTCCTCATTTTCCCGAAAGCTATTAGAGATATTGGAAATATCATTGCAGCATCTGATACACCTAATTCAAACTGTACAACTGTCATTATGAATATTTGTTTCTATGACTAATAATTACGCAGTAAAATGAAAACTTATATTTATATAAAAACATGACTTTCCTCCTCATTTTCTCGAAAGCTATTAGAGATATTGGAAATATCATTGCAGCATCTGATATACCTAATTAAACTGTACAACTGTCATTATGAATATTTGTTCTATGACTAATAATTACGCAGTAAAATGAAACTTAATATTTATATAAAACATGACTTTCCTCCTCATTTTCTCGAAAGCTATTAGAGATATTGGAAATATCATTGCAGCATCTGATATACCTAATTAAACTGTACAACTGTCATTATGAATATTTGTTCTATGACTAATAATTACGCAGTAAAATGAAACTTAATATTTATATAAAAATATGATTTCCTCCTCATTTTCTCGAAAGCTATTAGAGATATTGGAAATATCATTGCAGCATCTGATATACCTAATTAAACTGTACAACTGTCATTATGAATATTTGTTCTATGACTAATAATTACGCAGTAAAATGAAACTTAATATTTATATAAAAACATGACTTTCCTCCTCATTTTCCCGAAAGCTATTAGAGATATTGGAAATATCATTGCAGCATCTGATATACCTAATTAAACTGTACAACTGTCATTATGAATATTTGTTCTATGACTAATAATTACGCAGTAAAATGAAACTTAATATTTATATATAAACATGACTTTCCTCCTCATTTTCCCGAAAGCTATTAGAGATATTGGAAATATCATTGCAGCATCTGATATACCTAATTAAACTGTACAACTGTCATTATGAATATTTGTTCTAAGACTAATAATTACGCAGTAAAATGAAACTTAATATTTATATAAAAACATGATTTTACTCCTCATTTTCTCGAAAGCTATTAGAGATATTAGAAATATCATTGCAGCATCTGATAGACCTAATTAAAATCTACTACTGTCATTATGAATATTTTCACTAGTACTAATAAATACTGAATTTTACTTTTTTTAAAATTACTTTCTTCCTCGTTTTCTCGAAAGCTATTAGAGATATTGTAAATATCATTGCATCTTCTAAACCTAATTCAACTGTACAACTGATATTATGAATATTTTTTCTATGACTAATAATTACGGAGGAAAATAAAACCGTATTTTTATATAAAAACATGACTTTCCTCGTCATTTTCTCGAAAGCTATTAGAGATATTGGAAATATAATTGCAGCATCTGATAGACCTAATTAAACTGTACAACTGATATTAAGAATATTTGTTCTATGACTAATAATAACGCAGTAAAATGAAACTTTATATTTATATAGAAACACGACTTTCCTCCTCATTTTCCCGAAAGCTATTAGAGATATTGGAAATATCATTGCAGCATCTAATATACCTAATTAAACTGTACAACTGTCATTATGAATATTTGTTCTATGACTAATAATTACGCAGTTAAATGAAACTTAATATTTATATAAAAACATGACTTTCCTCTTCATTTTCCCGAAAGCTATTAGAGATATTGGAAATATCATTGCAGCATCTGATATACCTAATTAAACTGTACAACTGTCATTATGAATATTTGTTCTATGACTAATAATTACGCAGTAAAATGAAACTTAATATTTATATATAAACATGACTTTCCTCCTCATTTTCCCGAAAGCTATTAGAGATATTGGAAATATCATTGCAGCATCTGATATACCTAATTAAACTGTACAACTGTCATTATGAATATTTGTTCTATGACTAATAATTACGCAGTAAAATGAAACTTAATATTTATATAAAAACATGATTTTACTCCTCATTTTCTCGAAAGCTATTAGAGATATTGGAAATATCATTGCAGCATCTGATAGACCTAATTAAAATCTACTACTGTCATTATGAATATTTTCACTAGTACTAATAAATACTGAATTTTACTTTTTTTTAAATTACTTTCTTCCTCGTTTTCTCGAAAGCTATTAGAGATATTGTAAATATCATTGCATCTTCTAAACCTAATTCAACTGTACAACTGATATTATGAATATTTTTTCTATGACTAATAATTACGCAGTAAAATGAAACTTAATTTTTATATAAAAACATGACTTTCCTCGTCATTTTCTCGAAAGCTATTAGAGATATTGGAAATATCATTGCAGCATCTGATAGACCTAATTAAACTGTACAACTGATATTATGAATATTTGTTCTATGACTAATAATACGCAGTAAAATGAAACTTATATTTATATAAAAACATGATTTTCCTCCTCATTTTCTCGAAAGCTATTAGAGATATTGGAAATATCATTGCAGCATCTGATAGACCTAATTAAACTGTACAACTGATATTATGAATATTTGTTCTATGACTAATAATACGCAGTAAAATGAAACTTATATTTATATAAAAACATGACTTTCCTCCTCATTTTCCCGAAAGCTATTAGAGATATTGGAAATATCATTGCAGCATCTGATATACCTAATTAAACTGTACAACTGTCATTATGAATATTTGTTCTATGACTAATAATTACGCAGTAAAATGAAACTTATATTTATATAAAAACATGACTTTCCTCCTCATTTTCCCGAAAGCTATTAGAGATATTGGAAATATCATTGCAGCATCTGATATACCTAATTAAACTGTACAACTGTCATTATGAATATTTGTTCTATGACTAATAATTACGCAGTAAAATGAAACTTAATATTTATATAAAACATGACTTTCCTCCTCATTTTCCCGAAAGCTATTAGAGATATTGGAAATATCATTGCAGCATCTGATATACCTAATTAAACTGTACAACTGTCATTATGAATATTTGTTCTATGACTAATAATTACGCAGTAAAATGAAACTTAATATTTATATAAAACATGACTTTCCTCCTCATTTTCTCGAAAGCTATTAGAGATATTGGAAATATCATTGCAGCATCTGATATACCTAATTAAACTGTACAACTGTCATTATGAATATTTGTTCTATGACTAATAATTACGCAGTAAAATGAAACTTAATATTTATATAAAAACATGATTTTACTCCTCATTTTCTCGAAAGCTATTAGAGATATTGGAAATATCATTGCAGCATCTGATAGACCTAATTAAAATCTACTACTGTCATTATGAATATTTTCACTAGTACTAATAAATACTGAATTTTACTTTTTTTAAAATTACTTTCTTCCTCGTTTTCTCGAAAGCTATTAGAGATATTGTAAATATCATTGCATCTTCTAAACCTAATTCAACTGTACAACTGATATTATGAATATTTTTTCTATGACTAATAATTACGGAGGAAAATAAAACCGTATTTTTATATAAAAACATGACTTTCCTCGTCATTTTCTCGAAAGCTATTAGAGATATTGGAAATATAATTGCAGCATCTGATAGACCTAATTAAACTGTACAACTGATATTAAGAATATTTGTTCTATGACTAATAATAACGCAGTAAAATGAAACTTTATATTTATATAGAAACACGACTTTCCTCCTCATTTTCCCGAAAGCTATTAGAGATATTGGAAATATCATTGCAGCATCTAATATACCTAATTAAACTGTACAACTGTCATTATGAATATTTGTTCTATGACTAATAATTACGCAGTTAAATGAAACTTAATATTTATATAAAAACATGACTTTCCTCTTCATTTTCCCGAAAGCTATTAGAGATATTGGAAATATCATTGCAGCATCTGATATACCTAATTAAACTGTACAACTGTCATTATGAATATTTGTTCTATGACTAATAATTACGCAGTAAAATGAAACTTAATATTTATATATAAACATGACTTTCCTCCTCATTTTCCCGAAAGCTATTAGAGATATTGGAAATATCATTGCAGCATCTGATATACCTAATTAAACTGTACAACTGTCATTATGAATATTTGTTCTATGACTAATAATTACGCAGTAAAATGAAACTTAATATTTATATATAAACATGACTTTCCTCCTCATTTTCCCGAAAGCTATTAGAGATATTGGAAATATCATTGCAGCATCTGATATACCTAATTAAACTGTACAACTGTCATTATGAATATTTGTTCTAAGACTAATAATTACGCAGTAAAATGAAACTTAATATTTATATAAAAACATGATTTTACTCCTCATTTTCTCGAAAGCTATTAGAGATATTAGAAATATCATTGCAGCATCTGATAGACCTAATTAAAATCTACTACTGTCATTATGAATATTTTCACTAGTACTAATAAATACTGAATTTTACTTTTTTTTAAATTACTTTCTTCCTCGTTTTCTCGAAAGCTATTAGAGATATTGTAAATATCATTGCATCTTCTAAACCTAATTCAACTGTACAACTGATATTATGAATATTTTTTCTATGACTAATAATTACGGAGGAAAATAAAACCGTATTTTTATATAAAAACATGACTTTCCTCGTCATTTTCTCGAAAGCTATTAGAGATATTGGAAATATAATTGCAGCATCTGATAGACCTAATTAAACTGTACAACTGATATTAAGAATATTTGTTCTATGACTAATAATAACGCAGTAAAATGAAACTTTATATTTATATAGAAACACGATTTTCCTCCTCATTTTCCCGAAAGCTATTAGAGATATTGGAAATATCATTGCAGCATCTAATATACCTAATTAAACTGTACAACTGTCATTATTAATATTTGTTCTATGACTAATAATTACGCAGTTAAATGAAACTTAATATTTATATAAAAACATGATTTTAATCCTCATTTTCTCGAAAGCTATTAGAGATATTGGAAATATCATTGCAGCATCTGATATACCTAATTAAACTGTACAACTGTCATTATGAATATTTGTTCTAAGACTAATAATTACGCAGTAAAATGAAACTTAATATTTATATAAAAACATGATTTTACTCCTCATTTTCTCGAAAGCTATTAGAGATATTGGAAATATCATTGCAGCATCTGATAGACCTAATTAAAATCTACTACTGTCATTATGAATATTTTCACTAGTACTAATAAATACTGAATTTTACTTTTTTTAAAATTACTTTCTTCCTCGTTTTCTCGAAAGCTATTAGAGATATTGTAAATATCATTGCATCTTCTAAACCTAATTCAACTGTACAACTGATATTATGAATATTTTTTCTATGACTAATAATTACGGAGGAAAATAAAACCGTATTTTTATATAAAAACATGACTTTCCTCGTCATTTTCTCGAAAGCTATTAGAGATATTGGAAATATAATTGCAGCATCTGATAGACCTAATTAAACTGTACAACTGATATTAAGAATATTTGTTCTATGACTAATAATAACGCAGTAAAATGAAACTTTATATTTATATAGAAACACGACTTTCCTCCTCATTTTCCCGAAAGCTATTAGAGATATTGGAAATATCATTGCAGCATCTGATACACCTAATTCAAACTGTACAACTGTCATTATGAATATTTGTTTTATGACTAATAATTACGCAGTAAAATGAAACTTCATATTTATATAAAAACATGACTTTCCTCCTCATTTTCCCGAAAGCTATTAGAGATATTGGAAATATCATTGCAGCATCTGATATACCTAATTAAACTGTACAACTGTCATTATGAATATTTGTTCTATGACTAATAATTACGCAGTAAAATGAAACTTAATATTTATATATAAACATGACTTTCCTCCTCATTTTCCCGAAAGCTATTAGAGATATTGGAAATATCATTGCAGCATCTGATATACCTAATTAAACTGTACAACTGTCATTATGAATATTTGTTCTAAGACTAATAATTACGCAGTAAAATGAAACTTAATATTTATATAAAAACATGATTTTACTCCTCATTTTCTCGAAAGCTATTAGAGATATTAGAAATATCATTGCAGCATCTGATAGACCTAATTAAAATCTACTACTGTCATTATGAATATTTTCACTAGTACTAATAAATACTGAATTTTACTTTTTTTAAATTACTTTCTTCCTCGTTTTCTCGAAAGCTATTAGAGATATTGTAAATATCATTGCATCTTCTAAACCTAATTCAACTGTACAACTGATATTATGAATATTTTTTCTATGACTAATAATTACGCAGGAAAATAAAACCGTATTTTTATATAAAAACATGACTTTCCTCGTCATTTTCTCGAAAGCTATTAGAGATATTGGAAATATAATTGCAGCATCTGATAGACCTAATTAAACTGTACAACTGATATTAGAATATTTGTTCTATGACTAATAATACGCAGTAAAATGAAACTTTATATTTATATAGAAACACGACTTTCCTCCTCATTTTCCCGAAAGCTATTAGAGATATTGGAAATATCATTGCAGCATCTGATATACCTAATTAAACTGTACAACTGTCATTATGAATATTTGTTCTATGACTAATAATTACGCAGTTAAATGAAACTTAATATTTATATGTAAACATGACTTTCCTCTTCATTTTCCCGAAAGCTATTAGAGATATTGGAAATATCATTGCAGCATCTGATATACCTAATTAAACTGTACAACTGTCATTATGAATATTTGTTCTATGACTAATAATTACGCAGTAAAATGAAACTTAATATTTATATATAAAACATGACTTTCCTCCTCATTTTCCCGAAAGCTATTAGAGATATTGGAAATATCATTGCAGCATCTGATATACTTAATTAAACTGTACAACTGTCATTATGAATATTTGTTCTATGACTAATAATTACGCAGTAAAATGAAACTTAATATTTATATATAAACATGACTTTCCTCCTCATTTTCCCGAAAGCTATTAGAGATATTGGAAATATCATTGCAGCATCTGATATACCTAATTAAACTGTACAACTGTCATTATGAATATTTGTTCTAGACTAATAATTACGCAGTAAAATGAAACTTAATATTTATATAAAAACTGACTTTTACTCCTCATTTTCTCGAAAGCTATTAGAGATATTGAAATATCATTGCAGCATCTGATAGACCTAATTAAACTGTACAACTGTCATTATGAATATTTTTTCTATGACTAATAATTACGCAGTGAAATAAAACTTTTTTATATAAAAACATGACTTTCCTCGTCATTTTCTCGAAAGCTATTAGAGATATTGGAAATATCATTGCAGCATCTGATAGACCTAATTAAACTGTACAACTGATATTATGAATATTTGTTCTATGACTAATAATTACGCAGTAAAATGAAACTTTATATTTATATAAAAACATGACTTTCCTCCTCATTTTCTCGAAAGCTATTAGAGATATTGGAAATATCATTGCAGCATCTGATAGACCTAATTAAACTGTACAACTGTCATTATGAATATTTGTTCTATGACTAATAATTACGCAGTAAAATGAAACTTTATATTTATATAAAAACATGACTTTCCTCCTCATTTTCCCGAAAGCTATTAGAGATATTGGAAATATCATTGCAGCATCTGATATACCTAATTAAACTGTACAACTGTCATTATGAATATTTGTTCTATGACTAATAATTACGCAGTAAAATGAAACTTAATATTTATATATAAACATGACTTTCCTCCTCATTTTCCCGAAAGCTATTAGAGATATTGGAAATATCATTGCAGCATCTGATATACCTAATTAAACTGTACAACTGTCATTATGAATATTTGTTCTAAGACTAATAATTACGCAGTAAAATGAAACTTAATATTTATATAAAAACATGATTTTACTCCTCATTTTCTCGAAAGCTATTAGAGATATTAGAAATATCATTGCAGCATCTGATAGACCTAATTAAAATCTACTACTGTCATTATGAATATTTTCACTAGTACTAATAAATACTGAATTTTACTTTTTTTTAAATTACTTTCTTCCTCGTTTTCTCGAAAGCTATTAGAGATATTGTAAATATCATTGCATCTTCTAAACCTAATTCAACTGTACAACTGATATTATGAATATTTTTTCTATGACTAATAATTACGGAGGAAAATAAAACCGTATTTTTATATAAAAACATGACTTTCCTCGTCATTTTCTCGAAAGCTATTAGAGATATTGGAAATATAATTGCAGCATCTGATAGACCTAATTAAACTGTACAACTGATATTAAGAATATTTGTTCTATGACTAATAATAACGCAGTAAAATGAAACTTTATATTTATATAGAAACACGACTTTCCTCCTCATTTTCCCGAAAGCTATTAGAGATATTGGAAATATCATTGCAGCATCTAATATACCTAATTAAACTGTACAACTGTCATTATGAATATTTGTTCTATGACTAATAATTACGCAGTTAAATGAAACTTAATATTTATATAAAAACATGACTTTCCTCTTCATTTTCCCGAAAGCTATTAGAGATATTGGAAATATCATTGCAGCATTTGATATACCTAATTAAACTGTACAACTGTCATTATGAATATTTGTTCTATGACTAATAATTACGCAGTAAAATGAAACTTAATATTTATATATAAACATGACTTTCCTCCTTATTTTCCCGAAAGCTATTAGAGATATTGGAAATATCATTGCAGCATCTGATATACCTAATTAAACTGTACAACTGTCATTATGAATATTTGTTCTATGACTAATAATTACGC
>JAPQNM010000046.1:8871838-8911838 GCA_029783475.1 Metacarcinus magister
ATAATGAGACAGGTGTGATGAGAAGGTAGAAACGCGAGTCAGCACCTAATGAGAAAGTCGTGTGTCCAGGGAGGAACAGTGAAACGGGTGATGAAATAGTAATGGGATGGAAGGGAGAAGGAAGGTTGAAATGGAAATTTTTACCACCATTATTTATTTTTAACACCATTATTTATTTTTACCACCATTATTTATTTTTACTACCATTATTTATTTTTACCACCATTATTTATTTTTACTACCATTGGTTGTATAGTGCGGAGAGTGATAAAGAAAAATCAGGGGAAAGTATAAGATGAAGTGATACGTTAATACACACTGATAAAGAAGAAAATGAGTAGTAACTGTGATAAAATAATAACAATAAAAAGGTTGGAATGGAAATGGTATGAAGCGCAGAGAGTGATAAAAGAAGAATCAGAAAAAAAAGTATAAAGCGAAATAATACATGAAAAAAACAATGATATGAAGGTAAATAAACCGAAAAAAAAATGATGAGAAACTATGATAACAATAATAACAATAAATAATAATAATAATTAAATAAACGAACACACTAATATCCTTTAAATCTTGAAAAAAAAGTTAAAACATCTCTTCTAATATTTCTCTCCGCAACCATATGATAAACAAGAGCTTTCCCTTCCCTTTGTATCGAGTGTGTCCCTTGTATATATGGTGAGGCCTAACCTATACCAACTTATTAAGCTGGGTAGAGTGAGAGGCTACTTACTCTATCCATCCCATTCCTTTAACTTCCTGTCGGGTCAGGTCTGTCAAAAATTTTCAGTCGTAGCATTGAAATTTCCACTGTTAGTAATGTTCTTTTGAAAACTAGCTAACTATACATTTTTTTTCTTCTCTCTCTCTCTCTCTCTCTCTCTCTCTCTCTCTCTCTCTCTCTCTCTCTCTCTCTCTCTCTCTCTCCCCTTCTCTCTTCCAGCATAGTTAAACAGGATCTATTAACTATAATACTCAGCTTTTCTCTCTAACTTTCTAATGTATGAGTTAAGTTACCCTTTTGTTTTTAATTTTTTTAGTGGTAAGTTTAAAAACAATCTATCTTTCTCTGTTTCTTTATCTCTTATGAACTGACTAATTCAATGAAGTTATACGTGCATAATTTACAAAGTCATCGTTGAAATTAGTATGATTTCAACTCCAGCTACGTTTTCTTCCTTTATCTAAATGTACAAGATAAACTTTTTTCTTCATCTTTTTCAAATTGTTTAAGAAAAAAAAAGAAGGGAGAACGTTGAGACATGTTAGGGGAAGGCGAAAGCAATAGGATCAGATGAAGAGTCAGTCGTGTGAAGGAGAGAGGGTGAAGCAGAGGGATGACAGTGTACGGCTATCGATGCTATGCTGGTCTTGGAGGCAGGAAGAGAGGGTGAGTGAAACATATAGTGTAAAGGGAAGGGAAGTTATTGTGTTGCTACCTGGATGCGTGTTTTGAGGAATTAACTTTTTTTTTCTTCAACCTCAGCAAAAATAAAAAGAACTTTGCTACTACTACTACTACTACTACTACTACTACTACTACTACTACTACTACTACTACTACTACTACTACTACTACTACTACTACTACTATTACTACTACTACTACTACAATTATCTTATCAGTACCTATCTGTTTTTTCTATTTTAGTTGTCCATGTCTCTCCTCTCTCTCTCTCTCTCTCTCTCTCTCTCTCTCTCTCTCTCTCTCTCTCTCTCTCTCTCTCTCTCTCTCTCTCTCTCTCTCTCTCTCTCTCTCTCTCTCTCCACACACAATATACATCGGTTACCCTCGCTTAGATCCTCCAGAGAAGCTGCGACATTGACTCTAAAATATTGAGTGACTTACCTGCCACTCTTCTCCTCCTCCTCCTTCTCCTCCTCCTCCTTTCTTCTTTTACTCTCCTCCTTATATTTCTTCTATTCTCCTTCTCCTCCTCCTCCTGTGTTCCGTGTGCCACTCAAATAAAGAGTCTCGTGGGGGACTGAAAGAGAAGGGCAACCCAGGGAGGGACTTTGAATTATATGGCGCAATTGATTCCTTGTTTTGGCGGGAACAGAAGAAAAGAAAACGGAAGGGAACATTGTTAGACTCATTTTTCATAGTGTTTGCGTGTCGCGGTTAAGGTTTTTTTGCTTCTACTCTATTATCTTTTACGTTTAATTTATTGTCCCCTTAAGATTTACTAGAATACATGTCCTGGTGTCCCCCTGAGTGTCGTAAAAAAGGCGACTGAAGGGGACAAACGAGGATGGAAAGGAACTGTGTCATCAGGGGAACTATTATATACTATACTTAAGAAGCCTGAAAGAAAACATTGAACTTATGTAAAAAAAAAAAAAAATCAACTACTTTCTCTGACGAATATAAACTTGGTCGATTTTTTGCAAAGGTTAACAACAGACCAATGGATCCCAGTCACGTTCCTCTATCATTAAGCGTCTCAATGGGAGGTATGAATTCAAGAGTCTGCACCTGATCTACTACCTTCCTCAGGGTTATATTAGACGGGTGGCGACGGTTATCAAGTACGAGACGAGTGCATGTTTGAACCCAGTCGTGCGGTATTTGAATTGCCTTGTGGGACACTGTGAACACTATATTGGGTTGATAGTGTACTTCTGACTGGTAATGCTGGTGTTTCTGTAATCTTGTGGCCTGTAATGTAGGTTGGGGTTCTTGTTATATCCCTTAATGGTAGTAGTAGTGGTGGTGGTGGTGGTGGTGGTGGTGGTGGTGGTGGTGGTGTGACGGTCATCAACAACTGAATGACTGGTTATGTTTTCGCATGATTGTCACGAGTCTCAAGTTGGTAGTTGTTACTTATCGAGCGAGGTTGAGAAGACCACAAAGGTTAAGAATCAGGGAACGCAGGTTATGTTTTTACTCCACGTCTCTTCTATAAACTTTACGGTGAAATTTTCGTTATCCTGCATAAAAAACAATAATAATGTACCGTGAGTGTGTTCCGGGTTTCAAAAATATTTACAGTAAGCCACCGGGTGTTATTTAATCTTATATATTAATTGGTTTCCTGTTATTTTTAATTTTTCTTTTACTCAAAATTTACTTGGTCGAAAATTTGTATTCCCGATTTTTGAAAGTCATAAGTTAGTCAATGAAGGTTAAGAAAAAGTCAAATAAAAAGGCTGACTTTGCCTTCACTATATCAAAGTTAAAATTCCACTTCATAATCACTCATTACTATTTCATTACCATACTGCAATCAACTGAGAGATGAATGAACAAAACACTGAGCTAATACACTGTCTATAAATCAGTTACCCATTTATCAAAGTTGTAGATCAATGGCAAATAAATCCTATAATATATGAAGAGTGACAACCAGCCATTAATTGTTCCTTCGAAAACCAAGTAATTATCAGACTTCACTAGACAATTTAACTACTGCTTGATTACCTGTTTGTTTTTAAGCAATATATATATTTTTATATATAGATAACCACATATTCTGGCATATTATTCATAGTTTTCTTTGAAGTAAAATAAGATTCCTTTGTTGAAGCCTTCCCTTTGCAGAGCTCAAACAATTTAGTCTATGCATATGTACGAAATGATATGCAAACAACATAAATTAACCTAAAACATGTATATATAAAAGTGTAAATATTCATATAACTAAGTACATTAAACTCATTTTAACAAACACTATACCATCATTACACTGATTATTGGCGAGATGGATTCACTTGATGACACAAAGCTTTATGGAGCTTTGTACTTTAATATAATTCATCCCATTGGAAGTGAAACTCAAACTGGGATATTGATGATTATGAAAAAAAAAAATTCTCAAGTGCAGGTAAGGTATGTAAAGGTAAGCATTATTTTTTTTGTTTCTATTTACCTTTGGGAGTGAAATAATTACTAATACAGGCACGTGCACTTTACCTGAATTGGAGTAAATCACAGGATGGTTGAGATAAACCTTGACTGGCAACTGGAAATAAGAAAAAAACATGTAAGATTTTTTCCCTCAAATGTTATAACAAAGAATATGAAAAAAATAACATCTCCGTATTGAAATTCAACGAAATAACAGACACACTATTTTTGTTATGAAATGATGAGGGAGTGAAACACGATAACCTCATCATCTAGCTGTGGAAAAAATAGAAATAAGGTTTTGAAGGGATGGAAAAATGTGAATAAAAAGTAACAATATTCATGACGTGACCTGCTGGAAAGGCAGACGCAGGATCCTGAAAAGTGTGAAAAAAAACAATAAAAAAATAAAAACCTACGATATTTGAGATGTGAAACTCTTACAAAAGCAGAAAAAAGCGAGATCTTATAAAGGGGTGAAAAAAGAGAATAAAAAACAATATTATTTAAGAAGAGACACTTAGAAAGGCAGAAAAAAACAAAATAAGATGATTACTTATAAAACAAAAGAAGATCGATTACACCAAGCCAATCAGAATCAGCTACTAGTAATATTAATGTTAAATCTCTTTAGTACAGTGTCTATAATACTCTCTCTCTCTCTCTCTCTCTCTCTCTCTCTCTCTCTCTCTCTCTCTCTCTCTCTCTCTCTCTCTCTCTCTCTCTCTCTCTCTCTCTGGTCACGTGATCTCGCTCAGTCACGTGAAGGCAAATATTCAGTTGATTTAATGATACTTGTGAGCACTATACAAATGCTATGATGTTATTGTTGTTCTATCAGCCGCTGCTCATCATGTTATAGACACGAGCTGACCTGAACGTGACATGAACTGGACTTGCATTGGTCACTCATACCCTCCCCTTCCCCCTTCCCTTTTCCCTTCCCCTTCCTTCACCCCCATCCCACCTGTTATTTCTGTTCGTTATTTCTACCACGTACTGTATTGTTGTCGTTGTTATTATTATTGTTATGTTACCTTTTTTTTATCACGACCTACTGTTGTTATTGTTACTGCTGCTACTGGTAATGTTACGTTTACTATTATGTCTTCCACTAATGTTACTTTATTCTAATTTAAACCTCATTAATCAACCAGCCACAGACAGCCAATGAGAGAAGCTTATTCCCTGACGTCATAAATTCATTAGCCAATCACATGAGTTGCTTTGACGTCTCAGCCAACGGGAGGAGGCAGCCACTATTACGTCACTATTAAGGAGCCAATGGGTGAAGAGGGAAGGAGGGATGTTGTTTCTTGGTCATGTTGAGGCTTAATAAGTCATTAGACAGCCAGGGTTGTGACAGGTGTGTGTGATGGAGGTTAATGAGAGGCAGGCAGGTGTCAGGGGGAGTTAGTCTCTGTCTCTGTCTCTCTCTCTCTGTCTCTCTCTCTCTCTCTCTCTCTCTCTCTCTCTCTCTCTCTCTCTCTCTCTCTCTCTCTCTCTCTCTCTCTCTCTCTCTCTCTCTCTCTTATTAGCATTTGATTTGCACTAGTACCCAATGAGAATGTGTGTGTGCGTGTGTGTGTGTGTTTTGGTCTCCTTCCCTGACCCCCCCGTTTCTCTTTTTCTCTCTCGCTCTCTCTCTCTTTCTCTTTCTCATTTCATATTTATTCTTTTTATTTTTCTTAACGTTAACCTTTCAACGCCAAGGGGTAAGGGAGGCGTTGGCTTCAAACACCCGTCAACGCAACTTAGTAATGTGTTTGGCGGGTGGAAGATAGACTTAAGGAAGACTTCAGTACTAAGTTTGACCCCAAATGGAAAGTTACTGCGTTGATCAAAGCTTATAATCTCTCCAATGCAGTACTCGTATCATAGGGAATTCTCTCTATCTC
Source organism: Metacarcinus magister (assembly GCA_029783475.1). NCBI lineage: Eukaryota > Metazoa > Arthropoda > Malacostraca > Decapoda > Cancridae > Metacarcinus > Metacarcinus magister. The sequence goes on from JAPQNM010000046.1 coordinate 8,877,584, forward strand.
TCTCTTTCTTTCTCTTTCTCTCTCTTTGTTTTGTTTATCAATGAAGGAATGAAAGAAAGACGAGTAGGAGGAGGAATCTGCATGGGAAGTCTGTCCGGTTAAGTAGTTAATGTGATTACAATTATGCGGTGAAGATTTTAAGTAAATAAAGAAGAGAGGGGAAGGGATATGTTGCGTGTGAAGAGGAGGAGGAGGGAGGGAAGGAAGGAAGGAGGGAGAGGGAAGGCGGGAAGGAAAGAGGGAGATTAAGTTTAAGTTACGTCTGTGTATCGTGGAATTAGTTAAGGGAGTAAGGGAGGGGAAAAAAGGGGAAAGGAAATGGTTACTTTTTACCTCCGTTTCTTCCCCCTTTCCACCTTTACAATACATTTCCATATTCACCTTGCATTCCCCTCCCTTTCCCCTTCCCTTCCCCTCCCCTTCCCCTCTTCACCAGCATTCCCCTTCCATTGCAGTCTAGATTCCCTTTTAATACCTTCCATTGCTTCCCCTTCCTTCCTCTCGTCCACCTTCTGATCCCCCTTTCCCCTCACAAAGGGAACGCTAACAACAGCATGCTAATGGATGTTCCTAATGGCTGTAATAATAGCTGCCGTTACTCCCCTTACAACCTGTGCTGCCCATCCAGGTGCTCACGACCCCTCTCTTCCCCTCTCCTCTCTCTCCCTCAACTCCCATTCCTTTCCCCCTCCTTGGCTCTATATCGTGTTTCCCCTTCTCCTCTTTCCCTCCTCTTTCCCCTTCTCCCTCAACTCCCATTTTTTTCCCTCTCTTTGGCTCCACATCGCCTTTCCTCCTCTCTTCTTCCCTCTCTTTCCTCTCCCCTCTGTCTGTCTCTCCCCTCGTTTCCCTCTGATGGCTGGAACAGAGGCCAGGTGGACTTCTTCTACCCCCCTCCCTCCCTCCCTTCTTCTTTTCTCCTTCTCTCACGTGATCCCTCCCGAAATATATGCTAAAGGTTTACTCAGGAAACAACCCCTATTTTCTTTCTCTCTCTCTCTCTCTCTCTCTCTCTCTCTCTCTCTCTCTCTCTCTCTCTCTCTCTCTCTCTTTTTCTTCCTCCACCCTCTCCTCCCCCTACTCTCTTCCTTTCCTCTAATGTAATCGAAGTATTTATAGTTGTAAGTCCACGTGCTGCCCTACAAGTACCGGGAAAACCAGGCACGAGGGAAACCACTGGAGATAATAACAAGTCCACAATACTTCCTATCTTCACCTCAACTCTCTCTAACCCACACTACTTCCTACCCCCACCCACCTTACCACTTCCTACCATCCCTCAACCCCTCTACTCACAGCACTTCCTACCCCATCCTACTTCTGCCCACAACAATTCATACCCCAACCCTAACCCCTCTACCAACAACACTCTCTACCCCACCACCCCTCACCCGCCTCCTCTTCCCACAACACTTGCACTAACCAGTAACGTTGACTGTGTTTGCTTTGGAGTTCAGTTCATGTTCAGTGTCGGTCACTAGTCACCCAACACTGTTATGACTACACTCCCCTCTCTCCCCTCCCCTCTCTCTCCCCCTCTCCCCCCCAGCAAGATTATGACTACCCTCCCCTCTCTCTTATCCCCTCCTCCCATCCTCATCTCCCATCCCCTCCCCCAGCAAGATTATGATTACCCTCCTCTCTCTCCCATCCCCTCCCCCTTCCTTCCTCTCCCCCCAGCAAGATTATAACTATCCTCCCCCATTCCCTCCCTCCTTAGCAAGATTATGACTCCCACTCGTCCCCCAGCAAGATTATTTCTCCCCCACCTAAAAAGCAAACAATCTGTAAACACTTAGTATAGAGATGAAACTTTATCTATTTATTTTATCGGCAATTATTTGATAGGAATAAGTTAATATGGAATCATTATAATCTCAATGGAATGTAATGTAATAAATAATCATCTTAAAGCAGTTAGATACGTGGAATGGGAAATAAATCTTGTTGTTGAGGAGGAGGAGGAGGAGGAGGAGGAGGAGGAGGAGGAGGAGGAGGAGGAGGAGGAGGAGGAGGAGGAGGAGGAGGAGGAGGAGGAGGAGGAGGAGGAGCATCTTCGCCAAGTTAGTACACACAACCAACAGCCGGTTCCCTTAATGCCATAACAAGATTCATAAACATTCCACTTTGGCCTTTGTCTCCCTAAGTTTAAAATTACAACCACCTTCACCCATTTTCTTTCCTCATTGTTACCACGAGACACACGATAAAAGGGGAATAACATTAATAAATCACAATCTTCTCCCCTCAAACCTACCTGATGGTGATGCTAGGACTTCAAACTCAAATACTAGAATACATAAACAAATATTCTGCCTTTGTTTGTGGTAGGAGGAAAGGAAACGTATGGATGGACGGAGGGCAGCAGCGAGGCCCTCATTACACACACTCATCTGCGGCCGAACATCAGTCAGCCGATGATCAAGGTAAGGGTCATTGGCTTGCCCTTATCTGTTTTTCCTCTTTCTCTCTCTCTCTCTCTCTCTCTCTCTCTCCTCTCTCTCTCTCTCTCTCTCTCTCTCTCTCTCTCTCTCTCTCTCTCTCTCTCTCTCTCTCTCTCTCTCTCTCATTCTGCATTGAAGCTGGATCTTAATTGGTATTTCCGGTTCAGTAGAAAGAGATGAGCGTCATTGTAATACTGAGAGAGAGAGAGAGAGAGAGAGAGAGAGAGAGAGAGAGAGAGAGAGAGAGAGAGAGAGAGAGAGAGAGAGAGAGAGAGAGAGAGAGAGAGAGAGAGAGAGATATCACATACAACATCCAGCTACTACATGCTTCCTTCATTTGTATCCCTAACCTTCCAACTCTCCTATCCTGCTCCTATCCAACCCCTATCCTATCCTCCACAGACCCTATTTACCCCTACCACGCCCTATCTAAGCCCCTATACTCTCCCTCCCGCCCACGCCCTATGCTATACGCCCACAGACGCCCATCGCCTACATCACGAAACCCGAACTGTAGCATTATTTACCTCCGTGAAGCATATCCCAAGAGGGCGCGTATAGGAGGAGTAGGGAGGAGGGGGGAGGCGTGGGCGTGGGGAGGAGGGGGAAGGATGGATGATAGAGGGAGGAGGGGGAAGGATGGATGGAGAAGAGGGGAGGATGGAGGGGAGGGGATGGATGGGGAGGAGCGTAGGATGGATGGGAGAGGAGGGGAGGCAAGCTACATATACGTTTGTTTCTCAGTCACTGCCCCCCACACACACACACACGCACGCACACAGGCACACAGACATACATATTAATTGTCCCGTTTGTTCCTTGTCTGGCTGGGATTCGAACGCAGCACCTCTTAGTTGTGAACCAAACATTACAATAATAATCGTAAGTATAAGAATAAGGACAAAAAAACAACAACTATGACGTAAATAAAAAGGGATTTATTAAAGTATATAACAAACAAAATAACTTAAAATATCCTAAGTGACAACAACAATGTGGTGTAAAAGTGCATGTCATTATACAAACGAGCGTGTAATTGGTCTTCATTCTAACTTGATTTCATTGCCCTTGACACTTGCTTTCACCCATGATTATGTTCGCTTCCCTTGCCTCGCCCCGCCACCGCTCCCGTCCCCGCCTCGCCTTCCATCTCAAGCGAAAGAGACTGAACGTTGAGAAGAAACACTAATATTTGTTGTCCCGTGGGATGTAACCTTCAGTATGTGGTGGAAGGAGGGGGGGAAGGGGCGCAATGTGGGGAGGAATGTGGCGTGGCAGTGCGGTGGTGTTTTAAGAGCGAAAAAAACCACATCAAAACACTATTATTGAATCTGTTCTTATCTACATTAAGAGAGACTGATTCTGCTCCACCGTGGCTGCCCTCCTACCACACCATACACCACACTCCCTTACCCCACCTCATTACCGGCCTTCCTCCTGCACCCTCACATCCTTCCCGTTCTCATCACCCTAACACCCTCCTCTCTCAGCACACTAACACATACTCCACTTCCTGAAATCATCCTGTTGATCCACACTCCTGCATCATGGCGCCTTATCTCACTATTCCTATTGATAATTATTACGAAGGTTATGGATCCCACTCGAGCGAATACACCTTCCTATTGGTTCAAAAGATCACAAAAGCTCAACACTGGAGAAGATAAAAGAGGACAGACAGGTTGTGGCGGAAACGTGGTGGTGTGAGGTGTGTGTGTTGTCAGGTTGTAGCTGGGATACCTGTGCCTTCTTCACTTTACTAGTAATTACGAACTTCACGAGTATGGATAAAAAAAAATTACTCGACATAAGTGTATCCTCGTGGTACTCGGATAACACATTTAATGCCACGTGTTCGGTCCTAAATCATCTAAGAGTTAAATAATATTATCGTGGTGAAGGAATGACAGCTATGTTTATGGTGTCACTCCCTTCCCCCTGGGTGAACACCTCGCCTCAGTCTTGGAGCTCATCATTTGCGACGGTTTTTCTTGCTGTTGATGTTCCTTTGTATGTTTGTGTGTGAACTGTCTCGATAACGGGTTGGTTCGGCTAGCAATTGTTCCAGTAAGGAGTGGCCGCTTGTGCTTGTACTGGCAGAGAGTTGTGCTACGCTCAGCACCTGGTAAGCGTCCTGAAAGGCCTCCTTCACCCATGCAGCGCGGAAAGAGGAGCGAGCTACGTCATTGCCAGGCGTCACAGGATCCTCGATGGCCAGCATAGACCTCCGGTGTCGGCCTGGCATGACCGTGGGCAGCTCCTCTTTCATTAGGTAGCGTCCTCCATGCTTCACACTGATGGCACACTCACTGTACTTGTACTTGTAGCCGTAAAAATAGAAAAATTCCACCACCACCTTTCCCAGGAGTCGCCTGGAGTGTGGACGCACCTGGAGCTGCAAGAAGCTTACCGCCATCAGAGTCACGGCGTAGGAGGACACTCCCCCGCTGAACACTTGTGAAAGTCCACGTTTGTTGAGAAAGTAACGCACCGTCTGAGTGAGTGGCTTGAGTGCGGGGAACTCTTCAAGAAAAAATTGAATTAAAGCCACCGTCCTTACAGCCGCCTCGTTACCGAAGGAAACGTCCACGTGAAGGCCGGTGGGTGGATGGACGAACTTAACGATAGGGACGGTAGCTTTGTCTAGCACGCTGCTGGACTCTGCCGCTGCCATGCTGTGCTGCACAAGGGCATCACGCAGCTGGTGCAGCGGCGGCGCCTGCCACTGCCCCAGCACGGTGAGGTCCACATCGCTGCCAGGGAGGTAGAGGCCCGTAGCCAAGCTGCCGGTCACCTCCAGCCTCGCCTCAGGCCACAAGGCACTCACCACCCGCCTCACCCCCTCCACGGGCCTCATGTACCTCAGGTACTGAGCCTCGCTGCCACACACCCACTTGCTGAAGTGTTCCACCTCTTGGTGCAATCCTTGCAATGTTTCTTCGTAGCAAGTGTTGACAGGACACCACGGAGGTCCTTGGGTGTCCTTCTGCCCAGTCTTCCCACGAGGGTTCTTAGTCTTGAGTGCAGGCGCCGGGCATGTAACGGGACGATTCTGGGAACGTTGTACCTCTGGGTCTGCGTTGGTCACGGTGGGAGTTGTAACCGTCTCCCACTGGGGCTGTGTTGGTCAGAATGGGAGTGGTGACCACTGGGGCAGCCTTCGTCAGGCTGGGAGTGTTGACCGTCACCACTGGTACAGCCTTGGTTACGGTCAGGCTGGGAGTGGTGATCGTCACCACTGGGGCAGCCTTGTTCAGGCTGGGAGTGGTGATCGTCACCACTGGTACATTCGCCTCACCATCCAGAATCTTGGTGTTTGAGGTTTTGTTGATTTCCTTAACGGAGGAATCCACTTCTGGTTTGTAATGCTGATTTTCTATTGTTTCCACGTTACTGTTGTCTTCCTGACCTTTAACATGTCCTTCATAATTCACAGCTTCGGTGCCGGATGTGTTTTCTTGCACCGAATCTTCTACCACTTCTGTCTTCTTCTTCTCTACATTCTCTTCCGTTTCTGCAAAATGTGTGAGGGAATCCACTTCCATCTCAGTGATCACTTTTTCTTCTCCATCCACCTCCATCACCGCTTCATCTTCACACACATCTGGTTCTTCGTCTGCTTCTGGTTCTGTCTCTTCAGGAGTCTCTTGTATCTCTTCCTTCCTATCACTTTGCTCTTTACATTCTCCTTCAATTTGTTTTAATTGCATGTTTTTCGCCGGTGAACCCAATAGTGCAGAAGTATTTAGTTTTTGTTCCAGTTGCCTTGTGGTCCTTGTGGCACGGCGGACGCAGTGCAGGACAAGTATTGCCGCAGTGGTTACACCCAGGTAACGCAGGCCCACCAACACCGTCTTCCTGAAGGCTTGGTGTTCCTCATAAGCCTTCTCGATCTGCGTCTCCAAACACGACACCTTCTGCCTGGCGTCGGCCATCAGCCGTAACACATCCCACCAGCCGTCGCCGGCGGGGATGCCGCACTCCTCTACAGGGTCCAGGGGAGCGTGAGGGTCGCAGCGGCCCCAGCCACCAAGCAGCGGCAACACGCTCCCTCAAGGCGCCCACCCATGTAGTGTGCGGCCCTTCCACACGCCATCTTTGCACGCTGTCACGCAACATGTAGACGTGGAAGGCCGCGTCCCACACGGCGGAACCGATCACCAACGCCACCGACAACACCACGCACACGAGGATCACTTGGATCACAAGATAGTGTTTGTTCGCGAGCGTGGACACTTTGGACTTACCGTCAACTACTGTTTTCACGCTGCCTTGCGTGTCACTCACTTCCATGTTGGGTTCAGTTTGTTGTTGGTTCTGTTTCTTCACAATGCTCCGTTGCTTCCTCGTCTTCCGACAACGAACAAAGTCTTGATTGCTCAATAGATTCATCGCGGGATTATATTACAGAATGTAGTGCTGGATAAACCGTGATGGTGAGAATATTGAGGTAGTTGTTTTACTATACATATCACCAACTTTTAACTCCAACTCCAACCTCAACTCTCATTGGCTGGAAACAAAAGATGCACGACGAAGAAGCTAATCAACTGTTTTTTATTTGTTAAGATCCAAGCTGTTTTCTGGAGGAAGAAACACACTAGATTCAACCACAAGCAGTGTGTGTGTGTGTGTGTGTGTGTGTGTGTGTGTGTGTGTGTGTGTGTGTGTGTGTGTGTGTGTGTGTGTGTGTGTGTGTGTGTGTGTGTGTGTGTGTGTCTTTATATGTGAGCGTGTGTGTGGGCAGTATATACGTATAAATATATATATATATATGTATATATATATATATATATATATATATATATATATATATATATATATATATATATATATATATATAACATTGTTTGCTTGCCATTTCTAGGATGTTTCTTATGGCAGGGATCCACACACGCACGCACACACACACACGCGCACACACACACACGCACGCACTCCGGTTACTGACATAGATTCACGTCCTTTACCTGTTCTTTGCCAGGTGAACAGGGACTATAGGGTGAAAGGAGACGAGCTCGTATAGTCTTCGTCAAACTGGGATTCAAATGCGGGACTTCTTGGCTGTAAGCACTGACCACATCACAACACTACAATAGTAATTATAATAAGAATATAACTAATAATAAGAATAAACACCTTCCTCCCTCACCACACTAACACATACTACACTTGCTAAAACCATCCTGTCGAACCGTAACTCTTCCTGTATTACGTCGCATCACCTCACCTCACCTCACCTGCTCTGCTTGTTTCTCTCCCTCATGCTGACACGCCTCTCACCTCATTACCGAACCGACTCATGAGCAATCTGACATCACCCACAACCTACACTAACACCTCAACACAACACCCCTACATACACCTCCCCAGAATACACTTTGACAACACCTTTCACTTTCTCTCGCTAACACCTTGTCTACACCTACACATCAACACCAGTGATACTCTACCTCACCCTCTCTCAACTATACACTTCATCCATCGACTCTCACAGCATCCACACTCATCCAGCAACCAAATTACACACTATGCTTTATCCTTCGCTAAAATCCTCGACGTATAGCTACAGGGAACACTCGCACGCCATCTGGTAGACACGTCAGCCCTAGAAACAATCAGGTGAACCCCATGTCCATAGCATTGCCGCGCCTGTCACTTGTAAATCTACGTGGGCAGAAAACACGACACGCTGCGCAAATAAAACTTTCTCCCCAAATGCATGCCGCCTCTGTTTTAAAGCTGCGGAGAGTGAGTGAGAGTGAGAGAGAGGGTGAGGGAGTGAGTGAGTGAGTGAGAGCGTGATGCAAAGCCGATTACTGAAAGGATGAAGATGAGAATATGAAGGATGCTGGCAACAGGGGTATTAAATGTTGTAGTGAAAAGCGCCATGAACGAAGAGAGAGAGAGAGAGAGAGAGAGAGAGAGAGAGAGAGAGAGAGAGAGAGAGAGAGAGAGAGAGAGAGAGAGATAGAGGTAGAGAGAATAAAAAAAAATAAAGACTTACCACTGAAAATTAGTATAAATAAGAAAACTTGGAATTAGATTGATGTTGAAACTAAACACTGCTAAGAAACGTCAAGTAGATTAACGGTGAAAATAACAGCGAGTAAGAAACCGTAAGATGAATTAACGGTGAAGATAACGGCCACCGGGAATCTGAGATGAATCACCAGTGAGGATAAAAGCCGCGAGATTAACGACGAAAATAAGGGGAGAGAGTAAGGAAACCGTGGGAGTAATTTAACGGTGAAAATACACGTATATTCTTACACCCAAGTAATGAGGAAACACAATTACCACCAAACAATAATAATAATAATAATAATAATAATAACAATACTACAACTAATAATAATAATAATGATAATAATAATAACAATACTACTACTACTACTACTACTACTAATAATAATAATAATAATAATAATAATGATAATGACAGTAATAACGTTAGTAGTAAAGGACACAGTGATCCCGTTAAAAATGAAGAATGTTATGACACTAAGCACTTATCACATTCGCTTTCCTCCCTTCCCTCCCCCCCTCTATATCCGTAAAGCTGACCCTGTAAAACACAAGCAGGAGGAGGAGGAGGAGGAGGAGGAGGAGGAGGAGGAGGAGGAGGAGGAGGAGGAGGAGGAGGAGGAGGAGGAGGAAGGAGGAGGAGGTGTGGACTGAAAATAAAAGTGAATGGCGAGGAAAAAATAGAATTGATGAGCCAATAGAAATTGACCGATTGTCCTGTCGCCGAGTTGACACACACTCTCCCCTTCCCCCTCCCCCCCCCACTCCCTCCTCCTCCCCACTTTTCACCTCCCTGTTAACGTAGAGGTGAGAGAGAGAGAGAGAGAGAGAGAGAGAGAGAGAGAGAGAGAGAGAGAGAGAGAGAGAGAGAGAGAGAGAGAGAGAGAGAGAGAGAGAGAGAGAGAGACAGTTTGCACAATAATGAACTATCTACTTTTAGGACAAGCATGACTGAACTAAGTGGATGGAGTCACTGGGACCACCACCACCACCACCACCACCACCACCACCACCACCACCTCTTCTCCGCTGATGGAAACTCTTAACAATATTACGACTGCTGAAAGAGCGTCTTTCAGGCCATCCTACCCCCCCAACCCCTCCCCCCACCCAGCACAGCCCTCCCCTCAATCCCTCTTCCTTTACAAAATTTCCCACCAAAAACTACACCCTGAATACAGATATAGAAAAAGGACCATCTCTCTCTCTCTCTCTCTCTCTCTCTCTCTCTCTCTCTCTCTCTCTCTCTCTCTCTCTCTCTCTCTCTCTCTCTCTCATCACAGTGTAAACGTAAGTGTCAGTGTCAGCAAAGAGTCAGGGAGTCAGTCGAGTGTGTCTGGCGGAGCGACGGTGTGTGTTGAGTTGACTGGTTTGGATAGAGTCTGATCGCCGCCCAGCACATATATTCCCTCAGGAGGATCAGAGTACATGAGGGGGAGCGGGAGGGAGTAGGAGTAGGAGTAGAAGGGACGGAAGGAAGGGAATGGTAGGGACGGTGTTGAAGTTAACATGTATTTCATATTTACTTGAAAGCTACGGGTTGAAAAAAATGAATTCGTGGTCATAATTACATTGTCCTCCCTATCGGTAACATATTAATTACTTTTCCCTATAAAGTGGTCCTTGTAGATGCATCAGAGAGTCAGTGGTACATTGTGTTATTTTTAGATGTTTGGGTGGGAGGCAAGGATCGATTCTCGTCTTTTCTGTCCCACGCCATCCTCTTTGCCTTGGGTTCCCTCAGGTGTACAGAGTCTTCCCTTTACACTCCTGGCATCAAGTCGGTAGAGGAATGATCCCTTATCACTCTCCCTTCACAAACGTTTAAAGGTAATCATGAATAGTAGGAGTAGGCAGTAGACACCTGTCGCCCGGTGGAATACTCCAGGAGAGGTACTTACGGGGATGTAGGCAGTGCTGCAGACTGAGTGATTCCCCGTGTCCTCTCTTCCCGGTTCCCTTAGTGTCTCATTTACACAAGAGAGCAGCTGCAGCCTAAAGACAACTTCTTCTACTACCTACATAACATTACTACACCTTACACTTTTACACTCTTCAAATCAAAATTTAAAAATGGCTTGACCACACCCAGCCCAGAGTTATGTTGTGAAATAATAAATACTTTTCTCTTTCTTTTAAACCATATCCCATTCCAATGCTGCGTCTAGTTTCTTTTTTCATTATTTATAATCTACGTAATTTACGTGAGGACGTAATATATATTTTCTTAATATTGTGTTTATCAGTACTTGTTACATACCATAAGGATCGGAAAAAAATGCAGAATCTGAATCCATGATTGTAAGTTCAATACGAGTAAAACGAAAGGAGTTACAGCTAGTTTAAGTAGAAAATGTGATGAAAACAAGTTTTTATACACTATTTCAGGATGACAGTGTCTGTTTGAATACTCCTGTAGTATACATAGCCTTCCTCTGACCTTCTTAAATGCTGCTGCATCAAGATAAGGCTCACTATAACTAGGTATATAGAGGCAGAAAACAATTCAATTCCCACCGCTCGTTCGGTCATGACTGGCCGATCAAAATCTTCACTACTGACTGTCACCGGTGCCACCAATGGCTATGGAAGTTATTTATTTTCAATAAAAAATGTAATGCAGTACTTTTATTGCAGTTGGTGTGTGTGTGTGTGTGTGTGTGTGTGTGTGTGTGTGTGTGTGTGTGTGTGTGTGTGTGTGTGTGTGTGTGTGTGTGTGTGTGTAGGGAGTTCTCATTCTTTTTTCCATCATTTTTTTCCTTCCACCACAACCACCACTGTAACTCCCACTCCTCCACATGCACCATCACAATCTCCTCCTCCTCCTCCCCCTCCTCCGTGCTGTGTACCTTTAAGACAGTGACTGTGGTCCTGTTGCTCCTTCTCTCTCTCTCTCTCTCTCTCTCTCTCTCTCTCTCTCTCTCTCTCTCTCTCTCTCTCTCTCTCTCTCTCTCTCTCTCTCTCTCTCTCATACAGGTATACGCATACTAGTAATACAATAGCCGTATGATATACCTATTTATCTATCTATCTATCTATTTATCTATCTATCTTTCTATCTATCTATTTATCTACCTACGCAGCCATGACCCTTATCTCTTCAATCTCCTTACCTATTCACCAAACAATCACATCTATCTATCCGTCAATCTACCTGTCTATTTAAGTAAACGTGAACCCTTACTGACTGACTTACCTATTCCATCAACCTCCGTCTATTCACGTACTGACAAAAAGAGAAGGAGAGAGAAGCACGTGCGTAAACTTATCAATTCCTGCATCTGTGAGGTGACGCGTGGAGAGTACCTACGCCGCCTACTGGAGGAATGCCACGTCCAATTAACGAGGCCAACGCAACACACACACACACACACACACACGTACACACACACACAAGAACAGGAAACATCTAAGCATAATACACACTGCTACGCTATACTCAATGTTCTTCCTTCTTTCACCTCTAGTAGTTTGAGTTCTTGGCCGAGAGAGGGAGGTGTAAGCGGTCTGGGTAGAGAGAAAGAGAGAGAGAACATCACTGTCTGGTGCATCTCACAGCCGTCTTGCAGCCTCCAAGGTGAGAGATAACAAGGTAAGGGGATACGTGTGCGATTACAGCTCACTAGTGGCAAGGTGAGAGAGAGAGAGAGAGAGAGAGAGAGAGAGAGAGAGAGAGAGAGAGAGAGAGAGAGAGAGAGAGAGAGAGAGAGAGAGAGAGAGAGAGAGAGAGAGAGAGAAAGAAACCCAAACAGGTCAAAGAAACCATCATTCAACGTATAAAAATCACTTAGAAAACAAACAGAGGTGATCTTTTACGAATTTCTCTCTTCTAACGGTATATACGAAAGTCATTTACAAGGAGGAGGAGGCGGAGGAGGAGGCGGAGGAGGCGGAGGAGGAGGAGGAGCAGAGATAGAGGTTCCTGCAACGCCCTGTAACACGAGTATGTGATCCACTCCTCTTCCCCCTCCTCTCCCTCCTCCTCCTCCTCCTCCTCCTCCTCCTCCTCCTCCTCCTCCTCCTCCTCCTCTTCCCGCGGGGCACAAGACGATGCGTGTCTAGAAATGTTATATCCGAGTAGGTTTTAGATAACTCCTCCTCCTCTTCTTCTTCTTTACGTTCTTCTTCCACCTCCTCCTCCTCCTCCTCCTCCTCCTCGTCCTCCTCTTGGTTTTGTTCTTATTATTCTTGATCCTCTTGTTCATTTTTTTGTTCTTTTTATCTTTTTCTTCTTCTCCTCCTCCTCCTTCTCTTCCTCCTTCACCTGCTTATCATCTTGTTCTTCTTTGTCCTTTTTCCCGCCATTTCTATCTGGCCTTTCACACTTTTCTCTTTTTTTTCTCTCTCTTTCTTCTGTTCCTTCCTTCCGCAGCATTTCATATCTGAGTTTACCGAGCATTTCATATGACAGAAGGAGAAGAAGAAGAAGAAAGAAAGAAAGAAACACAAATAAAAAAGAAAATAGAAGAAGACTAAGACAAGAAAGAAAAAGATGAATTATATGAATAAGAAAATATAAAGAAAATCAAGACAAAGTGAAGGAAAACAATATATTCTATCTAATTTTTTTTAATATTATTTTCTACATCTACTTTTTAATCTCTTTTAATATTTTTTTATTTATTTTTTTATTTTTTTATTTATTTTTATTTTGGTAGCCATTATTCCACACCATTAACTCCCTTAATACAACTATAAGGATCACACTATCACCTCTTCACTCTTAGTCCTGCCAGCCATTTATTTGTTCTCCCCATTACCTGGTAGATAGCTGTGAATGTAAGGAGGAGGAGGAGGAGGTAGAGGAGGAGGAGGAGGAGCAGGAGCAGGAGGAGAACGACGACAATGATGATGACAAAGACGACAACAGAGGAAGAGAAGAAGGAAGAGGAGGAGGAGGAAGAGGAGAAAGAGGAGGTAAGGTAAGAAAGAGGTTAGAAAGACAAGGGGGAATGGTAGATGAAGAAGAAAATGACAAGAAGGACAAAGGCAAGAGCGAGGATGAGGATGAAGAGAAGAGAGAAAAAGAAAAACAGAAAAAAAACGGAATGTCACAAAAATAAAACAACAACAACAACAACGACGACGACGATAATATTAATAACAACAACAATAATAATAATAATAATAATAATAATAATAATAATAATAATAATAATAATGTAGATGGGTTTGGTAGGTAGGTAGGTACTCCTGACATTCCACGCGCTAATGGCTTCTTTCCTTACAGTCTTCCTCCTCCTCCTTAACTCTCTCGCATTACCTTGCTCAGCCTGCCGCCCGTCTTTTGTCCTGCAGCGCCAAGGAGGAGGCGGAGAGAACGGACAGCGTGGTTGCCTTAATTATTTCAAAGAGAACATGTCCCTCTCTCGCCCAGCACCGCCGCGCCGCCTCCTCAGCCACTCCCCGTTTTCTTTATCTTTTTTTTTTCCCCCGATTTTTTCTTTCACTTCGGTGGTGGAGGGAGGGAATACAATTTTAGTTTTTTCATGGTGTGTCCTTTGATGGGATTCGTGATTTTGAGTTGTCTATTTTGTTTTATATTTAAAGTGTAACGTTCTGAGGTGATGTTGGTATTGGTAAATGATAAAAAAAAATAAAAATAATAATAACAAGGTTGATACATGATGATAATATAACCTCACTTCACCTTTTTATCTACAAGCAACTCGGCAAATTTTTTTTTTTTTAGAATTATGCATCGTTCTTCAATAAAACTACATCATTCCAACATTCCCGAACACACAGACAAATTCCCAGCCATTCTTTACTCCTCAAGGTTCAGCCCCATGTAATCCAAAGCCATTTTAACGCCTTTAACACATACAGACTTTCCTCCATATGTCTTCCCTTCAGCTTTACAACTTCTCCTCAAACTAATAAATTCTTCTAATCTTTCCCTTCCCCCTCCTCCCCCTACATCCTCCCCTCCTTCTCTTCCCTATATTCTTTAAACGAGGCCAAAATTCCTTATCTCCGTCTGTTCGGTTCTTTCTCAGCAAACTACGAATTTTCTGCGCTTGACTTCCTATCTTCTTTTTATGAATTTATTTATCAGTTTATCATGTTATTTCTGGCTAATAACTACAACAAGTAAAACAAGAACAGCAATAACAAAAAAGAAAAAAGCAAGAGCTACTACCACCATTACAACAATAAGAACTACTACTACTACTACTACTACTACTACTACTACTACTACTACTACTACTATTACTACTACTTACAAATTTACATATCCTTGCCTCTTCTCTGAAATGCGTGATGACATCCAAGGAAAAAATAGTAAAAATAGGAAAGAAAAAGTAACAAAATGAATTAACGAAATGAAGAAAGAGAAAATCACATTACTTCTATCCCTTGTGGGAATATAAGTCCCTGGAAAGAGGATCCAACCCTAAGGCCTCGTCTCCTTCAGTATCTTTTTACGAGAGGAGGGAAATGCGGAGACATGTACTGCACATCCAACACATCTTAGGGAATAATGATACAGAATATAATGTAACATGAAAAGGGAGATTGCATGTGATATTAATAATGCTAATACTGTAAAGAAGGTTGTATAGTTACGATATGAACATGAAGTAGGAGCAATAAGAACGTAAAGTAATAGTATTGTATGTAAGATGACGCTACATGACGCTAAGTAATATCTTTCTTTTTCTCACTTTAAAAAAAAAAAAGAAATAAGTCAGTTACTTTTAGTTATAAAATACAAAAAATATTCTCTTCACCTTCATTTTCATTCTTGTTATTTGTTCTCACTCGCTTCACTCACTTAGAAAACTAAACTACATAATTAACTAATAAATAAAATTTAGTTATTTTCAAAATTAATAATAAGAACAAAATATATATAAGTGAAAAATTTGCTCCTATTTCGTGTACTCTGTAATGAAAATGTAGAAGTGTTTTAAAAACTTTTATGTAATGTACTACATGAAATGACATGATATTTACCACTTCGTGTCTCACTAAATCACGCGTGTAAAAAAAAATGACTGTCCATAACATGTAGAAATTAAATTGTGGTGATGAGTTTATATCAAACAAAACGAAAAACGTCAAAAGTTATTTAGTAAATTACACTTTAACATTTGTTCGATGGAACATATGTCATAACTGTTCTGTGGATGTACAAAATATCATTATCATCATTATTACTATTATTATTATTATTGCTATTATTATTGTTATTATCATTATCATTATTATTATTATTATTATTATTATTATTATTATCATTAACATTATTATCATTATCATCACTATCACCATGCAAGGACTGAGTGACGTGAGGTAAGGTCAGCACCAACACAAACTTTTAACCTTTACCTTCCTCTTTGTCTCGGAACAAGAGGAAGAGGAACTTGTTGAGGGGAATCGAACCCTGACTCAAGTTTCTGAAGCCTATTCATTTTCACATTATCATTCAAAGTTATATGACAAAAGTTCTCAACCCAACCCTCGATCATGACATTATACTCTCTCTCTCTCTCTCTCTCTCTCTCTCTCTCTCTCTCTCTCTCTCTCTCTCTCTCTCTCTCTCTCTCTCTCTCTCTCTCTCTCTCTCTCTCTCTCTCTCTCTCTCTCTCTCTCTCTCTCTCTCTCTCTCTCTCTCTCTCTCTCTCTTGAATAAACACGCTTAAATCTTCTTCGAATGAAACTTGATGAACGACACAAGAAAAAAATCCAGACGCACACATAATCAAATTCTTTTTTGTGTTATGCAGTTGATTAGAAACGAATATTTCTTGTCGAGAGGTTATACAATATTTCCTGATGAGAGATGTAGAAGAGAGCATACATGTATCTACTCTCTGTCTATCTATCTATCTATCTCTCCATCTAGTTTTGTCTATCTATCTATACATGTGTCTATGTATTTATCTATTCTGTTTTGCCTGTAACACAATTTGCAGTACATTTGTCGTTGTGTGCTTAAGTAATTGACGTAAAGAGATTTAGTGAACTGGAATATCGTCAATCTCTCTCTCTCTCTCTCTCTCTCTCTCTCTCTCTCTCTCTCTCTCTCTCTCTCTCTCTCTCTCTCTCTCTCTCTCTCTCTCTCTCTCACACGCACACACACACACTCACACAGGATGATCAAGCATGCAAGGGACACACAAGTAAACGGTGGTGAGTGAGGATGACAGACCATCTAGCAACACGTGAAGAAGTCAGGAAGACGGTGGGGACGTTAGGCAGGAAACACGAGTAGGAGAGTGTTTGGGGAGGACGTGAGGATCAAGAATGTAGCGAGGGAATGTGAGGGGAAGGACGAAAGGAAGGAAGGAAGGAGTAGGAGAAGAGAGATGAGTTAAGAGAGAGAAAAAAATAGGAGAATGTCTAGCAGGAAAACGTAAGGAGGAGGAACGTTGGGGTTGTTAATGAGGAAGAGGAGGAAGAGGAGGAGGAGGAGAAGGTAAAGGAGATAAGGCAGGGGCGTGATAAGGTCGTGAAGGAGCTACTTGGAGGTACGTGGGTGCACTCACAGACACTCATGGCATTTAAACGCTCTCTCTCTTCTCTCTTCTCTCTCTTCTCTCTCTCTCTCTCTCTCTCTCTCTCTCTCTCTCTCTCTCTCTCTCTCTCTCTCTCTCTTCAATACATCATCATCATTATCATCAACAAAACACAAGAATAATATACAATGTACCATCACAGCAGCCATTAGTCACCTTCTTCCTTTCCTCTAAAATTTTTCCTTCCTGGAGTATCATTTTTCCTTCCTATAAAGTGTTGTACCCTTAGTATGCATCCATTGACATTTAAAAATAAAATACAAAAAAATATATATATACACACATAAGAAAAACAAGACAAAAATAACATCACTCAATCCTATGCAACAATATCACCCAGAACAGAATAACGTCAGTCACTCAATGGGAATAAAATAATACACTGACACACACAAGACTAAATGTAAATGTCATGAGTATTGCAAACTGACGATGAACACAAGCCAAGGAGACGAGGGTTGAGAGCGGGACGTTGGGAGGGGAGAGAAAGAGAGAGAGAGGGAGAGAGACAGAAAGAGAATAGAAGAGTAAGGGAAGATGTGGAATAACCTGGAATATCTGCTATACTGAAATGTGGTGAATTCCTCTAGTTGAGCCTTGGCTATCTCGACTGAAGTAAGGGGGAAGAGAGGAAGGAGGGAGGGAATGCATGAGTGGTGGTGAGGAAGGGAAGAGGGATACGAGCTGTGCAAAATAAAGGGGAAAGGAGGAAGATGGTAAAGCAAGAGGGAGAGGAAGGGAAGGGAGAGAGAAGAAGGTTGAAGTGAGGTACTCGTAAAACTAGGAGAGTGGTGGGAGGGAGGGGTGGATGGAGGGAAGGAGGGAGAGGTGGATGGATGCAGTGAAGGATGGAGAGAGAGAAGAAGGGAGGGAAGGAAGGAGGGAAGGATGGGAGAATAAGATATCAGACGAACGAACCCTTTCCCAAACGTGAAATTTGGATGGGTATTTTGGGTTATACAACTCTCACTCTCTCTCTCTCTCTCTCTCTCTCTCTCTCTCTCTCTCTCTCTCTCTCTCTCTCTCTCTCTCTCTCTCTCTCTCTCTCTGTCTTTCCATATACATTTTAACTGCTTCTCCTTGGCGCAGCGAGTGAATAAGTCAAATGTTTGTGCCTCAGCGGGACTCCAGGACACACACACACACACACACACACACACACACACACACACACACACACACACACACACACACACATACATACATACACTTTCTTTATACGTAGTTTTGTTCGGATTTCTTGTCTTTCATTAATTTTTCTTCTTTTCTCTTTCTTCTTCTTAAGCTTCATGACCTCCTCCTCTTCCTCTATCTCCTCCTCCTCCTCCTCCTCCTCTCGTTCCTCTTCCTTCATTTAATATTTTCTTGTTCTTCTTTCTCCTCAAGCTCAATTTTCACTTTACTTATTCTCTCATTCATGTGTCATTTTAACTTTTTTTGTCTAACTCGTTTATTTATTTTCTTCTCTCTACTTTTATTTACTGACTACCTGTTTCTTTTTCTCTCACTTTTTAACATTTTTCTTTTCAACTTTTTTCATAAGTAATTCTGTTTCTTTTAACATGAAATAAGTCGTTCGTTGCAGTTCATTTCGTTTATCTAATTCTTTCTTCGGTTCAATTTGTTTTTCTTCTTGTTCCTGTTCTTGTTCTTATTCATGTTCTTGTCCTTGTTCTTCTTCCTCCTCATACGTCTTGCAAACATGACCTTCTCGCACCCACTTGCATTTACCAAACTTTTTTTTCTTTTCCAATTAGGAGTAAAAATTCATTCCGGCTCGATCATATATACAAAACAAATTCTCCTTTGTTTCATCAACTGTCTTAAAATATGTTAAGAAAAGTAAATCATGTAATGCTTAAATACACTGGGATACATAATTTTCATATATTCCTTTAATACAAGTGCACGATGTAAGTTCATATTTTGGTGATATACTCGTACGGGTCAATAATTTTTTTAGTGTGATATTCAGTAACAATTCCTTTCATGTCACACTCCCTTAGTTAGCATTGTCTTCTTATTCCCTTTGATAATATTTCCCTAACCTTTCCTTTCAGTTAGTGGTTAGTTTTCTACGCATCTCCCAGGTCGATGCTCATTCCTTTCACCGCTCTTACATTGTTCCTTACAACTCAGCGCTTCTTCCCTCGCTTCATCAACATATTCATGAAACAACACATACGTTTTCTGTTGCATTTCTCTCTCTCTCTCTCTCTCTCTCTCTCTCTCTCTCTCTCTCTCTCTCTCTCTCTCTCTCTCTCTCTCTCTCTCTCTCTTATCTTTGTTATCCCATTCCCTTAGTTATATCACAGGTCAGAAGCAGAGCACACAGCATCTCAAGGCCTGAGTTCAGAGCCTCTTATCCTCAAAGGTCCAACTCTCGCTTTCAAGGAGAACAGAACGTCTGGGCGAATGACAGCTCAGTTTTATGAGACGCTTCTGCATGGTAGGTTTGTTTTATATTGTTGGTGTTATTTTTGGTGTTGTTGTTGTTGGTGGTTGTGAGTTATTATTGAAATGTGGATGTGGTTTATTCATGTGTGTGTATGTGTTATATTTTTGTGTGTTGTGTGTGTTTGCTATACGTACATCCAAAAATATATATATACATATATACTCATCCATACGTACATGCATATAGATAGAGACATAAGGGTCCATAAACACACACACACATACATACACACACACACACACACACACACACACACACACACTTACGTTTTTTCACCTCCTAAGTGGCAGTAAGGGGCAATGTCGACAGGGAATTTAAAAGAGTCAATAAAATGCTAATCTCACTTTGCAAAGTTTTGTCTCGTTCCCTCACTCTTGTTTCTCTTTCACTCGTACTCTATTTCTCTTTTTGACTTTTTTTTTGTGCTTATGACTCTCTATCTGTCTTACTTTTTTTTCTTCTTTTTTTTTAACAATTGATAATGTGAATCAACTCCATTTTTTTTTTTTATTAGTTATCTATATTACTTTGTTTTTTTTGTGATAATTTTTCTTCTTCTAATTTCTACAATCCTCTATACAATTTCCCGCCACGATTCATTTTCACAAGGCGTACGTAGTAATTAACCTTACATTTATATTTGTGTAGTTTTCTCGCTTGTAATTATACCTTCCCAGGTTTGGCATATATAACAGGCTGACTCTAATTAATTAAACACTATCTCCAGGACGTGAGAGAGAGAGAGAGAGAGAGAGAGAGAGAGAGAGAGAGAGAGAGAGAGAGAGAGAGAGAGAGAGAGAGAGAGAGAGAGAGAGAGAGAGAGAGAGAGAGAGAGAGAGAGAGAGAGAGAGAGAGATTAAAGGGAAGCTCTGTCATGAGACATTCTGAGTACACTTCCTCAGGGACATTGAACACGGCTGACACTACCAACATAGTCTGACGATCGACCCACCAATTCCAACATTCATCAAGTCCTACCAACATTCCTGGCAACCTACCAACACTCCTGATGACCTACCAACATTCCTCAAGTTCAACCAACATTCTGACATTTTTCATAAACCACATAAATTCTTGAGGATCTACTAACATTCATTCTTCAACACTTTCCAACACTACTAACGACCCTGTACTCTAAAACAGGAAAATCATTATACTGCTGAATGTTCTATAATGGTTATCAGAACACCACTTCAGCTTCCTGACACCTACGCGAGTTAGTGATTATCTCCCTGTCTAAGATATCGCGTTGCTGCAGTGGCTAACGTTGTTGCTGTCACTCCTACAACGCAATAGCCTTAATTCCTTACATGGGCAGCGCTAACCCTTTGTACTGGGCGACTTGCCAAAAAAGAACTTCAGTGAGATGTATATATTTAATAATTTGTTTGACGTCTACGTAATATTTGCTAATTTCTGTTAATAGTGAGGAAAGAAAATATATCTATCATTTATGTGTTTGTGTTTTTATAGGAATTAAGTTTACTGTTGATATGATTATATAAAAGAATCATATATCTTTGTCGCCAAGCTAGTAAACGACAAATCGCCGTTAAAATAAAAGCGAAAAGAACATAATTTATACATTTTGCTGCATGGTTTATTTTGCAACGTGACTATTTGCCATTTTGATGTCGATCTTGACAATAATTATGTAAACGTTTGTGGCACTTACACAAATACCAAATGTGATATGCAGATTAGTGCCAATTCAAAAGGATAATTAATCAATGACCACATTCAGATTAACAATAACCAAACACTTAAGTATCTCAACAAGAACACAGGGAAGCATTTGAAAGTGACTCACAGTGTTATACAATACAATAATGTCTGTAAGATAACTGCTGTGCGCATATCCAGGACGAAGTAAGGCAATACGTGGCTGTTAGGGGCTTAGACATCCAATCTGCAACGCGATACCATGGAAGAGCAATGTAGTGAAGCAGAAACAAACTTATATGATACAAGGTCTATATAACATTGTCTTGATTTCAGTCACGGCCGAGGCGAGTCACTGATACTCATCCACCTGGCAGCCTGTTCACCTTTAACGGACTAATGGATATACGACTATTTCGGTATTACATTTAGTGAAGGAAACTGTGGCATTAGGGAGGATACAGCGGCCTTGTGTCTCAGGTTAATGGATGAATGACTTTCCACACACTCAAGGCCACCGCTGCGGGGATGACAAGGCCCGCCTGTCACATGTATGGTGCAGAGTGCCTTGTGGTGTCCGAGGTGGCTGTTCTTGGGAAGCCTCGCCAATAATTCCTGACCGACTACATCCTCCAGCAATATCCATTAAATATCTGCGGATTCACGACGTTAGAGCGAGAGCGAGAGAGAGAGAGAGAGAGAGAGAGAGAGAGAGAGAGAGAGAGAGAGAGAGAGAGAGAGAGAGAGAGAGAGAGAGAGAGAGAGAGAGAGATGTATATATATAGCAAAGGAAAACCAATCACAATCATAAAAATAGAACATAAGCAAGTGTAATAGTAAAGGAAGATTTCTAAAGACGATCTGAAAGCAGCTGGAGGCCGGGAATGTGGTAAGACGGATCACCCTCGCCTGGGAAGTGCATCAATACTATGAAAGAAGATATAACCAATGGGTGCGGTCTTCTTGCAGTCCATTATTACTATTATTATTAAATTTTCTTCTCTAAATATAACCTCGCCTATCTGGATTGAAATAAGTTGTGTAAAAGTTTTTTTCTTCTTCTTCTTCCTCATTCTTAACTCCTTTTACTTCTTAATATTGTTACATTCAAACACTCTTGAGGTCACGAACTCAACACAAGAAGAAGCAATCACGGGAAGCTGTAATATACTTGAAAACCGGATGTATTTACCGTAGAGTTATTTTTACTTTCGTACTGTACTACTGCTACTACTACTACTACTATGACGAACTCTATTATCAACATCATTATTATTACTATTATTATCACCAGAAACATCTCTCAACACCTCTTATCAGTAGAAATGGCGATATAAAAAGAAAACAGGATGAAAGTCTGAAAGTTCGTCCTCTGGAAGTTTATAGATACACCAGGGAAGCATCAAGGTGAGGGTACATTTTTTTGAGTGTTTATTCCACTAGCTTATATTATTTCCTTTACGATCTTGTGTTTCTCTTTTGCATGTCACTTTGCATGTTAAAGGAAAAAGATAAATTTGCATAGATAAAATACGGTTGATAATCGTTTAATTTGTACACGATGACTGTCTTGATGAATGCGTGTCTGCCTTTGAGTGCACAAGCTAATTACATCTCACAGTCACAAAAAAAGAAATAGCTTAGAAGTAATCAGTTGAAAGGAAGAATATTGACTACCAATAACCGATAACACCACTCTGTCTGTCACTCTTCTCTCTCTCTCTCTCTCTCTCTATCACTTTCTATCTATCTATCTATCTATCTATCTACCTTCCTCTGTCTCAGCCTCACTCATCCTTCCATTCCCAATCAAGGCTTTTCACCTGCTTTGTAGATGACATTGTAATTAACGTGGAGAGGTGATGTCAAAATACTGCCATTGAAGAAAAGCCGAGAATAAACAGATAACAAAAAAGAAAAAATATATATATAACGAAATGTCTCAGGGTGAAAGAAAGGAAAAAGAAAGTTTCCAGCGATACACAACAATAGTTTTAACAAATTTCACTAAATAACTTAGCATACTTGGCAAAAACTTAAATTACCGAGGGAAATTATGGATAAGAAGAATAGGAGGTGGAGGAAGAGAAATAAGAGAAGGAAGAAGAGGAGAAAGAGGAATATAAGGCTTGCGTTGACGATAATAATGATGATGATGATGATGATGATGAAGATGATATTCAAATGATATTAACTAGAAAGATGACATATTGAGAGAGAGAGAGAGAGAGAGAGAGAGAGAGAGAGAGAGAGAGAGAGAGAGAGAGAGAGAGAGAGAGAGAGAGAGAGAGAGAGAGAGAGAGAGAGAGAGAGAGAGAGAGAGAGAGAGAGAGAGAGAGAGAGAGAGAGAGAGAGAGAGAGAGAGAGAGAGAGAATCAGTCTGTCACTTATTGAAGAAATGAACACACATCTTCAAGCGAGTCTCAAGTCAGGTCACACGTAGGAGCCAGGTCAGGCCTGAAGGAGGAAGAGGAAGAGGGGGAGGAAGAGGAAGAGGAAGAGGAAAAGGAATAAGAGGAAGAGGAGGTGGAGGAAGAGGAAAGGATGGAGATGATGGAGATGGTATTCGGTCGATGACACACACACACACACACACACACACACACACACACACACACACACACACACACACACACACACACACACACAGAGTCAAGCTCTCCCTATTTACGTGTTATGTATCGGTGACGGATACATTGGCTTGCGAACGTGTCATTTAACTCTTACCACACAATCCACCTCCATTTCTCTCTCTCTCTCTCTCTCTCTCTCTCTCTCTCTCTCTCTCTCTCCTCTCTCTCCTCTCTCTCTCTCTCTCTCTCTCTCTCTCTGTCTCTCTCTCTCTCTCTCTCTCTCTCTCTCTCTCTCTATTTCTCTTTCTCTCTCTCTGGGTTGCTGGTGAGAGGATGATTGATGATCGAAGGAAAGAAAGAAAGAGAGAAAGAAAGAAAGAGAGACAGTAAAAATTGATGTATATATGTATGTAAGTTTTTAGTCTTTGGAAATACATCAAATCCTCACGAGTCCTGAGGAAGAGTATTGTATTTCTTTTTTCTGTTTTTCTTTTTCTTTATCCATCAAGTGGTGTGTGGGTATGAGTCTTCACTGAATGGAAATAATAAAAAAAAACATATATTTATTCTTCATTCATTTCCTTGTTTGTATTGATGGATTAGTTAACTGTCTGCTGCTGGAATTAAAACAAGAATGAATATTTTTTTTCATTATGGTACTATGATTATATTTCTGTTGCCTTCTTTGGTATTTTTTCTAAACTGGAATTAAAAAAGAATGAGTAATTATTATCCTCATAGAACTATTAACATATTTTTAGTTTTATTAATTATTTATATTTTTAGTGTGTTTCCCTGTCTATCTGTCTCTTTAGGTGTGAGTCTGTCTACCTGTCTAATCTCAATCTCCCTCCCCGTCTCTCTTTCCTCTCTTAAACCTATTTTTTTTTACTCTCATTCCCAGCCTTCTCCTATTTTTCATCCTCTCTAATGTATTACCTAATTTTCCTTATTTATATTTCCAATCATCCTTCTTCTGCTGACTAACTGATCACCGTTTGGGAAGACCAGCAATTTCAGGAGCAGAGAAACGCACCGCTCTTAAAAATGCGAGAAGGTAATGTATATGAGGAAGGAGAGAGAGAGAGAGAGAGAGAGAGAGAGAGAGAGAGAGAGAGAGAGAGAGAGAGAGAGAGAGAGAGAGAGAGAGAGAGAGAGAGAGAGAGAGAGAGAGAGAGAGAGTGTGTGTGTTATAGAAGTTTTATTATAGTTGGTATTTTAAGATTAGTATATATATTAGAAGCAGGAGAAAATTATAATAGTGGTTTCATCATTATTATTATTATTATTATTATTATTATCATCATTATTATTACTATTAATGCTATTGTTATCATTATTACTATCATATCAGTTAAAATATATAAAAGGATGATGATAATATAATGATAAACACAAACATAAAGAGGAAGATACAAAATGAAGATACAAATGAAAATGAATATGAAGATGAAAAAAGTGAAGATGAAAAAGGACAAAATACATTATCAAATCACCACACACAACCAGTATTAACGAGGCACAGGAGAAGACACAGCCAAGAGTAAATCATTCCTGGTACGTCGCTTTTACTATATTGTATTGTAAGAAACGACAAGCCTTTAGGGACCAGAACAAAATGAAAAGGAGGAGGAGGAGGAGGAGGAGGAGGAGGAGGAGGAGGGAGGAGGAGGAGGAGGAGGAGGAGGAGGAGGAGGAGGAGGAGGGAGGAGGAAGAGGAGGATAACAAAAACAGATATGAACACAAGAATCTTTCGTTTTCTTTCTACGTTTTCTTTTCATCCCAGACTCAAAATCACAAGGTCAATTCAGTATTTAATTAATTTTTTTTTTTATATTGATATATCAGACAATACTTCGCTACCAATTACTGCAGAATATACCTCGTCTGTATCATTTTTCTTACCTGTAACTCAAATTAAACTTAAGAGAGGAAAGAATACACAGATATTTGCAAAACGCGATGAAATACCTGTGTGTGTGGGATGCAGGAACTGTTTAGGTACTTGTCGTTTGCCCTAAATAGGCTTACAGGTGAAATACGTGGATGGCAGCTTCGTTTATGGATACTCTCTCTCTCTCTCTCTCTCTCTCTCTCTCTCTCTCTCTCTCTCTCTCTCTCTCTCTCTCTCTCTCTCTCTCACGCAGCAACAATCCCTTAGCATCTGAATAACGCCACCGCACGCCGTCTGTCTCGCTGGAACACCAATCACGCGAGACCACCACGTCCACCTCACCAGCCTAATCACTTAACCTGACGTAGAGAGAGACAGAGAGAGCGAGAGCGAGAGAGCGAGAGAGAGAGAGAGAGAGAGAGAGAGAGAGAGAGAGAGAGAGAGAGAGAGAGAGAGAGAGAGAGAGAGAGAGAGAGAAACACAATATGAAGCCGAGACTCCTATGTTTCGATAAAGGTAATAGAGGAGGAGGAGGAGGAGGAGGAGGAGGAGGAGGAGACAGGAAGAAGAAGAAGAGGAGGAGGTCAAAAAAGTAATACAAAGCTACAGAGGAGAAGCGAAGGAAAGTTAGAGAAGGAAAGCGGAAAGGAGAGAAGCTGGAGGGGACGCGGAGAGAGAGGAAAGGAAGAGGAATGATGTTGAAGGAATAGGTAAGGGAAGAGGGAGGAAGGAGTAAGGTTGTTTTAAATAATATACTAACCTCTGCCAACCTATGCAAGGAGTAATTAATATATATACAGTTAATGTAGAAGCCCCATCGTGTTTGTGGAATAACTTGATATATAGGTTTATATCTCCTATGCTATCCTCTCATTCATGGCATTGGCTACTAGAGGGATGTAAACTCCTCTCTGGTAATGTGTGTGTAAGTTGTATGAGGGAGAATGTGTTTAACTATGTATTGTTGTGTTGTAGGATGTTGATCTAAAGGAATTATAGATGACAAATAAAAGCCGTTTCCTTCGATTCTAGTAAAATTAAAACATTGAGTGAAAAACAAGAGAAAAAGTGAATGAATGAAATAGAACAATTAATGAAGAAAGACACGAGTTTAAAGAAAAAAAATAAACCAATTAGGTAATATAGATGGAATTAAATGAGGAAAAATATAAGAGATCAATACATATATGAATAAAATTAGCTTTAGATGAGCACGTTCAGGATTTCCACAAACTTTATACTTCAAAATGTCGTTTCCCGCCACAACTTTCCCGAAACAGCCGGCCGGTCATCCGCCTCAACTTTTAATGCTGGGTAATGTCGAAGCATCAATAATTATAACGTTCTAATATGATTCAAATTAATGCGATACCCATTACCACTGGAAGCCAATACTGCATAAAACATACCCAGCTGGAAATTATGTTCAAATGTTAATGTTATAATTTTTTGTGAATGTGATGGAAGGAAGGAGTGTGTGTGTGTGTGTGTGTGTGTGTGTGTGTGTGTGTGTGTGTGTGTGTGTGTGTGTGTGTGTGTGTGCGTGCGTGTGTGTGTGTGTGTGTGCGTGTGCGTGTGTGTGTGTGTCAGTGACCTACAACCAATATATGGAAACATTTGTCACCTCAGTGTTTTCATATTCACATCCACATTAACACCGGTGAATGACAACACAAAATTCAGCCCCGTGATATTTGGCTACAGATTACAAATTTAATCTTCATGAACGAACCATGGAAAATAAATAATAAGTATGTGATTGTTGTTTCCCACGCCCTCATTTGTCTGTGGGTGGTTGTAATACTTGATTTGGTTTAAAGTTTGGTTATGAAAAGGCATAATAATGATAATGGAAACACCTCATTCTTTTACATATACAAGCCGTTTCTTCATGTTATATACGATTAATACACCTGACGGATGAACAATTTAAAAGATGAATAAACGAAAAAAAAGATTAAACAAATATAAAAATGAATAATATAAACTAGGTGAACTATAATGAAAAAAACAAGAGGACATGAAAAAAACCCAGAAAATGATTTACTGAGAAACATTAGATATACATAACCACAAACACCACAACCACAACCACAAACAACAACACCAACAACACCACAAAAACCCCAGCACATTTCACACACACCTTCCTCTCCCACACACCCCAAAAAAAACCCGGGATGCATAGAGGAAGAAAAACAGAGAGACACAGAGAGGGAAAACACAATCAGCTTTAGGGCGGCAATGTGTATGCCTTCCCGATGACCACAGGAACATTGGCCTAGACGCAGGGAGACACCCGCTGCCCTTCCCCTCTTCCCTGGACGCACATTAAAGAACAAAGGACGAAGAACTGAGGCACCACGCAGAGAGCATCACTCATTTTGGACGCCATCAAACCCACGTGTGTCGCCTTGATATTCTGAGACCACCACCACCACCACTACCACTACCACCACCACCACCGCTGCTGCAACCACCACCACCACCACCACCACCACCACCACTGCTAGGAAATAAATAAATAAAAATAAATATACAAATAAAAAAAGATAAAATAGTAATGATAATAATGGTACAACAAATCATTAGTCACACCAAATTTACGATCACAATAATCAAAACACAGCTCATTTACTTCTAAAATTACCTTTACTCATTATATACTAGCGGACAATTATTTCAACCACATCCATTATTTATTCAAGATTATTATTTTTTTTTTAACGAACATCAATAAAAACTTCGACCATTTGTACGTTTTATTCAATGGTTCGATTAACTTAATATACACAAAGTCTTCCCTCCCAAAAAGGAAAAAAATATACCAACCAACCGTCAATCAGCTATTTAAATATTCACCCTCCACTCGAAGCTCTTAATATTCTCATCCTATTAATGTTTCCGAGAATTCAGTCACACATTCATGGCTTCTAACATTTATACAATATTCAAAATTCACAATGTTCCTCTCGTCTGTCTCGTTTTGAGTCTCATAATATTATGCATTGAGGTAAAAGAGCGTAGTAAAAGTCATGTATTGTTTAATATAAGTCGTGGTCGTAGTGCGAGGGCGGAGAGTTTATCAAATGGCTTTCTGTTAGTAAAGTCTGTGTTCATTTATTTGTCTGTGTCTATATCTCTGTCTGTCTGTGTCTGTAGTTCTGACTTTCTACCTGTCTGTCTGTTTATCTGTCTATAGGAAGCTATGCTTGACTACATAAGGATTCATGCAATGTTCCATCCTTTGTTATCTATTCACAGGTTTATCACATTGTTGTATTACATATTATGAAGGTTGTATTATTATAGTCAAGCTATTAATCATTGAGCTATCATTCTGTTCTACATTCTAACTTTAATGTAGAGGGATCACTTGACACTTTTTTAAATACTCAGTAAATTACATAGAGCTTACGATAACTATATATATTCCAATAAATTCCCAGGGTGATGGTGGTCGTACGTTCAGCAGACATAACATAGTGAACCATAGTGAACCATTATGAACCATTAAGAGGTGTGGTCGTGTGTCAGGGATATTTAGGCTCAATTCACTCCTCTACTACTACTTCTTTTGTTCAATTGTAAGATATAATTACGGGAGACAAAGCGCAATTTCCCTTCCTTGTATTACTGCGTGTTAACAGTGTCCATGAGGTGAGGTGAAGAGAAATTATTGGTGCAGACAAGAGACTCACTAATAATAATTTCTCAGAACAGTCGTGGTGGTGGTGTGAATGTGAATGTGTGTATGTGTATGTGTGTGTGTGTGTGTGTGTGTGTGTGTGTGTGTGTGTGTGTGTGTGTGTGTGTGTGTGTGTGTGTAACAGAGAGAAAGAGAGAAAAAAAGAGAGAGAATGGTGACAATTGTTGGTTTTACGAGCTGATCTTCCTTCCCCCACCTCTCTCTCTTTCTTTTTTTCTTTTTTTCTCTCTCTATCTATCGATCTATCTATCTCTCTCTTGCTTACTCTTTCTCTCTTTCACTCTCTCAATGCATTAGCAACATATTTTTTGAGAGTGGTAGGATAAAAATCAAAGAAAAAAAGACATCACAGAACATAAACAAACAACAAAAATAACAACAACAACAACAACAAGAGGCAAACAAGATTACTTTACTTTCTTCACTATGTGGCCGAGGAGGGAAGAAGAGGAGGAGGACCAGAGGAGGAGGAGGAGGAGGAGGGAAAGGAGAAGAAAAGGGAGAGGAGGAGGAGGGAAAGGAGAGGAAGAGGGAGGAAGAATGGCGAAGAGAAGCTGTGGGTTACGTCGGGTATATGAAGATTTAAAGTCTCCTTAGAGTTCAGGGCTAAACAGGGTCTCTCTCTCTCTCTCTCTCTCTCTCTCTCTCTCTCTCTCTCTCTCTCTCTCTCTCTCTCTCTCTCTCTCTCTCTCTCTCTCTCTCTCTCTCGAAGGACGCCTCACTAGATTCGATTTCGAGGACAAGGTTTAGTGGAGGGAGAAAGCCGTGTTTGAAAGACTTGGTTTTCTTCACAAAGAGTTCGTTCCCTGGATGCACGGAGGAGCCTCGACACCACGCCTTCGAGAATGAACGAGGCTGAGAGTGTGAGGGTGACGGGCAGGAGAATAATGATAGTGTTGAGGGTACTAGTGATATTGTGCATTTGTAATAGTGGTGGTAGTAGTAGTAGGTAGTGGTGGTAGTAGTTGTAGGTGTAGTAATGATAATGATAATGAATTGATGATGATAACAATGATAATAATAATGTTCAAAATCAGAAAAAGGACGAAAATGACATTAAATAACTAAGAAATGAAGATATTTTACCTAACCAACCTTATTACAGAGAAAAAAGAGATAGAAAAAAAGAGAGAGGTGGCATTTCCAGCCCTGACCTCTCCCTCGTGTGGAATAATGCAACACAAGGTCTTCTCATGCAAGTAGTGGACGCTGCAGCCGCTGATGTAAATACGTAGTGAATCTGAGGTTAATCCAGCTTAAAATATTACTCCAAGCCACGTATTTACATTAACGTGCAAACATTCTGGGAAATTCGAAAAGGTTTGGTGTTGTCTTTTAAATATACGTCAAATTTTCATGTGATTTTGATAAGATTGCAATTTACGTCTCGTTCACATCTTGCTGTTCCTTTGTTATTATTTTTCTCATTTGTTATCATGAAATGAGATAAAATGTTATAGCTAATACCACATTCACCACCACCACCACCACCACCACCACACCAAACAGGTACCAACAACAACAACAAAAAGTCCACATTTTCTTCCAAAAACTAGTTATTTGTCTTCTTATACATTGCAAAAATTCCCTCTTATCACTGACACTGAAAATCATAAGTCTGGATTATACATCATATACATTGCATTGCCTTAAGGTGTAAATAATGAAAAGACTGTAAGAAAGTGAAGGAAAATGTAAGGCTTTGTGTGTTTTTTCTTTATTTTCTTTATATTTTGTGATGGCTTAAGGAAGGGAAGGTAAGAGGCTGCATGTAAAAAAAATTGGTGAGTGGAAAATAATGGATTGCTTGGAAATGAGAGGAAATTACGATGAGAGAGAGAGAGAGAGAGAGAGAGAGAGAGAGAGAGAGAGAGAGAGAGAGAGAGAGAGAGAGAGAGAGAGAGAGAGACTAAGGAATACTAATAAAACAATATGAAGTAAAATAAATAAATTGAGAAATGTGTGGGGGTCAACAGGGCTGAAACTGTGTAATCTCCTCAACTTCCTCCTCCTCCTCCTCCTCCTCCTCCTCCTCCTCCTCCTCCTCCTCCTCCTCCTCCTCCTCCTCCTCCTCCTCCTCCTCCTCCTCCTCCTCCTCCTCCTCCTCCTCCTCCTCCTCCTCCTCCTCTTCTTCTTTTTATTTCTCCTCCTTTATCTTTTCATCTTCTTATTTCTCGCGTCTTCTTACTTGTTGTTCATTACTGCACATCTTATTTTTCTTATAATATCTTACTTGTTTCAATTTTCTTCCACTCTCTCTCTCACTCTCTTTTTCATTCGCTTTCTTTCCTCCAATCTGTTCGCTCTTTTCTTCCTTTGTTGGGGAAAGTTAAGCCTTTTCTATATTTTTTCCCTCTTTCTTTCTTTCTTTCTTTTCTCTGCCACAATTTTTTTCGATTTTTCTTCACCTACAGCACTTTTTTTTTTTTAAACTCTCTCTTTCTGTCGTCTTATATTATCCTTCTGCTGTCATTCTTCCACCTCTTCTTCCTCCTCCTCCTCCTCTTCCTCCACCTTCTCCTCCTTCTCCTCACAGCTGCGTTAGACAAGTTACACTCAACCGGAAAAAGTATTGCTTCAAACCTCAAAGTGAAGTTAGGCAGCTGGAGAAATTTTTGACGTAAGTGGAGGAGGAGGAAGAGGAAGAAGAGGAGGAAGAGGAGGAGGAGGAGGAGGAGGAAGAATAGGAGGAGAAGGAAGAGGAAGAGGATTGTGAAAAGCTTGAAAAAATTGTATAAAAAAAAGAGTAATATGTGAAGACTAGTGAATGAAAACGAGAAAATATCTAATGATTATACAACTTTCACATGAATAAATCCGTATCTCTATTCATGTGTATTATATAAATGGTTGACTATGATTACACACACACCCACACACACACACACACACACACACACACACACACACACACACACACACACACCCACACACACCCACACACACACACACACACACACGAAGAGAATGCAACACTCCACTGGCACGCATACAAAATAAAAATGAAACATCATACATATGCCAAGAATTACGTCGCCTAGTTTAACGTGGATTAATATTTCAAAGGAATAAATAAATAAAAAGAAACTACGAAGAGAGAGAGAGAGAGAGAGAGAGAGAGAGAGAGAGAGAGAGAGAGAGAGAGAGAGAGAGAGAGAGAGAGAGAGAGAGAGAGAGAGAGAGAGAGAGAGAGAGAGAGAGAGAGTCTGAAAAGTGAAGAGAAATACACTCAGTGATTTGAAAGGACGACTCAAAGTAAAGTTTTGTCTTCCGCGACAGAAAACACGAAGAAGAATTCTCTAGAGAAGTGACCAAAATGCAGTTTTGTGTTGAGAAAAACTGCAGCAAAAGAGGGAAAGAGGGAAAGAGAGAGAGAGAGAGAGAGAGAGAGAGAGAGAGAGAGAGAGAGAGAGAGAGAGAGAGAGAGAGAGAGAGAGAGAGAGAGATACGTAACACACACACACACACACACACACACACATAGTTGTTTGAATTCATGTATAATATATCCAAACATTTTGCTTTTCACTTGCACTCCCTCAAAGACGGGCCATTAAAACACCACCATCACCACCACCACCACCACCACCACCACCACCACCACCACCACCACCACCACCACCACCACCACCACCACCACCACCACCACCAAAGTTTTCAAGATGGATCCTCGGCTGGAAAGTTCTTTTAACAATTTCTCTGGAATGACAGCTGTCGGGCGTGGCTTTTAAGGATCTTTCTGAAAAATTTTCAAATCTTCTTCTTTTACGAATACAGTCAGACACACACACACACACACACACACACACACACACACACACACACACACACACACACACACACACACAGAAAAGGAAGAATCTACGAAAGGAAATGCAAGAAAGAAATAAAAGGAAAAGGAGAATACATTACGAATATGGAACAAGAGGTAAAAGGTAAAAAAAAGAAGACAGAAATAGGAAATAAAGTGAGGAGGAAGGATAAAGAGGCGATAGGTGGATAGAAAAAAAAGGAAAAGAGAGAAACAGAGCGAGAAAAGGGAAAAAGGGGGAAAAAAAGGAATCCCCAAAAGGTAGAAGGAACATGTACTGCCTTGGATGTTTGGGGAAGGAAAAAACAGGTAGGAGGGAGGGAGGGAGGGAGTATAGAAAGGCGAGAAAGGTGAGGAGAGAGAAAGGAAGGGGAGGAATGGAGGGAGGGGAGGGAGGGAAAGGAGGGAGAGGAAGAATAAAGGGTTAAGAGAAAGATTTAGGCTCAGATCACTTAATCTTCGTTGACGAAAGAAAATAGAAACTGTCCATTTTGGGAAAAGAAAAGGCAGAAGGGAGGGAGAGAAGGGAGAGAAGGGAGAGAAGGGAGGGAGAAAGGCGTGGCTGAGAGAAAAAGAAAAAAGAATTGGGAGAAAGATTGAGAGAAATAGAAGGATAGAAGGAGAAAGAGAGACCGTGATAGGAAAGGAAGAAACAGAAAAACAGATTACAGCTCCGAAAAAAGACAAAGAAAATATCAAAAAGAAAACAAAATAAAGAGAGAAAGAGTGAGAGAGAATAGGAAAATAAGACAAAAAGAATTACCCAGGAGAGACATAACTAATAAGAGAGGGAGGAGGGCACGGAGGGAAAGCAGGAAGGAAAGGCAGCAGGAGGGAGGGAGGGAAGGAGGGAGGGAGGGAAGGAGGGAGGAACATAAACATGATTTCCTCCTCCTACCTTGCGTGTACCTTGGCTCTTCATTAATGGATTTTGGTAGCCTTGTCCCTGCCAGAATTTGGTGAACATATACGTGTGTGTGTGTGTGTGTGTGTGTGTGTGTGTGTGTGTGTGTGTGTGTGTGTGTGTGTGTGTGTGTGTGTGTGTGTGTGTGTGTGTGTGTCTGTAATAAACACACACACACACACACACACATACACCTATAAAAGAAATAACCATATTTTCAACGTATAATTATGAACAATCTTTGCCT
>JAPQNM010000046.1:8916838-8924338 GCA_029783475.1 Metacarcinus magister
CAATATGCTTCAACCAGAATTAACGATATATTCTTTGCTCGCTCCTCTAAAATTCCTTTTAATCTGACATGCAAACAGAGAACAAAAGACGAACCTCCCACTCCCTTCCTCCCTACGTTTTCTTTCCACCTAAGTTTACTCTGCTCCCATTTTCTTTCATACGTGAGATTTGGCGACGGCTGGATTTCTTGGGATCGGCTGGGTGCTCCGGGCTTACTCTATCTATCTATCTAACTGACTATCTATCTATCTATCTATCTATCTAAAAACTGAGATACATAATCATAAGCCCCTAGTTTCCTTGTGTAAGCCTGAGAACATTATAAGTTAGTCTCCCATTTTTCTGACCCACATAACCAGTGCAACGTCCAGGCTGCTTCCTCTTCCTCCTCCTTCTCCTCTTACATAGAACCTCACGCATTATATACACATACCAAGCACAGGAGAGAAGGTGGATGGATGCACAGGTGAGTTAGTAAAGCTACTTACCTTACCTGTGTGTAGATGGACTATTATTACGTATTGTTTATTCATAACTTTCATTTATATTTGGTAATGGCGTTTTTTTTCTTCTTTTTCCTGAATGTAATGGCCAATGTTGGTGGTGTGACGATGTTGCAAATAAATGAATGACACTATGACATGTTGCAATGTGTTCTCTCTCGGGTGTTTGTTGCAACAGTTTGTGCAATTCAACAAAGCATCAAGCTACCTACACACGACAAAAAAACAACAACAACTATGCAATATTTTTTTTTTTCAGTTTCTTTTTTAATTTGATTTCACGTAACCGACCATCCAATTACGTTTGTTCACCGATAGTTTGCACACATAACGGAGAGAACAACATCGTTATCCAAAAGTGAACAGCAACAATAACACAGACACCAATCATCCTTCACATCAACAAGAACAACAATATATAACTGTATTTTGCATTGGCACACCGGGGAAGCCTCAACGCTGTCACACGGCGTAAAAGTCTGCTCTACATGGGACGGGAACTAAGCGGATTGAAGGAGGAATTTCTAAAGATAATTCATTCATGAGATCGTCTTGTAATGCCCTTGTCAACGAGTGTAGGTCATAAAAAGGACTAATACACACACACACACACACACACACACACACACACACACACACACACACACACACACACACACACACACACACAGGTTCACAAACTCATCATATTGACCCCTCTCTCTCTCTCTCTCTCTCTCTCTCTCTCTCTCTCTCTCTCTCTCTCTCTCTCTCTCTCTCTCTCTCTCTCTCTCTCATCCTCCCATTTAATCTTTATTCTCCTCAGATTTGATAATGATCTACAAAGCCAGTGGTTCTCCTTTTTCCATTTACCTCAACTAATTCCCTTCACGACCCCTTCTCTAGCCTCTTCTCCTTTGATGGGCCGGATGACCACTCTCCGTTTTCTTTAAAGGTCAACAGAGAGCGCCGCTAATTAGAAGGAAGACTATCAACAAAGGTCGCGGACTAATTGGACGGAAAAAACTTCAAGAAAGCGAGTGGCTGATGAACAGGGTAAATGGAAAGACTAGTTGATGATGACATTTTTTTCCCTTCCATACCTGTCCTTTTAACTATATACCAATTTCCCGCTTCTTTTTCGCATTTTTTTTTATCTGGAAGCTCGTTTACCTACTTGTTCACCTATTCACCATCTATCCTTCTTCCTTTCATCCTTTCAACACATCCAATTTCTCCTTTTCCCAGCCTATTCAGTTCTCCTTAAGTGCCCCCTCGTTTTACCTCCCCC
The DNA here is from genome assembly GCA_029783475.1 of Metacarcinus magister. NCBI lineage: Eukaryota > Metazoa > Arthropoda > Malacostraca > Decapoda > Cancridae > Metacarcinus > Metacarcinus magister. The sequence goes on from JAPQNM010000046.1 coordinate 8,918,613, forward strand.
TTTATCCATCCACAGCGTCCCGTTTTCTTCCACCTTTCCCTGGCCTGATACCTTCAAATGTCCCCATTCCTCGGCTCAGTCCCCCCTCCATCCACACCTGGTCCTCCTCTTTGTGTTCGAGGCTTTGGTGGCGGGAACACCCACTAGGTCGATCTTAGTGTCTCACAGAAAACGTGATGCTTGAGTATTCCCTTTGTTCTTGGTTGCATGTGTGTGGGATATACAGAAGCTTGTGTTTGTGTAGATGTCCTGCCTCTATTTACTTATCTGTTTAATGAGTATGTGAGTATGTATGTATGTGTGTGTGTATGTGCTGTTGTTTCTCTGTTTTTTATGTATTTGTAATCAGCATCTGTTCGTCAATAAAGTCAAATTTAATGTTTGGAAGTATAGCTAGAGAAAGGAGATGAGTTTTAAAGTGCGTTGGTCAGTAGGAATGAGCTGCTGCAGGAGGATGTAGGAGATAAAAGGAACGGTGCAAAATATATAAATAAGTGAGTTTATAACGTACCAAGAAGGATGTGGGATAAAGTTACTCGATTTTAGTGGTGGGTGTGAGGAGGTAGTCTAAGGGTGTGTGTGTGTATGTGTGTGTGTGGTGGTGTTGATGTATGGTGAACGCTGAGTATTAATCATTATTATCTACATTCTACAATATCCAGTAACCTTTATTCTTATACCTCTTACGAATTATAGTATACATATTTCTTTCACAATCTTACATGCTCCAAAAAAATTTTAAAAAACCAAGATTAACAGCAAAGAAAAAGTAAGAGACCTAAGACAGAAGACACAGTAACCTTTGCAGTGGTTGTCCTTGCATCGATCTCAACTATTTCAATCCATGGCACCTGATGGCCTTTCACGCGGTTGTTTGAGGCCACTATGCACGCCAGGAAACTAATACACGAGAGATAGGGGCAAGCGCGTGAGGGGAAGGAGATGAAAGGACCAGAGGGGAGGGAAAAGGGCATCGGGTTTGAAAGGGGAGAGAGAATGGGAGGCTGGGAGGGGAGAAGACGAAACGGAGGGAGAAAATATAGATAAAGGAGAAGGAAGGATGAAAGAGAGAGAGAGAGAGAGAGAGAGAGAGAGAGAGAGAGAGAGAGAGAGAGAGAGAGAGAGAGAGAGAGAGAGAGAGAGAGAGAGAGAGAGAGAGAGAGAGATTGACACTATGACTAGATCCCCAGGCAACGTTTGCGCGCCAAATGAAACGTTATTTTACTCATCAAACGCTGTGGTGCTGTGGTGGTGGCTGCGTTGTGGTCTTGAAAAGCGGTGGAAAGACTAAATGAATAAATGAAAATATAAATGAATTAATAAATACCGTAAAAAGAATGTATAATAAGAGTTAATGCATATATGTTTGCTTGTATATTTTTCTTTCTGTCTGGCTGTCTGTCTGTCTGTGCATTATTGTCTGTGTGTGTGTGTGTGTGTGTTCCTATGTGTCTATTTGTCTGTCTGTCTGTCTGTCTGTCTGTTTCTCTATCTATCTACGTATCTATCTGTATCGAAACAATTACTACCAAAAAAAGGCCTTAAGACCATTTTTATTCATTGTCATTGCTTGACTTCCTTAAAAAACATAAAACAAAACCTCATAACAAGACAATGAGCCAATGAAACACACAATGAATTCTAAATCCTCATTGTTATCACTTCCCTTTGTTCGATAAAAAAAAATTTGATAATGTGTATATATATGATTCACCATTAAGCTAACGAGAGGAAATTGAGGATATCTTGCTATTCATTACTGCCTTAGACCTGCAAAATCCCTGCACATTCAATAATCAACACTCATACAAAATCAACAGAAAAAAAAACCTGTTGGAAACGTATAATTGCAATAAAAAAAAACCTTCTTAAGACTTGCAAGTAGACAAAAGTGGAGAAAAAAAAATCAACTGCAATGAGGGTTGGATACTAAAAAAACAAAAAACAAACACTTAAGTAGTTGAACCCCCAAAATAGGGAGGAACCAGGACCCTCTGTTAAAAAAAAAAAAAAGTTAGGCAATTGGAAGACAAAAGGAATCCAGAATTAGGAAGAAAATTTAATTGGGTTTGCTGTTGTAAAAGAGGGAGTGTTGGGCCTTGTGAGGGGAACGAGCTAATGGGAAAATAAAGGGAGGGTACGACAGAGAGAGAGAGAGAGAGAGAGAGAGAGAGAGAGAGAGAGAGAGAGAGAGAGAGAGAGAGAGAGAGAGAGAGAGAGAGAGAGAGAGAGAGAGACAGACACACAAACAGATTAACATGATATACATACATACAGACATGCAAACAAACATACATACATACAGAAAGACACACAGACAGACGAAGAGAAAGTGGTAGAAACATAAACACGAAGAAAGTAAAACACACACACACACACACACACACACACACACACACACACACACACACACACACACACACACACACACACACACACACACACACACAGGACAAAGAAACATATCCTGTTGGGGAAAGAAAGAGATACAGAAATGCCTTCAAGTCTTCCATCTCAACGCCTATTTCTTCTCCTCGTCATCCTTCTCTTCCACCTCCTCCTCCTTTTCCTCCTACAGCTTCTCCTTAAAATATGAAGTGCAAGGACATGAAATATTCCTCCCAGAACTTGGAGTCGGTTTTGTTTTGTGACAGAAGTTGTGTTGTCGTCGTTTTCATTCGTCTAGTTCAATTTTGTTACGTTATGTTTCTTAAGGGGAGACTATAACCTAGCACAAGGGTGACAGGACACTCACTTCTCTGCTACTTTTATTAGTCCTTGATATACGGTCTTGTACTACATCCAATTAGCTTTGAATCTGGGTGTGCTTAAGAGAATTTATCAATTGTCTAGGTTACGTAAAGTCCATTTTTATAAGCCTGGTATTGTGTGTGTGTCTGTGTGTCTGTGTGTGGGTGTGTGTGAGGTTTGGGTAGTGAAGAGTAATGTAAGCTGGTATAAGCTAGTCGTTAGGTACTCTAGCATAGGTACAGTAAGATATATCAAGCTAAGAAAGGCAAAGAGGTGGTATATCAAGCTGGTTTTAGGTGCTGGAAGGGAAGGAAAGGATCTCAGACCATAGAAACCAAAGCTATGGACAGATAAAAGGGAGAGGGAAGGGGGATAATAGCGTAAATAAGGAGTCACAAGAGAGAAGACGGGAGGGTATACAGCTATAAGAATGTCTTTTAGTTATATATATACTTTTAGGTGAAAATATGACGTGTGGGTTTTTTAGTATCTTCCATTAGGGACACACACACACACACACACACACACACACACACACACACACACACACACACACACACACACACACACACACACACACACTCAACTAAGTTCTTTGAGTGCTATAGCCATTTCTTATGTGCTGGAGAATACTCTATTTTTTATACAAGAGGTTGATGAGGTAGACTTTCCTTTAGCCATTGTATACAGACGCCTCGCACTGTCTGTTCGGGTGTCAATATATCTCGTGGGAGTGTGTCAACCTGTCTGTCTAAATTACCTTATCAAGAACACAATTACTCTATATACAGGGACATGAAAAATTTTGTTATCTATATAAAAATGTTGAATTATACCAAACTTTTCTATAAATACAAACATTACAATATATTTTCCATCAACATTCCTCACAAAGCTGACAGTCAAACATAAAACACTAAAAAAAAAGAATAAACGGAAAAAAACCGGAATAAACGAGGAAGAGAGAAGAAAAATGACAAGCATCATTTACTTCACCTCATAAATAAATTTCCTCTCTCCAAACAGGTAATCTAATTAAGAGCCACACGCCATGGGGTTACCTGCACCACCTCCTTTGTGTTCCTTTGTGTGTCGTGACCAAGGCAAACTTAAATAATTGTTTTTGTCTATGGATATTTCCTACACTCTTCTTTATATATAATGGTGATGACAAAGGAATGAAGAATAGTAAAGATAATACAGAGCCTCGTGGGTGTAGTACCTTTGGTGTTCTAAAACTATACAGAATCTGAATTTTTGCGTGTATATTACAAGATTAAAGGGTCGCTGGAGGGCTGAAGGATGAGCGAGGGAGAGAAAAGTACCTCCACCACCACCACCACTACCTCCAGCATCACCACCACCACCAGGCTCTCCCCTCACAGCCTTGGTGGTGTGGAAGGAAAATAGGAAAGATTAAAGAGAATTACTTAAGGACTTGTAAGGTTGAAAGAGGACCTGCAAGGTATTGTTACTACTACTACTACTACTACTACTACTACTACTACTACTACTACTATTACTGGTACTCTTAAAACTGGTACTTAGAGAGATATAAAAACAAGACTCACACATTTTCCTTTTCAGTCTTAACCCAAAAATCTTCTCGTCTCATTAAGGAAGGACTCTTAAAGATTTTCCACGTGTCTGGTCTCTCGAAGTCATTTTAACTACACCTCCTGAGACACACACACACACACACACACACACACACACACACACACACACACACACACACACACACACACACACACACACACACGCACTGGGACATTCTTACCTTGCATGCTTGAATAAAAAGTACTTAACATGCCTCACATTTTTCGTACCTTTAACATTTTGGGTCCAGTTAAGTCTTTCCATATTTTTTAGTTCTCACTTATATATTTTTTTTAACGTTTTCTTTGTGATTATATGAAGTTAATTATTTTTTCATCAGTTTTCTTTGCAGGTTTTGTAGACGTTGATGAGGGAATTTAAATATATGACTATTTGCTATTTAACCATCTTACGTGTTAATAGTATGAAGTAGTCAGTGGTATTGTTGTATTAGTTGAAATTACGTCTTTTATAGTGACTGGGATAATAATATAAAGACATTTTGCTTATCACTACCGTCTTCTTCTTCATCCTCTTCCTCTGCTTCCTCCCCCACTAGTTCCAGACGCCACTCCCATCCTTCTTCCTCCTCTACTTTTCATCTTCCTCTTTCTTTACCTCCTTCTCTCTGTTACCTCTTCCATCACCAGTTGTCGCAAAGTCTTTCATTCAATTGAAACACATACTCTCTTCTTTCTCTCTCTCTCTCTCTCTCTCTCTCTCTCTCTCTCTCTCTATCTATCTATCTATCTATTCTATACAATTTCTCTCATAGTAGCTACATAATTCCATAAAAAAAAAAATATATGAATGGAATAAAAAAAGCTAACGGTATATCACATAATCTTGTTATTTCTAGTTGATTTGTACCATTTTTTCAACGCATTCGTAATCTCCTATAATTCTACAGTCCAGTGATGAAAAAAAACATGATAATTTAATAGAGATATAGATAGAAAAAAAGAAAAAAGAAAAACTTGCAGTGTAGAATTTTTATGATGAGTGAAAGATAAAGAAACTTGAAGCCACTCTGTATGTGATGTTTCCTAAATATATCGATACTTTTTCAAAACATTCGTCATAAAATACGTTCGTCAGCCAGTCACTCCCTTAAACAAACTCAATGCTCACACCACAAAGTTTTTACTCACACACCAGCAGCAGCAGCAGCAGCAGCAGCAGCAGCAGCAGCAGCATGAACTGAATACCTAATACCTCTGCATAATTTTAGGACTAGTAGAGTAAAATGTTGCAAATAAAGTACAAAAAAACAAGTTATATAAAAAGTGTTGTTGGTAGTTTTACATCTCTATAGTACCTCAATTTTACATATAGTTTAGTTGCCCTCACTTGCCTCGGACGAATGTTATACAATG
>JAPQNM010000046.1:8926838-8949338 GCA_029783475.1 Metacarcinus magister
TCTTGTTAGACATCAGCTTTTTTTTGTATATTAGTGATGCAAGAAATAGGTCGCACTGGAAATAGACTTTGTTGGAATACTAAGAACGTTTGCCAATAAAAGGTTGGGATTGAAAAAATAAGTAATTGTATAATGAATTGAAGACAGATGATAGTCCAAGGTAAGAGAGAGTTCAATAAATCCAATTCTACGCGTTGCCTCTGCGCTTAACTCCGTATCCTTGGTCTTACCGCATGTGGCGGATGAGATTTTAATTACGGAAGAAGAAGAAGAAGAAGAGGAAGAAAAAAAATAGAAAAAGAAAAAAAGAAAATTGAAGAATAAGTTGAGGAAGAAGAGGATGAAGGAAAAAAAAAAAAAATAAAAAGGAAGCAGAAGAAATAAGAATGATAATAATAAAACGCTAAATAGACAAAAAAATAAATAAATAATGGAAGGTTTTGACACCGGAAAAAAAAATCCAAAAATGTGTAAAGGAAAAGTAAAAACCAATTGCACAAACAACAATAAATACAATCGTGTGCCAGATCACTGCTCTCTCTCTCTCTCTCTCTCTCTCTCTCTCTCTCTCTCTCTCTCTCTCTCTCTCTCTCTCTCTCTCTCTCTCTCTCTCTCTCTCTCTCTCACAAGCGCCACTGCACAAAACTTTCATCAATTTGCGTCAATAACTCACAACCTGAATGAGCCATTGAGGAGAGAGAGAGAGAGAGAGAGAGAGAGAGAGAGAGAGAGAGAGAGAGAGAGAGAGAGAGAGAGAGAGAGAGAGAGAGAGAGAGAGAGAGAGAGAGAGAGAGAGAGAGAGAGAGACAAAAAAAAGCTAAATGTTTCAATTCCACGTTTGGTTACTATTTAATTCCTTTTTTCGAGTGTCCAGAGGGATGTTCCTGGCCCTTCCTCCTCTTCTTCTTCTTCTTCTTCTTCTTCTTCTTCTTCTTCCTCCTCCTCCTCCTCCTCCTCCTCCTCCTCCTCCTCCTCCTCCTCCTCCTCTCCTCCTCCTCTCCTCCTCCTCCTCCTCCTCCTCCTCCTCCTCCTCCTCCTCCTCCCACTTCCTCCTCCTCCTCCTTACTCTGCCACTTTCCTCCCCCAAAAAATCATTCCCCTCTTACAAAAAAAGGAAAAGAAAGAGAGAGAGAAAAAAATCACAGTAGTTATGGTCAAAAAATAGCCTTAATCAGCCTCGCCTTTCGACGGAGTTTGCAACATAACCCAACAGATTTTTATAAAGGAGAAGACAGTTACGTGTATGTGTGTATGTGTGTGTATGTGTGTGTGTGTGTGTGTGTGTGTGTGTGTGTGTGTGTGTGTGTGTCCACCACCAGACGCCCTCTACCGCCGCCTCTTCAGTACTACCACTACCACCAACACTACCACCACCACCACCACTATCAGGAGGAGGAGGAGGAGGAGGACGAGGAGGAGGAGGAGGCCAAGGGAGACGGGACAGGACTAGCAGCATCAGTGTCCCCCTAGCAGCCAAGGGAGGCAGTCGCAGTCGCTCCCACTCGTCCTCACCGTGCCGAGTTTGCAAAGTGTTAATAATCTGAGTTAGAGTTTTGACGAAATATTGACGTAAATCGCTTGAGGTTTTGAAGTGTCCGGTTCATAAGATGGCGAGGTAGGGGGCGTAGACCATAACACTAACACTTCAATAGTTAATTCACTTGTTCGGTAGTTAGTGATGTTGAGTCTACCTTCGCGGACACAGGAAAGGAAGGAAGGAAAGTAGAAGACACATAAGGAGAGAGAGAAAAAATATATTGAAGAAAGGAAGAAGTGAGAGATACATTAAGTTATATTATATTTATCTCTTCGTCTTTCTATATCTCCTTTTCAACGGACGACTGAGAGAGAGAGAGAAAATAAAGAGAGAGAGTCAAGACAGTCACCCAAAATGCCTCTATATGGTTGACGGCTGGTGTGCATCCATCCACTCACCCACTCACCCATCTACTCACCCATCCACCTGTCTGTCAACCACTCCGCTCACATCAACTTTAGTGTGAGTATCTTTCACTTTAACTAACCTTCTCCCACTTCAATTCAACGGCAGGAATACTACATCAACGCTGGAAATATATGAATAAATGAATAATGATAATATTAACTGAAGTGTAAGAGGTTTTAAACGCTGCTTTTTCTTTCTATAATTTTCATAAGTCGTGGTTTGTCTTAAGAAAATTTCCTGGGTAATAGGATAAAACTTATATAACAGTTTATTATTTTTTCATTTCTCTTTTCAAGTTCTATAAATGTGTGAAGGGAAGGGAAGGGAAGGGAAGGGAAGGGAAGGGAAGGGAAGGGAAGGGAAAGGGAAGGGAAGGGAAGAAAAGGAAAATATTGAATAGTTCCCCAGAAATTAAAGGTGTCAATTTCCATTTAGCGATGGGAAGGAGCGAAAAATTATGTGATGAAAGGGAAGAGGAATACGAGGAATTACAAGACAAGGCGGAAGAAGAAGAGGGGAAGGAGGAGGAAGAAGGGAAATGATAAGATAAAGTGACCCTCTTCCTTCCTTCCTTCATTTCCTTCCATCCTTCCTGCCTCTATCCTTCCCTCTATCCATCTTTTCTTCCTTCCATCTTCCTTCCTTCCTCCCACCGCCTCTTAACAGCTAATATCAATATCGCCTTCATAACGACATCCTGTGCTTATCTCAGCCGCTTGTCGTTCTACCCTTATAATGCTTGTCCTCGGCCTCCTTGCTTTAGTGCCGCACCGGAGAGGTCAGGGGGAGGTCACGTCGCTGCTCCTCCTCCTCCTCCTCCACTACCTTCTACTACTACATCTTCTACCGTCTCTACACGTCCCTTTCTCCCCCTCGTCGTTACCTGTCTGTTCTTACGGTGGGTAATGCATTAAATACCTGTCATTATCTACCTGTGTGGTTGCGTCTGCCAGGTGTTGATTGTGAACTTAATGATAATGATAATAATGATACTACTACTACTACTACTACTACTACTAATAATAATAATAACAATAATAATAATAGTAAGAAGAAGAATGAGGATGATAATGCATGATATTGACGAGGGAGAGAAAAAAAGCAAGGAAGAGAGAGAGAGAGAAAAAGGAAAAAAAGAAGGAGAGAAAGACAAACAGAGATAATAATGATGAATAGTATTAAGATTACAAACCACCAAAAAAATAAATAAATAAATAAAAAAAAAACGAAAGAGGAGGGAAGGGATGCAATAAGGAGGATTGAAGATGCATGTTTGAGGGACTAAACACCACGAAGGTTATACTTAATAGGATCGAAATGCATTTAATCAGCTATATTTCCTATTTTGGGGGAAGATCTAGTTATTTTCTTTTTTTTTCGTTTCGTTGTTTGTCTGTATGATGAGTTCCATTTTTTTTTCGAGTCTGGACGTTCCCTTCCTCCTCTTCTTCCTCCTCCTCCTCCTCCTCCTCCTCTTCCTCCTCCTCCTCCTTCTCCCAACGCCTCCATGCACGGCCAGCTTATTGCGGGAAATGGAGTTATGATGATGATGATGAGGATGAGGAGAAGGAGGAGGAAGAAGGAGGAGGAAGAGGAGGAGGACAATGGATAGATGGTGGTGGAGGAGGAGGAGGAGGAGGAGGAGGAGGAGGAGGAGGAGGAGGAGGAGGAGATATATAAGTATTCTTCTTTTATATATTATTTAGGGTGAAAAATATCTGGCTGCTTTGAGAAGGATCAAGATGAGTATAGATAGAAGAGGAGGAGGAGGATGAAGATGAGGAGGAGAAGGAGGAGGAAGAGGAGAAGAAGGAGGAAGAGGAAGAGGAGGAGGAGGAGGAGGAGGAAGAGTGAAAACCTTTGTCTCCTTTGTCCTCTATAACATTTTTTTACCCTTGCTTATGTGTATATGTGTGTGTGTGTGTGTGTGTGTGTGTGTGTGTGTGTGTGTGTGTGTGTGTGTGTGTGTGTGTGTGTGTGTGTGTGTGTGTGTGTGTGTGTGTGTGTGTATATATAGCCGAATGAAGGTCAGCAAAGGTCAAGATACATTTTGTTAATAATTATGTGTTTTCGCTTCGAGGGCAAGATACGAGGTGACCAGCGGATGGCAGTGACGAAGAGGAGGAGGAGGAGGAGGAGGAGGAGGAGGAGGAGGAGGAGGAGGAGGAGGAGGAGGAGGAGGATGAAGAAGAGGAATAGAAGGAGGAATAGAAGGAGGAAGAGGAGGATAAAGCTGGAACTCTCAAAGGTCTATTAAACTCTTCCTCAGTAGTTTAAAAAAAAAAAAAAAATGCAACGAGCGTATTATACTCACACCCAAAAAAATACGAGTCAAGAGAGAGAGAGAAAAAAATGAAGAAGAAAAAAAAAGAAAGAGAAAAAGGAGAATATCCAAGCATAAAGAGAGAAGGTAACCGATGTGAAAGGAAAGAACGAAGGAAGGAAAGGCAGGAAGGAAGGAAGGAAGGAAGGAAGGAGAAATATATACATGACTGTGCATGTATGTGTGTGTACGTGAATGTGTGTGTGTTGGTACGTGACTATAGATAACTTTAGTGGATTTTGGGTGTAAGTGTCGAATAGGCTTCTAGTGACTCTCGATCCTAAGCAGCACAATACTTAGGAGACTAGTAGAGGATCAAATTACTTAAGTCAAGGCTGCAAGATTTTTTTTGAGAGAGGTAGAGAAAACGAGGAGAGAGTGAAGAGGAGATGACTGTATGAGGTTGGAAAGGTAACGAGAAAAGGAATGGAGTTGAAAGAGATGAAAATGAGGCTACTGATGTGTGATGGGTACTTCTTCCTCCTCCTCCTCCTCCTCCTCCTCCTCCTCTTCCTCTTCCTCTTCTTCTTCCTACTTTTCCTCCTCGTCCTCTTCATCTTCTCTTGGCCTCCTCTTGCGCTCTTCAATACTTCCTTTACATCTTCCTCCATTTCCTCCCTCTCTCTCTCTCTCTCTCTCTCTCTCTCTCTCTCTCTCTCTCTCTCTCTCTCTCTCTCTCTCTCTCTCTCTCTCTCTCTCTCTCTCTCTCTCTCCCCTTCCTTTCATTTGACCTTTTTCCTTTCCTCCATTCTGACTTTTCCCTTTTTCCCTCGATTTCTCATTGCTTTTATTCCTTCCTCCCTTTTTTTTTTTACCCTATTCTTTCCTCCACCTTTACATTTCATCCTTTTGCTCTCCTTTCCTTCCTTTTTCCCTTTCTTCCTCCCTACCTACTGCCTGCCTGCTGTTATCTTTTCATCTCTCTTTGTTTCCTTTCTTTTGTGTCTTTCTTCCTCTATTCCTTGCTTTTTTTCTCTCTCTTTCTCTTTCTCTTTCTCTCCCACCCTACTTCCTTTTATCTACGTAGTTTCACCCTTCACCACGATCTCCTTTTGCCTTAAAGAGGTACCGCTTGAGAAGAAAGAGTAAGAGGTAAGCGAAGTAAAATCTTGGCCTGTTTTTTTCCTTCTAAATGGCGCCAAAAGAGGTTCAATCTTGATAAAAATTGAAGAACTGAAATTTCAAACAAGGAAAAAAAGCGAAATAAATTCTATGTTGGAGTATATGGATTTTTTTCTCTTTCTCTCCTTTTCTTTCATCGATAAATGTAAGATGTAAAAAAATATATAAAGGAGATTGGGAGAGTGCAGGAAAACGTTGGTGTAGGAGTAACTCTTTAAATGGTTCAGCATGTCTAAAGTTATGTCTGAGTCTTTCTCTCTCTTGTTTAGTGACGAAAATCTTATCCCAGTCATCCTTCAAAAGACCTGAGAGGAAAGAATGTGTTAATTAATTCTTATTATCTTACCGCGTTAGAAAAAGAAAAAAAACTCAGCATATAACTGGCTTTGAATGACAAAAACAACAAAATTCTTTCCTCTAATTAGACAAAATCTCCGAAAGAATACAACAAATTATCTATTAGTGAAAAATAGCATAAGTTTCCCTATTGGTAATGAAACAAATACTAGTTCCCATATTTCTAACTTACACAAAACAATTTCCTGCATTTCTAACATATACAAAACATAATCTTCCGTATTTCTGACTTATATAAAAGAAAATTCGTTTGATATCCATAAACAACTTAATCCTGCGTTACAAACCTAAGCTAATATAATGTTTCCAATCGGCTTGCATATGTTTCATCCCTTCCGCTTTCCAACTACCAATCAGATGCATTTCCCATCAAACGTCTGCCAATCACATCCATGGAGATAGAAGGGGGAGGAGCGTCACTGTCAAGTTAAGCTGGACGGACTATATTTCCTTCCTTACTAATTCCCTCTGTGTTAGCGAATTGCCAAAAGGTATTATAAGGAAATGGTTAATTGAATGTTAAAAAAAAAATCAATGGTATTTTTCATCATTAAATTTCGTATTGATAAAAAAAAGTCAACCCTGATTTTGTCTTTTCCTATCACCAAAGAATCGCATTAATAACAGACTCATGTGCCTTTCAGAATAAGTAAATCCCTTTCTCTCTCATTAACATTCTCCCTCATACGATTACAATCTCTTTTCAAGGCTGACAGAGAGACGGAGAATCTAAACTATTATAACGGATAGCAAGATTGGCAAAGGAATATATGAAACACAAGACTTGGAGTAGAAAGGATAAAATCAATAAGATGAATAACAAATGTAGATATTGATTGCTTGATATAAATGTTTAGTGAACCTCAAAAACCTAACACGTTATATTTCCTTCAGTACCTATGATCACCTTATCGCCGGAAGGTTTAAAGTCATCTTATACACATTCATCAACATTTACTTCGATTAAGTCTTGTCTTATGATGTAGTACAAGGAAGGGAACAAGAAGCTTAGATTTTTACCGCAAAAATACCTACCACTTTTAGAAGATCATGTACAGGGTAAGAACGCATTAAGAAAGATAATGTTGAAAAAAGTACTCCTATTATTACAAAAAACTACTACTACTACTACTACTACTACTACTGTCATCACCATCACCTTTACTACTATTATTCTGATCAATGCTGCCTCACATACACCTGCGAGCGATATCTACAAGGCAGCAATGGAAGGATATAAGACATGATTGTTGACATGTTAGTGATTTCCCGCCCGTAGCATGCTGGAGACACTTTGATCTTGGCTTGATAACGGCTGGCTTGGCTCTCTCTGTCTGTCTCTGTCTGTCTCTGTCTCTGTCTCTCTCTCTCTCTCTCTCTCTCTCTCTCTCTCTCTCTCTCTCTCTCTCTCTCTCTCTCTCTCTCTCTCTCTCTCTCTCTCTCTCTCTCTCTCTCTCTCTCTCTCTCTCCAGTTACCTCTCTCCCTCTGCTATTCTTTCCTTTTTCATATTTTTATCGCAATGTTGCTTTTTTTTCTTTCTGTACCTATCTACTTCTCTTTCTATTTTTATTATGAAATGGTTGCAACACACACACACCCACACACACACACACACACACACACACACACACACACACACACACACACACACACACACACACACACACACGGGATCGATAGCAAAAACCAGATGCGTGAAAATTTGCTTCTAAGCCGAAAATTGATGACTATAAACAGGGTAGGAGAGAGAGAGAGAGAGAGAGAGAGAGAGAGAGAGAGAGAGAGAGAGAGAGAGAGAGAGAGAGAGAGAGAGAGAGAGAGAGAGAGAGAGAGAGAGAGAGAGAGAGAGAGAGAGAGAGAGAGTAAATCAAGCACTCAGGATTCTTACCACGAGGAGGTGACAGTCGAGATTAATTTTAACGAGTCTCTTGTGTTCCAGTGCACGGCTGCGTTTGGAAGCTTATTACTCTACCTTACGACATCCTTAACCATGAAAAAAAGAACTTGAGAAACAACAAAATATTCCCTTTATGTCTATATTTCACGGTATTAAGATTTGTTATCGAAATACCGATTGATTGAATATAAATGAACTGTCTCAAATTTAAGACATATTTCAGGTATATTTAACTTGTTGATTAGGTTATGAAGGGATCTATTTTTTTCTTATCTTCAAGGGGAGTAAATTTAATTCCGTCATCCTTGTCCTTCTTGTTCGAGGAAAGTCTTAACATTTTTGTGATCTACTTTGCGTGACATCTAATACATTTTACGAGTTGGGTTCGAAGGCCAAGCTTGCACTACGTATCTTGCAGTGAAGTGAAAATGCGATGTAAAGTTGCAGTACAGGATAGGTTAGGTTAGGTTAGGTTAGGTTAGGTTAGGTTAGGAAACTCAGCCATGAATACAATAAAGGTTTGTTTGAATCGTATTTCTTTGAGGTATTTTAACATTTATCGTGACCTTAACATTATTATAAATCGATGTCGTAAATTTGTTAACTTCATTTTCATGTTAATTTTTTTTTTCTGGATATATTGAATTATTTATAAAATATTTCTCATACTTATAATTATACCACGATTTTTCATTGGATTCTGTTTTGTTTTGTTCAGTTCATGCTAAATATTTACAATAATCTATTATAAAATGCATCCTAACTATTATCATACATTATTTATTTTACTCGCTACAGGAATCTCACTGTATTTCTGCCACAAAGTTACTAAGCAAAATTCTAGGAAACATTTATACATCTAGCAATACTACACCATCACCCTCTTTCTCTTGCATCATAGAAAAACAAAACAATATATTTTCAACCTAACAAACGTGAAACAAACTACGTGTTCTGTACCTGCCCAACATTTTCTATCACCTCGTTGAGATCAAGGAAAAAAAAACGGTGGGAGTAGTAAGCTTGCAATGGTCTTGGTGCCAGGGGAGAGGGAGGGGAGAGAGGTAGGGGGAAGGGAGTGTTTCATTTGAAGGAAAGATTCGCAGGATAAAGTTGTAAGGCCGTTGGCAATCTTTTTATTGTTTCTCTCCGCAACTTCTGGGGATAATTTATTAGGCAGGATCCTCGAGTTTTATATTAGTTTCCCGCGTCCTTGAGTGCATCCAATACATCTTCCGGAGTAATCTAAACAAGACAAAAAAAAATCTCAAACTCGCCTTGGATAACCAGTAGAGAAACAAAAATTATCTTCCTCAGTGTTATCACCACCACCACCACCACCACCACCACCACTATTACTACCACCACCACCACCGTTACCTTCCTCATCACCAGCCGCCCCACCATCACCTGTATTACCTGTTGTACCGCCGTGGTCATTGCCAATACCATTACTACCTTCACTACCACCACTAGTGTCACCTCTCTAACGAGGAGTGTATGTTGGCAAATCTAGCTTGATTTATTTATTTTTTTTGGTCTAAATTAGTGGAGATATTATATACTTAATTGTTTTTTAATCTTCTCACTGTGGAAATTAAATTAGAACTAACAAAAGAGAGAGAAAAAGAGAAACAGACACGAAATCACAAAAACGAGACATGGAAAAAAATAAGTAATGAGTAAAATAGAATAAAGAAAACACAGAAGTAATACAAAACAAAAAGTGGTGGTGGTGGTGGTGGTGGTGGTGGTGGTGGTGGTGGTGGTGTGGTGGTGGTGGTGGTGGTGGTGGTTAAAGAATTTGATACCTAAGCCTAAATTGGCTGCGTAGATTAAGGTTTAGGTTAATTAACAATGCAACTACCTGATAGCCTTAGGTGATAACATTTTCCGTCTCATTAAGACCAACCACCCAATCGGAAACCTAAGAAAAGACAGCATGAAGAAGGAGAAGAGAGAAGAGAAGATAAAAAGAAGAAAACATGGAGAGAGAGATAAAATAAGATAATTAGTTTTTATATACAAAATCTGGTTCGTTGCAAATATACCTGCAATTTCGTGTTTATTTGTATTTCATTTACCTGCTTATAACACACCTTTGCAGTGCCACCCTTCCACTTACTGCCACACTCACACGGGTGTTTTCGGATAAATATTGACCTTGTTTCGTATGTTTACCTGTATAACATTTACCTGCCTGTCTATCTTACTTATCTCTCTACTTTGATCTATCTAACTTTCTGTCAGTCAATCTTTTTTTTTAATTTTCAGTATTCGTATAATTTTTTTAATCGTATATTTATATCATGAATGTTATAAGTAAAGATTATTTATGTTACTCCTGTTTTTCTTTGTTTCGTTTATCTATCTATCTATCTTTCTTTCTTTCTTTCTTTTTTTCTATCTACATTCTTTTGTTATATCTCCCCTCTTTGTCTTTCCCTACAGCTCCTCTATTGTGTGTCTGTGTATGTATGTATGTCTATCTGTCTGTCTGTCTGTCTTTCTGTCTGTCTGTCTCTCTCAATCATTCTTTTTTTCCTATTTCCATTCGCTTCAAACTTTTCCTCTTTCGTTGCAAATATTCCTTTCTTCCATTTCCTTTTTCTTCTTTTCTTCTTCTTCCATTTGCTTCTTCTTCTTCTTCTTAGTTTGCTATTCAAAAAATGTTCCTTCGTATTATCCTTACTTTCTCACTCTCTCTCTCTCTCTCTCTCTCTCTCTCTCTCTCTCTCTCTCTCTCTCTCTCTCTCTCTCTCTCTCTCTCTCTCTCTCTCTCTCTCCCATAAACAGGAGAGAACTATTTCCCACCAAAAAATAGGGGAGAAAGTGAAAGAAAACGCAGAATAGTTACGGTCTTGAGCGGCGACTCATCAAGAAGCAACATTTGCAGACTTTTAGGGAGAAACAAAAGGGATTCAGGCAAACGAAGGAGATCGAGGAGAGAAAGCAAGACTGATCGCCAAAGTCCAAGGCATGATCTTGAATAAAAAGAAGACAAAAAAAAAGGAAGAGAGAGAGAGAGGGTGAGAGAGATATATAAAAAAAATAATGAAGTGTGAAGAAACAAAGGAGGAAACCGATGAAAAGAGAAGAGAAAAGAAGAAAAAAAGTAAAGAAAAAATATGTGAAGATGGAGAAGTTAATGTTAGAAACTGATTATACTTTTTCACATTTTCTTTTCTTCTGCATTTTCTTTCATTTTCTTCTATATTTTACTGGAACTGTGAAAGGCGAGAGAGAGAGAGAGAGAGAGAGAGAGAGAGAGAGAGAGAGAGAGAGAGAGAGAGAGAGAGAGAGAGAGAGAGAGAGAGAGAGAGAGAGAGAGAGAGAGAGAGAGAGAGAAAGTATTATCATCATTATTATTATTAATTCAATTACATCAGTTCTGGGTTCATGTTTCTTGTATTGAGCAAACACAAGGAAGGAAAAGGAAGAGGAGGAGGAGGAGGAGGAGGAGGAGGAGGAGGAGGAGGAGGAGAGGCCAATTTGTAGGGTAGTGAGAAAGACGAGAGAGGAAAATAAAGAAATACAAGAAGTTCCCACATGAAGGAAAACACACACACACACACACACACACACACACACACACACACACACACACACACACACACACACACACACACACACACACACACACACACACACAATAACGGTCCCGTGTGTACGTAATCAACACTTTGAGATAAAGAGGAAAAGATAAAAGTCAGGATTACATTTTGTTTCTTAATTTGAACGCAAAGATTTTTTCAGGACAATTATTATTATTATTATTATTATTATTATTATTATTATTATTATTATTATTATTATTATCATTATTATCATTATTATCATTATTATTATTATTAACATTATTACCATTATCATTATTCTCACTCCTTGTCATTCCAATTAATTAATAACCTTTAATTTGCTCGAACAATCGCGAGAAAATATGTAAAAAACAGTGATTAATTGGAGAGAGAGAGAGAGAGAGAGAGAGAGAGAGAGAGAGAGAGAGAGAGAGAGAGAGAGAGAGAGAGAGAGAGAGAGAGAGAGAGAGAGAGAGAGAGAGAGAGAGAGAGAGAGAGAGAGAGAGAGAGGCTTTCATCTCACACGCCTGCAAATGAGCAGAATAAAACACAGATACACATTAATTAGAAAACAAAAGTGATGGCAGTTAGAAGAGGAGGAAGAGGAGGAGGAGGAAGAGGAGGAGGAGGAGGAAGAGGAGGAAGAGGAGGAGGAGGAGGAGGAGGAGGAGGAGGAGGAGGAGGAGGAGGAATTTATCTTTAACCTTTGCGTCCTCAAGTTCCGGGTCGAGATATCTATTGAGAGAGAGAGAGAGAGAGAGAGAGAGAGAGAGAGAGAGAGAGAGAGAGAGAGAGAGAGAGAGAGAGAGAGAGAGAGAGAGAGAGAGAGAGGTACAATAACAATATAAATACAAATCTTCCTCTTTTTTTTTCTCTCTCTCTCTCTCTCTCTCTCTCTCTCTCTCTCTCTCTCTCTCTCTCTCTCTCTCTCTCTCTCTCTCTCTCTCTCTCTCTCTCTCTCTCTCTCTCTCTCTCTCTCTCTCGCTCTGAGGTAGTCTGTCTTTAAGAAAATGGGTGTCACCTTCACCAAACAGCGGACACCAACTTCCCACAGAAACGTTCAAGGTCATTGGTTTGGAGGGGAGAGAAGGGGTGAGGACGAGGGGAGGGAGGGATACAAGGAGGGAGATTTATGTTAGGTTGGGATATAGAAGGAAGGGACGGGAAGGGAAGGGAAGGGAAGAAGGGAAAGGGATGTTTAGGGGTAAGGAAGGGAACAGTGAGGGAAGGGAGGCAAGGAGAGGTACAAGAGTGGAAATTTTCGGGATGAGGAGGGAAGAGTAAGGAAGGAAGTGAGAAAGAGTATTAAGGGAGGGAAATTGAAGGTTTGAATAGAACAGGGAAGGAAGAAAGGTAGGAAGGAGTACTAGTGAAGAAAGTTTGAAGGCTAGAAAGGAGCAGGGAGGGAGTAGAAGCAAGGAGAAGTATGAGAGGGAAGGAGGAGTATCACAGGAGTTAAGAGGAAGTAAGAGGAGATCACAAGCTCATTACAGAAGGTATTAGTTGTCATAGGCTGGAAAGGAATGACTGGAAACTGGAAGGTGCTCATGATTTGCTATATTACCTCAATACTCGTGTCTACTGATCTCAATTATGAATGCAATATAATATAAGGACTTAGAAATATATACTAATAAGTCGTTTTATATCTATATCTTACATTATTCACTAAATCTTCCCTCTTTGCTTCCTTCTAGATCTTAACATTTATGATCAAGTAGCTTTCATTCTCTCTTTAAAAATCAAGTTAAGTTTAGATTCCCTTTATCCCAATTACTAATGGATTAATAATATGTGAGGCCACTTTTCCTTACCTCCTATTTTCAAAACCTTGGCATGCGTTCATTTGTGCAAAAAAAGAGGAAGGGAAAATAAGAAGAAAAGAGGAAAACGTGTGGGTAAAGAGAGGGTACGGAATATTTTGGTAAGTTAGAGGATCGTTGTAGCAGAGAGTTTGGGAATCAATGGGTTTGGTGATTCTATGTCCTAATTCCTGAGCGTTGCATTGCTGTGGGTGAAAGTTCGTCTTGTTTATCTGTGTTGTCATGAGGAAAGAAGCAGCTGTGTGTGTGTGTGTGTGTGTGTGTGTGTGTTAAAAGTGTCATGATGTATGTAGTAGTGAGTTATGTGACAAATAAATCGAGAATATGCATAGTTTTTTTTCATGAGTTCAGACAATTGTTCGACGGTTCAATTTTACTCTTACTCGTTCACCTGGAAATGATTAAAGGGGGAAAGGAATGCGGTATTAATTACACTACGATATTTCTGTAGGATTATACGTTATTAAACATCAAATTTCTATATCATCATTCCTTCTTACCAATCATCATCATCATCATCATTCACACCACTACACACAACAGAAAAAAAGGAACAAAGAACATGATGAAGAGAAGAGGGAAGAGGTAGAGTAATGCAACAAACTGAACCACTCTGACAAGGACCACAAAGGCGCCTAATTCTGATACTCTAGTTCCTTGTCTTGTCTAGTACGTTAGTGATCTTTTTGGTGACGTGCTTTAGGTCATAGTTAAAGGTGTTGATGTAGATTTTATTAGTTAGTTAGTTAGTTAGTTAGAAAGAGAAAGAGGGAAAAAAAGAGAAAAAGAGAGAGAAAGACAGGGAGGAAGAGAGAAAAAAAAAGAGAGAAAGAAAGAGGTATTCAAAGTTCATCCATACTAAAAATCCTAACCTACATCCACCACCACCACCACCACCACCACCACCACCACCACCACCACCACCACCACCACCACCACCACCACAAACAACAACAACACTACCAATATTGTTATCACCACTACTATCACACTTTCACTATCACACACCGCCCAATCTCTCTCTCTCTCTCTCTCTCTCTCTCTCTCTCTCTCTCTCTCTCTCTCTCTCTCTCTCTCTCTCTCTCTCTCTCTCTCTCTCTCTCTCTCTCTCTCTCTCTCTCTATCTATCTTCGTCGTTATCTGAACCGCTCATTATTACTGCAGCGGCCTCTGTAGGTGAGGGAAGGGAAGGGGAGAGAAAGGGGGAGAGAGAAGAAGAAAGGTGGGTAGGGAAAGAGGGAGGAAGGGAGGGAGGAATAGAGGAAGGGTGGGAAGGAGGAATAGAGAGAGGGAAGAAGATAGGGAGGGAGGGAGGGAGAGAGGAAGAGGAAGTGAGGTAAGGGAACAGTGCTTGGAAACTTGTGACTTACAGCAAATTATAGCCATGGAGCTGTTCAATTTAAGGGGGGAGGAGGAGGAGGAGGAGGAGGAGGAGGAGGAGGAGGAGGAGGAGGAGGAGGAGGAGGAGGAGGAGGAGAAAGGAGAAGAGGAGTTTTATAGAAGGAAAGGGAAGCGGAAAGGGATAGTGGAAGAGAAGTGGGAGGAGAATGAAAGGAGGAAGGGAAGGAAATGGAAGTGGAGAGAAAAGAGAAGTAGGATGAAAAGATGACGATGAAGAGATAGATAGATAGATAAATAAATAAATAGATAGAAAAGTAGAGAGAGAAAAAATATACACTACTATAAACGAACACGAGATACGAAATAAAAGACAAAATATAGTTTAAATAAAGAATAGCATTTCATAATACTATAGTACAGAGATGAAAACGTTGTGTTGCTTTAAACGTTTAATATAAGGCTAATCCATAACGTTTAAGCGAGCCAGGTTAACATTTACCTGACGTTTCCCCCTTAGCATTCACGCTCATTTTGTAGATAAGCATGTGCTCTTGCCTTCCTGCCTTTGTTTGGAATGTAAATGAATGAAAATGAGTGTACGGTGTGTGTGTGTGTGTGTGTGTGTGTGTGTGTGTGTGTGTGTGTGTGTGTGTGTGTGTGTGTGTGTGTGTGTGTGTGTGTGTGTGTAACTGAGCAACAAGATCCAGGTAAACGATATTATTACGGATTTAATCTAAGCAAGTTAAGTAATCCTCTGTCTCTCTGTCTCTCTGTCTCTCTCTCTCTCTCTCTCTCTCTCTCTCTCTCTCTCTCTCTCTCTCTCTCTCTCTCTCTCTCTCTCACCCAATGATGTAAGAGAGTAAAGATAGAGAGAAAAAGGAAAAAAAACAAAACTTTCCAGAGTAGCTTCAGAATTAGCCTACTGGGAAAACAAAGACTCGTGAGTAATTAAATTTTTTGGCCTGCGAAGGAATGATGTTACGGGACAACTTGAGCGTTCCAGGGGCGGGGGGAACCTTTAAGAGGGAAGAGGGAAGAATGAGAATGAGAATGAGAATGAGAATGAGAGTGAGAATGAGAGTGAGAGTGAGAGTGAGAGTGAGAGTGAGAGTGAGAGAGAGAGAGAGAGAGAGAGAGGTGATCGAAGAGGACGTGGGGTGTAAGAGGGGGAAAGAGAGGTAGAGTGAGGAAAGAGAGGTTTGTTTTTATAGTCTAGAAGGAGAGAAAGAGTGGAGGAAAGAGAAAGAGAGAGAAAGAGAGAGAGAGAGAGAGAGAGAGAGAGAGAGAGAGAGAGAGAGAGAGAGAGAGAGAGAGAGAGAGAGAGAGAGAGAGAGAGAGAGAGAGAGAGAGAGAGAGAGAGAGAGAGAGAGAGAGAGAGAGAGAGAGAGAGAGAGCTGTTTTTTTTAAAGAAAGAGAAGGTGGGCGAGAGAAAGAGAGAGAGAGAGATGGAAGTGGAAGGTTGTGAAAGGCGGTCTATTTTTTGAGCAAGAAAACGCTGTAAGGGGAGAAGGAGGTGTTGAGGGGATGCACATTTCAACTATTAGAGAGGGTAAGAGAGGTAGAAGAAATAGTTGTTTTGACGAGAAAGGAGAAGAAGGAGATGGAAGAGGAGATAGAGGAAGAATTAGAGGAAGAAATGGAAGAGAATATGATAAGATAGTGATAGGAGAGAGGAAGCTTTAAAGACAGGTCGAAAAGAGGAGAATTATATGTGTCTAAGTTGGGTCAGAGGAAAGAGAGAGGAAGGAGAGGACCCGGAAATTAGTAGAGGGTTAGAGAGGCTTGAGGGTGAAGGTGTTTGGTTTGGGAATGAGAAAGGAACATTTAAAGGGACGTTAGGAGAGTGAGAGAGAGAAAAAAAACTGTGGGCGTTAAAAAAAGGTTGTACGTGTGGGACAAAGAAGGTCTGGAATCACGAATTAAAGGCTGGAATGGACTTTTTTTTTTACCAGGTGAAGTTGATGGACAATTAGCGTTCATTACACCGAACGACTACCAATGAAATGCATTCAACTCTAGGGAATCGTTAGTCATATATATTTAGGTTGCGTTTTGTTAGGTTAGGTTAGGTTAGGTTAGGTTAGGTTAGGTTAGGTTAGGTTAGATTGTGTTTGGTTAGGTTTGTCATAGTTTTATTAGGTTTAGCTCGGCTGGGTTAGGTTAGATAAAAAGAAAGAGGGAAATAAATAGAGAAATGAAGGAGTAGAATTTGTCTGGCAAGTTAGTGTGAACCAACTATACACACAGCAACAGAAGCCTTTACTGAGGTGAATAAAGTGCACCAGATATAAACCTGGAGTGAGATGTCGAGGCACGAAATGAAAACGTCAAAACTTTATAGATGAACCATTTTTTTTTCTTCTCGCCCCTGAACCGATCCTGTCTATAAACCTAGGAAGTGATATTCTTGTGACAAGTGTGCAGCATCCTCTCTCCGGCACGAGCGGGGCAGCAACACAAAAAAAGAAAGAATAAAAAAACTAGGAAATAGGTTAGGTTAGGTTAGGTTATGTATAGAGAAACCATTATATTTAAAAAGCCCTTCTGGTTTTGTACGTGAAATTGGTTGCTCTGTTAGGTAAATCTATTATATTTATTATTATTTATTTTTTATTATGTAATTTTTTTTATGTACATTAATAAAAAAAAAGTATCGAGTGAGAGGCGATATAAGATGTTTCAATACGATTCCATACTATTTAATACCATTTCATCTACCTTGGTACTTCCACCTCCGGACACCACCATGCATACGCCCGTGATACATGTGTGGTGTAATTGCCACGCTAGTATTTGCATCGTGTTCATCGCAATTACGAACCTTCATGAATACAACCCAGAGTACGTGGATTAGTGAAACGCGTTGACGGAAAACTTATAACAATACAAATAGAGATAAAAAAACAACATATTCAACGCCTTAGTAAAAACACCTAAAGCTTCTAATCAAGACAACTTTCATAATCTAAAACAAAACAAAAAAAACAGAAGTACAAGAAGTGGGATTCCAACTGTAGGTTCTAAGGGAAATCAGCGACAGCGCGGCACCACTCCGCTACCGCCACTCACAGCGTAAAAATGAGGCTTGAGTGAGGGATGTGATGGATGGGTGTTTGATGTGAAAAGGTTGCCGGAGGAGGATGCTGCAGACTTGAATGGAAGGGAGGAGGAGGAGGAGGCGTAGGAGGAGGAGGAGGAGGAGGAGGGAAGGGGATTGTAAGGATTAGCTAGTAAGTGGCGGGGGAGGAAGGGAGGCAAGGAGGAAGGAGGAGGAGAAGCACAGGAAGGTAAATGAGAGTGTGGTTATGGGAGGAGACTGCAGGACAAGGAAGAAGAGGAAAAGAACAATTAATTAAGACATAAAAACAATGCATAATAGATAATTACATTACCTATACATACAAAAAAACTACAAAATAAAAGATAGATAGAACGCCATGGACCATAATTTCGACCCAACATTTAACAACTGATTCATAATTAGTGAGTTCGTATTTTTAATCAAAGCTAAGTGAAGATTTAGTAATGACGATGTTTGGCTTGTTCCCGGGTCTGAAAATAACACAATCTTTAATATGTATCAGAGAAGCCTTGTTCCTTGTGTTTCCTGAGGTTTTTTGATGACTAAGATTTGCGACATGTTTGCAAGGTTGGTGCAAGACTCTCTTTCGCTTCCAAGTTCCCAACACACGATGTAATGCGATAATAAGAGAATGAACACGACACAAAGCGACACAAACAACTATTTTACTAAACTCAAATCGTACAATATTAATACTAACCAATTCACTCGAAGAAACATTGGTAATCATGAGTTAAATGATAAAACCTTCTATACAAAAAGTGGAGCATTAAGTAAATCTCTTGAAATGCCCCACACAGAAAGAAAAAAACCATACACTGCCCCACAAACAGAAGGTGGTATAAATACTAGATATACCAATGATTGAGAGGCAGAATTCCAGGTGTTGGTCAGATAATTACTTAATAGAGATGGGCTACATACCTGTGCGGAGGGAAGGGAACGCACAAAGATTACTGGAAAGGTGTTGAAGTGTGGGCAAGGGAGAGGAACATATGAGAACGACGACGACGAGGAGGAGGAGGAAGAGGCGGAAGATAGGAAAGAGAAAGGAAAGAGAGCGAGAGGTAAATGGTAGCGCAGGAGTATAAAAAAAAGAAAAAAAAGAGAATAGTTATTTTTATACTAGTTAAAAAAAATAAATGTATACAAGATAAAAGGAATATTAAGTCGAATTATATCATGTAATGTGGATTATGGTAATGCAGCGAGAGAGAAAACAAATATAAAAAAAGAAACGGAACATGATAACAAAATATAAAGAGAACAAAATAAAAAATAAAATAGAGAGGATACTAAAAAATGTATAAAAGAAATAACACACAAAAAGAATCAGGTCCAGACAAAGAAAGAATAAAAAAAAAGACAGACAGACAGACAGACAGACAGCAATAGAGACAAATAGAGAGAAAGTACCAGACCAAAAGAGAAGGAAAAGAGAGGAGGAAAGAGAGGAGAAAAGCGTTGCAGACAGAAAGGAAAATGGTGCCCATACACAATACAATAGGGGAGGGATGGATGGGTTTGGTGAAGGTCGCAAGGGTGGCGCTATGGAGAGAGAGAAAAAGAGAGAGAAAGAGAAAGAGAGAAAGAGAAAAAAGTGAAAATCGTGGGGTGTTTTTGTCCATTCAAACACACACACACACAGCTAGCGGGAGTAACGGCTGAGTAGTTAATTCGCGTGACGGTATATTTAGCGTAACACCCTCAAAGAAATACTTCCTTAATGTGACGAATTTTCTCACCTCGCAAATTGGTTCAAAATCTTACACCTGGACTTACTAACTTCACCTCCGATTAAGAAGACCATATAGGAGTTCAATTTTTTTTTTGTATTATTAAATGAAACGAGACAAGAGACACACTAGTATATCCAAGGCTATGAATATAAGAACGAGATACAAATTAGTACATTCAATACTAATTATACGTAGAAAATATGTATGTAAATCTATACCATAAGATATACTAGTACATACAAAGGGATTGATGTAAAAAAAGATCATATTTTACCTGACGAAATAATTTTAGAATAAGAATGAGAATAATATTAAGTAAAAAAAGAAAATACGAAGAAAACAAGAAAGAAATAGGAGAAGAAATTTATGAATATCCCCCTCAGAAAATAAAACACAGAAAACGTAGACAAACTAACAAAGTATAAAGATGAATGAAGAGCTTTCCAAAAATAAACGTTTTTCCTCTTGATGAAGTAGATGGTGGTGGTGGTGGTGGTGGTGGTGGTGGTGGTGGTGGTGGTGGTGGTGGTGGTGGTGTGAGGCTGTCCCAGTATGCATCGTTCTGGGCGTGTGTACAGTACATCACCCTGACACACACACACACACACACACACACACACACACACACACACACACACACACACACACACACACACACACACAAGGGACGATACAAAATGAGAACAAATTATTTAGAGAAAAAGACTTTCCATGACAGCGAATTTGCATCTAGAAGAGTATAATGTGGAGACTTAAATTTGTCAAGGGAGCAATATGTAATTATAAAAGTAAGGTAGCCTCGAGAGAGAGAGAGAGAGAGAGAGAGAGAGAGAGAGAGAGAGAGAGAGAGAGAGAGAGAGAGAGAGAGAGAGAGAGAGAGAGAGAGAGAGAGAGAGAGAGAGAGAGAGAGAAACAAAAAAATTTATGTTGTCCCTATCCCAGGCTTTTAGAATAGTAGCTGCACCTAAATAATGTAACTTTAAGCCTTTATTGCACATTAATGTTTAAATACAAAGAAAGAGAAGAGAGAGAGAGAGAAGAGAGAGAGAGAGAGAGAGAGAGAGAGAGAGAGAGAGAGAGAGAGAGAGATATGAGATTACTTAAGTGTCTTTACGTAAGTGAGCAAGTGTACTCAAGAGAGGTATTTACGTGATGGCCTAAGTGTATGGTAGTAATTCTGTATCTCATTAAAGTAGAGGAAGTCGACTTGTGTTTCAAAATTAAAAGTGTCCATCTCCTCTTCCTCCTCCTTACCTTCTCCTCTTCTCCTTTCTCCTCCTCTTCTAATTCCTCCTCTTTCTACTACTATTTGAAGGTGACATTACGTAATATTTTTTTTTCTTCCTCTGAACTTCATCATTACCATCTTAGAAACCTTAAGTAAGATACGTAAAAAAAAAACTGTACCCATTGATGTAAGTGCAAGATGAAGATACAGTGTTATGTAACCTACTCTAACATACACTCGGAAAAAGTACACATGCAAAGCAGTATATAGGAAGATCAAACCGCAACAGTCTTACTGGTCCTAACGAGGCTGTCTGTGAGGCTACACTACTACTATAATATCTACTTAATAGACGAATGATGTCAGAAATACATAGTTGCGTTACAGTGTATAAAAAATGTATGTTTAAAAGAGAGAGAGTAGTGGATGCGTGGAGCTAGATGTTACCTTGTATGGAACGGAATATATTTTGGACAAAGAGGGAAGGAAGAATGAGAGACAAGTTAGTATAAGGTAACTAGGGTGAGGGGAGGGTGAGGGTGAGGGTTAAAAGGGCACATCACCTGTAGAATGCGTTCCATTGACAACAAAGACATCAAACAGAGAGGAGACGCGAGTGTGCATGGATAAACAAGGTGAGTTTCCAGTGGGACCAAAGCGTTGATATAACATTAAGTAGTAGTAGTAGTAGTGGTGGTGGTGGTGGTGGTAGTATAAGTAGTAGTAGTAGTAGTAATACGAATAATGATACTATTATTACTACTACTACTGTACTACTTCTACCACTTCAACTACTACTACTAATAACAATAATAATAACAGTAATAACAACAACAATTTCAATGACGATTTTGACCCAGTTTTGCGAGTTGAATGGAGGCAGAACGTGACGTGAAACAAAAGCCACCCACACCACATCCACACACACACACACACACACACACACACACACATAGCCCCCTCACCCCCCACCCACACACCCATCCCCCAAACCACCACACACACACAAGCACTTCACGAGAACACATCATGATAATAATAATGACCACACGAAGCCAACCTGATTACATGACCAAGACTTGTTACCAAACGGCTGCTGCTTATGGCTATACAGCAATAACATCCATTCTCCAACACCGATTGCCACACCACCTACTGCCTCAAATTAGGACTTCCACCAACGAGACACGGCATGGCTGGGTTTAACTGGAATTATTCTGGATGTGCCTGAAATTGCCTTACAGATAGTCAGTCAAGAAGGAACATCAAGGGACCCATAACATAACATAACATGGCTATAACTCTCACGAAGGGACTGATACGCCATCCAGAGGGAGTTTACAATATAGAGAGAATGTACAACTATGTTTGGTGTGTGTGTGTGTGTGTGTGTGTGTGTGTGTGTGTGTGTGTGTGTGTGTGTGTGTGTGTGTGTGTGTGTGTGTGTGTGTGTGTGTGTGTGGGTTGGAATTCACTTGCTTACTTTGTTTAATGAGTCAGAATTTCCCACGAGTGATGTCAGTCTTAATGGTGAAGGTGTAATTATGTAACTTGTTGATAATGATGATGGTGATGATGGTGTTGGTGTATGGGTGTGTGTGTTCGTGCAATGTGAAGGTTACCAGCCATCACAATTCACCACCATCACCACTCATCACTATTACTCCTCATCACCTCTCATCACCCCCCATCATCCCATCACCACTCGTCACCAATGTTACAACCCATAAACGCCCGTCACCTCATCACTACATCACCATCCATCACCACCACCACCCACCACCATCACCACCACAGCCCCAGCATCACAACTACACCACATGATCACAGAACCGACAATAACAATAACAATAATGATGATAATAATAATGATAACAATAATATTTTTTTCGTTTTAAAATTTCTAGTGATTTATTCATTCTTTGCTAATGCTGTTTCATGTTGTAGTGATGCAAATTCATCTTCAATACTATACAAAATATTAAATTGTTTTTGCAACGTTGAATATTTCGTCTATAAAAAAAAGTACAATAGTTTTGCCCGGAAGTACGATTTTGCCTCAAG
>JAPQNM010000046.1:8954338-8961838 GCA_029783475.1 Metacarcinus magister
AAGGGAGGAGGAGAGAACGGTAAGGAGGGGAGAGCAAAGGATGAAAGGATAAGGTAAGGAGGAGGAGGAGGAGGAGGAGATCAAGGAGATGCAAGTAATAACAGGAGAGAGAGAGAGAGAGAGAGAGAGAGAGAGAGAGAGAGAGAGAGAGAGAGAGAGAGAGAGAGAGAGAGAGAGAGAGAGAGAGAGAGAGAGAGAGAGAGAGAGAGAGTGTCCTTCCCTCTCTCCTATTCTTTGCAAAACATTATAAAATATTCCTTTACTTCAAACCCTTTTAAACCATTTCAATCCTATTCCTTTACCTATAACATACTTTAAAAAAAATATATAATAAATAAACTATGATATTATATACTGATAACTAAACATATTTCTCTTAATACCTAATGGATAAATTGTATTAAAAAAGTAGTATAAATAGATTTGATCCGCTTAGTAAATAAAATCTCCAATAAGTCCTGGCATTTTGATACATTTTTACATATGGTGTGATATTAATATTATTTTCATTACTTATACGTTAAAAAAAAAAAAAGAGGCGAGGCAATCATATGCAATGCGATAAACTTTATAAAATCACGGAATATTTTTTTTTTTTTGTATATATAGATTTCTCGTTTTCAGTGTTCATTAAAAAACATGAATAAACTTCTAACTGAATGAATAAATGAGTAAATAATTGAATTGGTTATATATTGAAAAATCTTGTCGAGAGAGAGAGAGAGAGAGAGAGAGAGAGAGAGAGAGAGAGAGAGAGAGAGAGAGAGAGAGAGAGAGAGAGAGAGAGAGAGAGAGAGAGAGAGAGTTAAAACCTCATCTTTTTCTCGTTTTTCCTCTCCTACATGAAAAAAAAGACTATCTAAACACTATGAAAGAAACTTATGTAAAAAAAAAGTTTGAATAACGACCATTTATAAAAAAAGGAAAGAGCAAGGATGATTTAGGTCAAGGTTTGGTATTGCAGATTATTCCATGGAAGAGTTAGTCATTGAAAAAATAGAACAAAAATAACAATAATTTTCCAGAGTTTACCCTTGAATGTGATGAAGAACTGAACAAAAACTTACTAAACTCATGCATTGAAAAGATGGATAGGATAGATATAAGATAAAAAAAAACAAGACATATAGAGGTGACAAGGGGAGGGAAAAGTCATACAGTAGGAAGTATAAAAGAGGAAACACCATTAATCATACAGTGTACAGAGAAGAACATGGAAGGGAGGAGAGGGAGACTAACTTAAACATAAAGGGATCGAAGTATGGTGAGAGGAACTGATGACTGTGGGAGAACCAGTAGGAGTCTTGCTATCTATTCTTCCTTTGTACTTCTTTCTACTCCTTTGTGATGAAGACAAGGACAGAAGCAAGGTCTCACCACAAATATAAGTTGGTTTCTTCCACCTTCACCATAACACTTCCCAGACATTCTATCCCTTACCCTGACCTAGAACAGCCCTTCCTACTTGTCCCACTAATGAACAAAAACTTTTAAGCCCAACAATTCCTCCTTCCAAGAGCGCCAAGACAAAGGAATTTTAGGTGAGACGAAGAGGGGACATTGCAGAGACATGAATGATAATGTTTATACATACACAAGGGGAAAAATCAACATAAACTTATACATATACATACACACACACACACACACACACTCAGAAGAGGTGAAGGATGTTATGGGGCGCCAAATACTGCCTGTTTTGGAGAGAGAAGGGAAAGAGAGAGAAGGAGGAGGGAAGAAGGTAAAGAAAGAGAAGAGGTGAATAGAGAACAATGGAACGGAAGGAAGGAAGGAAGAGCAAAAAGAAAAGTTGAATGAGAGAGAGCGAGAGCGAGAGAGAGAGAGAGAGAGAGAGAGAGAGAGAGAGAGAGAGAGAGAGAGAGAGAGAGAGAGAGAGAGAGAGAGAGAGAGAGAGAGAGAGAGAGAATGAAGCAGAACTAAGGAGAGGAGGAAGGAACCATTGAAAGACAACGTGGTGAGGGGAGGGAGTGAAATAGAACTGCAAAGGAGGGGATGGCAAGGCTAATGAAAGCAATGCATAGTTATTTCCTTGTTGTTCACTCTACCTGTGTGTTTGATGAATACTTTGCGTGGTTTAGAGAAGGCATCAGTTCCCAATCGTGAACAATTTTTCTTCATAACTCTATCAATACATGTTTTTTGGCGAGAAAGAATAACACTGAGGCTGCCTGATTGACTGAAAATAAATAAACATGCTTTTTAAAGGTTATGTGGAAAAAAACAGAAGGAAAAAATGGGCTAAGAAAAAAATCATTAAACATTACTATTTTTTCATTGGTATTTTCCACATGTTTGCAATTTCAAGGTCAGCCTGTTGTGGGAGACATGAAATAACTTTAATAAATGATGATATATTACATCATACGGTACCCGGGGATCCTAAATAACGTATATATTATTGAAGAAATATAATGGATCAGACAGGCATGATCTGTTAATCCGAAATATTTATCGGATTAGAGGACCTGGTCAGTGTAGTATAGTGTAAGTATAATCTTAGGCACTGGGAGACCTTGTACACTTTCTCTGTATTACACAACTATTTATAATGTCAATAAATATGGAACTATCTCCTAAAAAAATGATGAAAGCAAATCTGACGGTGTTATTTATTCATAGTCGAGGATCATTTATTCATTTATTCATTTATTTTTACGGTCCCGCGATATTACCAGCACATGACTGCCTTTATCATCGAAAAAAAAGGCTAAATAAATAAATATAATCATTCATCATACACTTCTGATATCAATTAATCTGTCATCTATCTCTATTTCTGTATCTGTGTATCTATTGATGTATCGAGTCAGGCGCTCAGACTTGTCAATCTGTCTGTCCATCTGCCATCCCATCAGTCAATCAATGTATATATCTACCTGTTTACCTATGCATCTATCTATCTATCTATCTATCTGTTGCTATGTCTCTTCAACTATCTTTGGAATTGTCTATTTATCTATCTATTTACTTATTTATTTCTCTATCTAACAATTTATCTATCTATCTATCTTCGTACGTCAGTGGCAAAGAGGAGTTGCAGGTTCCGTTAGTTGTTGCAAGGTCGTCTGGGAAAGCCCTCTGTTCTTGAAAGCTCCTCACACACCGGAGAGTAAACACGCCAATGCAACACAGCGTTTCATGTTGCAGACACTCAGAGGTGAAGGGCAAGACGCCTCCTGCCTACCATCCCACCGCTAAGTCACCTTGTGTTTTGAGGGTAGCTCCGTAAAGCCTGAGTTAAAAATCTATATAACCTTTGAAGTTGAAACAAATATATAAGGATGACATAAACAAATCTTGAGAAAATATTAATACGGTTTTTCTTTTTTTTTCGTGGCTAAGACAACGTGGTGATTTTTTCGCGCCAAAACATTGCTATGATAATGACACACACGTACGTTCCCGCCAGAATATGTTTACTGGACGCACAACTTCAAACTAATGGCGCCAGATTTACA
Organism: Metacarcinus magister; assembly: GCA_029783475.1. NCBI lineage: Eukaryota > Metazoa > Arthropoda > Malacostraca > Decapoda > Cancridae > Metacarcinus > Metacarcinus magister. Next base: position 8,957,818 of record JAPQNM010000046.1, read on the forward strand.
CTGCTGTTTGAACTTTTGGGGCTGACGTAGGTGGTGCCCCGTCGTGCTGCTGCTGCTGCTGCTGCTGCTGCTGATGATGATGATACTGCTGCTGCTGCTGCTGCTGCTGCTCTTATTATTTCTCCTGCTCTTATTATTTTTATTTTTATCTTATTTCTAGTTTCATTCGTCTTTTTCTTCGTTTTCTTTTTCTCTTTCTTTCTCCTCCTCCTTCTCTTCCTGTTTTGCGACACAGAAAGTTGCTAATGAGCCTCTATTTTTTCTATGATTTATATTGTTACCATTATTATTATTATTATTATTATTATTATTATCAATATTATTATTATTATTATAATCCTTATTATTATTATCATTATCATTAGCATCATTGGTGTTATTATCATAGTCTTCAACATCGTTGTTAAGAGATTCACAACTATGAATCAATATATTTCTTAACTAATGTAACATGAAGGAAAACTGTGTAAATATATATATTCCCCTCTCTCTCTCTCTCTCTCTCTCTCTCTCTCTCTCTCTCTCTCTCTCTCTCTCTCTCTCTCTCTCTCTCTCTCTCTCTCTCTCTCTCTCTCTCTCTCTCTTTCCACCATATATATAGAAAACAATATCAGCCATACAACTGTTATTAAATTTTACCTCAACACCAAGAAACTGACTGAATCGATATATTGTCCCACCATGTGTGTGTGTGTGTGTGTGTGTGTGTGTGTGTGTGTGTGTGTGTGTGTGTGTGTGTGTGTGTGTGTGTGTGTGCGTGTGCGTGTGCGTGTGTGTGTGTGTGTGTAATACTTGAATATGTGGCAGAGAAAAACACACACACACACAGACAGACAAAGAGATATAATATTTAAATGTGTGGTGACAGAGAGAGATATACACATACAGCCACAAACACAAACTCACAAACAAACACAGACAAACATACAGACATACAGACACACAAGTAAATCTTTGCCCAACATGCTTTAACATACTTGGTTCTCACGCTCCGACTCACACATTTACGTGGAATTTCTTTTCTTTGCCCCATTGTTTACATTATCCACTGAATGCGTTGGTAATAGTTTGAAATTTCTTTTTTACGAAGTATTTTTAGCCTCAGGAGTGATAGTCTGACCTGACATTCCGCTGGCACTCACTCTCTCTCTTTTTCTTTCTTTATCTTTTTCTCATTCTCTTTCTTTTTTTCATTCTTCTTTGGTCGTTCGTTTTTCCTTGTTTTCTATGTCTTTGTCTCCTTTCTTTCTTTCACTTTCTTTATTTCCTTATTTCTTTCTTTCTTTCTCTATCTCTTTTTCGCTCTCATTCACTATCTTTTTCTTTCTTTTTTGGTCTTTGTGTCTCATTTTTCCTTTCTTTGTCTTTCTCTTTCCTCTCTCTCTCTCTCTCTCTCTCTCTCTCTCTCTCTCTCTCTCTCTCTCTCTCTCTCTCTCTCTCTCTCTCTCTCTCTCTCTCTCTCTCTCTCTCTCTCTCTCTCTCTCTGTCGCTGGGTACGATTTCAGGACTCGGTTATTCCATATTTTTTATCCATCATTTAGGGCAAACGGAGTAAAAACAAAACAATGAGATACAGCGAGACAGTCTTCTTAACCCTCTTCTTCCTCCTCTTCCTTTTCCTCCTCTTCTTCCTCTTCTTCATCCTCTTCCTTCGTGTCTCTTGTAATAAACTTTGAAAAATGCAAGAAGAAACAGTAGAAAGAGACGAGGAGGAGGAGGAAGAGGAAGAGGAAGAGGAGGAGGAAGAGGAAGAGGAGAAGGAAGAGGAAGAGGAGAAGGAAGAGGAAGAAGAGTACTGAAGCCTTAAAAAAATCTAACTTTTTTGAAAATTTACTTAACGTTTTTAACTACAAAGTCGTTAGGAGTTAAAATTACCTTATTTTTTTCTTCCTTTTAAGTTACTAAATGAACATAAGGAGGAAGGAAGTACTTAGTAAGAAACAAAATAAGGCTACTTCCCTATGTTAGACGGAGGGAGGGAGGGAGGAAAGGAGAGGGAAGGGAGAGAGTGGGAAAAAAGGGAGGAGCGAGAGAATGGGAAGCAATGAAGGAGGAAAAAGCATAGGAGAGAAATCTAAAAATAGTACAAAACGAAAGACAGAACAGAAAAGGAGAGAAAGAGAGAAAATCTGAAAACTGAGATATAAAAAGAGAGAAAGAGAAGAAGTGAATTGTAGAACAGAAATGGAGGAATAGAGAAGAAAAAAAAATGATAGGAATTTGAATAACAAAGTGAAGAGAACAAGGAAGTGATAAGGAGGGAGAAAAAAAGAAGAGAGAGAAAGAAGGAGAGGGAGAGAAAAGAATGGGAGAGGAAAGAAAACAGACAAGTAAGTAAATAGGAAGTAAAGAGAAAAGGAAGGGGGAGAGAGGAATAGCGAAACGAATGGGAGAAGGAGGAATGATAGAGAAGAAGGAAGGGGAAGAAAGAAGAAGCTAGAAAAGAAAAAGACAAGACAAGAGAAAAGGAAAAGAAAAGTCAATAAAAAAGGAAGAGAGGAAGGGAAGTAAAACGGAAAACAGAAGCCGGAAGAGAGAAGAAGAGAGAGAAGAAAAAAATACAGAGGGAAGAAGGGAAGGAGAAGGGAGAGAAAGAGAGAGAAAGAGAGGAACATAAAACACTACTCCACCACGCACAGTACTCTCATTTCCCAGTCATTATCTCTACATGCAGGTGATACAGTACTAATAAAAAGCACACCTGTACCCAAAATAATATACACGCCAATTACAAACGTGAAACAAGTGACTGCGAATATCTGCGTATTTCTGTATAACAACCCTTAGCTTCTCTCTCATTGGCTCATCTGTATCGTAGCTGCCTCTTGATTGGACGACAAGAGTTGGCGTGCTCTTTGCTGATTGGGTGTCAGGTGGGGAGAGTATTCGTTCCCTATTGGTTGATGGCGATGGATTCTTGGCCCGGATTGGTTGTAATGTATGGCACTTTCGTCTCTTGTCATTGGTTGTCACGGATGAAAAAACTTGAGCCGTGATTGGACAAAGGGTGAAACTTCTGGCTGGTGATTGGATTAAATAACGAGAGAGAGAGAGAGAGAGAGAGAGAGAGAGAGAGAGAGAGAGAGAGAGAGAGAGAGAGAGAGAGAGAGAGAGAGAGAGAGAGAGAGAGAGAGAGAGAGAGAGAGAGAGAGATACTTTCCTGATTGCATACACCTGGTGGAGAGAATCTGAAGTGATGGTTTTATATCTTTTCCTCAACCTCGACCAACACCACCACCACCACCACTACCTCCTCCTCCTCCTCCTCCTCCTCCTCCGTCTTCCTCTCCTCAGTGATGTTCTTGGTTCTACTAATGGTCAATCAGACGAAGTTCAGTAATGTCTGCTTCTGATGACTCAAGTTAAGTTGGCCAGAAGCTTAATTTTCTACCCGGCTGGTGCTTCAGTGGGACGTAATTGCAACTTGCTTCTCTACTGCAAGCTTCTGGTGGAGTTCAAAATTAATCCCAGGGAGAAGTAACACACATGCGCCTCTTGCTGTCTGGCTGCCTGTCTGTCTGTCTTTCCACCTGTCTCTCTCCATCTCTGTCTGTCTGAATGGTATCTGTCTGTTTTTTTCTATTTATATGTCAGTGTTTCTGTCTGTATATCTGTCATTTTTCAGTTTTTTGGCTTTAATACACAGTCGCCTCTTGCTGTCTGTCTGTCTCCCTTCATCTCTGTCTGTCTATCTTTCTATCTATTTTCTTCTATATTGTTGCATCAAGACGATAGTGAGTGAGGGAGGGAAGGGAGAGGAAAAGAGAGAGTGAGGGAGAGAGAGAAAAACAGCAAGTGATGAGAGGGAATGGAAGATGAGAGGAGGAAGAAATGAAAAGTGAGAGTAACTAGTAGTCAAAATAAAATAAGATAAGGGAAAGAGGGAAATAAGTAGAAAAAAAAAAAGAAAGAAAGAAAGAAAAGATACAATTAGGAAAGTTTACCTACTGACCCTAATCATGTGCAGCAGCTTCGTAACAGGGAAAAAAAAAGGCGACAGTTTTTTTTTTCTTCCCCCCAG
>JAPQNM010000046.1:8966838-8979856 GCA_029783475.1 Metacarcinus magister
AATTCACACATCAATCTCGCATTTTACATCCCATAAACATCAATACTTCATAACTCAAACTACAATATATAGTACAAATATAAAAATAAGAGAAGCCAGACCCACTGTACTAACACTAACACTCACATGCTTATCTCTGCCTTAGTATAAACAGTATCATGGTTGCTTGGTTATCTATCATCTCCTCATCTAGGTATCATAATTTTAATCAACCTTATCCTCCATAGAAAATGTAATCCCACCAGTAGAGGGTAAACTCACTTGGTAATTTATCTTCCTAGCTAACTGATGGACTGCTACACACAATCTTTCTCCATCAGACACAGGTTTTCAGCGTACAATATTGGTTTTGGGTTCACCTCCATCAATCACTTTAATGAACTATGCTGGAAACGTACATGATTACGTGTACGTTATGTTATTGTCTGTCCATCTGTCTGTCTGTCTGTGTGTGTGTGTGTATGTTTGTCTGTGTGTAGAAGAGTTTTGCATTGTGACCAGAAATTGTTTGTTTATGGAAATTAGCAGCTTTTCTTCTCTCTCTCTCTCTCTCTCTCTCTCTCTCTCTCTCTCTCTCTCTCTCTCTCTCTCTCTCTCTCTCTCTCTCTCTCTCTCTCTCTCTCTCTCCTTCCTTAACTGTAGATTTCACATTTTAGTTCTTGTAATTTCCCCAAACAGTCTCGTTAAAACCAAAAATTATGTTGGTTTTTGCTTTTTCATTTGTATTTCTTAGTGCTAAAAAGTAAGATTCAACGCAAAATATGATACGAAAATAATAAATGATCAACGCACAATAAAGGATATAACAATTGATCACGAAATATAATATCAGAACGTGTAAAAGAAAAAGAGTAAGATTCTACTCCACAAAATAACACAACAACAAAACAAAAGAGCATCAACGTACACACTATAAACTATAAACGACGCAATAAACGAAATGAACGGAGTATTACAACTGGGTACAAGTCTATTTTTCACAATCTTTTCGCTCTCATCACCAACTTCATACAATTAGTGGAAACATAACCACACACACGCACACACACACACACACACAGTTTTTTTTTTTATATTCCATTCGGTGTTTGTAGCGAAGTTCTCTCCTACAATTGTCAAAGTTACGCTCTGTTCTGGCACTAAATTTTGTAAGAGTAAGAAATTTTGGCAATGTGAGAAATAAAATCTAACAAAATTATGGTAGTACACTTTCTTTAATGGCGTGAGAATGTGAAATAAAGTAATGGTGAGTTTGAAATGAAGAGAAGAGGAGGAGGAGGAGGAGGAGGAGGAGGAGGAGGAGGAGGAGGAGGAGGAGGAGGAGGAGGAGGAGGAGTACAGAGGAAGAACAGACAGCAACAGTCCTACTAGACCTAACGAGGCTGTCCGTGTAGCTACACAAATGCTAAATAACTACTTGATAGATATTACAGTAATCAGGAAAATAAGTCCAAATTCGTGTTCAGCATGACCGCAAACCTCATTGTACCAATTTTCATGAGATTCGGAGGTATGGAAATTTTCATGAAATTTTGTAGGGTACACCCTTAGATTTTTTACATAAATCATATATTTTGAAATAACTTGAAATGTATGGGGTTTACGTAAAAAACGTATGGAATATAAAAGAAAGAACAGAAGACGCTCGTTCTATTCAGCTATAGGACATTGAAATTGGGAAGTAATTAAAGATGTAGCAATGTAAAGTATTATGCAATAATATCTTACACATCATTTCAATTTTCTTCATAAGTATTAGAGTTATTGGAAAGATGATGACAGTATGAGATAGACATTATCAAACTCCATAACTTTATATATATGCAATTTTCCTGTAGGACTAATATTTACGTAGTAAAATGAGAAAAAACTCCTTCGACCTCAATTCTGGTGGAATTTACGGGCCACAAAATGGAAAATACAAAATATTATAGTAATGACAAATCTAATTCCAGATTCGTGTTCAGCATGACCGAAAACCTCATTGTACCAATTTTCATGAGATTCGGAGGTATGGAAATTTTCATGAAATTTTGTAGGGTACACCCTTAGATTTTTTGACATAAATCATATATTTTGAAATAACTCGAAATGTATGGGGTTACGTAAAAAAATTTTTGTATATATAAGAAAGAACAAAAGACGCTCGTTCTATTGAGATATAGTGAAATATAATTAGAATGTAATTATAGATATAGAAGTGTAAAGTATTATGCATTCATTTATTTCATAAAGTTTTAATTTTCTTCATAAATGTTAAAGGTATTGAAAAAACGATGACAGTATGAGATAGGAATTATCCAACTTAATAACTTTACTTGAATACAATTTCCCTGTAGGACTAATATTTATGTAGTAAAATGTGAAAAACTGTTTCGAGTGTTGTGGTATTGAAAAACAGGGTGTGGGGTGTGACAGGGTGTGACAGGGTGATAACGGGGTGATAACTGCATCAATACAGGAGGAGGAGGAGGAGGAGGAGGAGGAGGAGGAGGAGGAGGAGGAGGAGGAGGAGGAGGAGGAGGAGGAGGAGGAGGAGGAGGAGAGGAAGTAAATTTGCAGCTCATATTCGTTTAGTTTCTTGGAATGTGGTTTCCTTCCTCTGTCTGCGGGTATTCCACTTTCAGATAGTATACTTTTTTTCTCCTTTCTTTCATAAATCATAATGTTCAGTTATCTGATTAAAATTTCGTCCTAAGTAATATTCCTAGTTTTTTTTTACTGCTACTATAACTACTACTACTACTACTACTACTACTACTACTACTACTACTGTAACTATCATCATTTCAATCTAAATTGTATCTCCCTTCCAAACAAAGATACTTAAACTGATTTATTTTACTGTATCGATATAAACATAATTCATACTCTCTCTCTCTCTCTCTCTCTCTCTCTCTCTCTCTCTCTCTCTCTCTCTCTCTCTCTCTCACCATTAGCACCATTTAACAACCATTACTATAACACTGCGGTACAAAGGCCACTCTCAGTGTCCTCTACTCACCTCTGTCTTATGTTTGTCTATGCCAATTCACCTACACTGGGACCAACAAACATACACACACACACACACACACACACACACACACACACACACACACACACACACACACACACACACACACACACACACACACCTGCAAAGTGACAAATTAGTAACGAAATTCACACAAAAATAACACAGAGAAAGAGAGAGAAAAAAATCCACCATAATCTATTCCATTAAAACATCACATCATTTCTCATCTTTCCTACAACAACAATCATAACAACCTGACGTTAACAACTCCACTATAATAGTTCTTAATCACTAATACTTAATATAGTTTCCCCTTTACCTCCACCCCCCTTCAATTCCTCGCTTACCTCCCCCCCCGGAAGTGTAATAGGCTAATTATGTTTCGCAATGCATAATAGAAGCAAGGGAGGTGTTGGCAGAGGCGGAGGGGGAGACTAGAGGGTGGAAGAGGAGGGGAAGGAAATGAAAGGCAGGGAGGAGGAGGGTTTGTGTGTAAGGGGGTAAAGGGGAGGATGCAATGTTGGTTAAAGGGAGGATGTTGTATGTAGGTGGAAGGTTACGTGGGAAAGAGAATGTTAAGAGCTGATTATTGTAGTAGTTGTAGTAAATATAATAATAAGTGATGATAATGATAATGATAATAATAATAATAATAATAATAATAACGATTAATAATAACAGTAAAAATGACAAATACAGTTGCAATATTAATGATCCTGGAAAACTCTGGTAAACTAAACCATTATTAATTCTCTCTCTCTCTCTCTCTCTCTCTCTCTCTCTCTCTCTCTCTCTCTCTCTCTCTCTCTCTCTCTCTCTCTCTCTCTCTCTCTCTCTCTCTCTCTCTCTCTCTCTCTCTCTCACCCTATATGTGTGAAGACTTAATGCCGAGGTGACTTTAAAAGATAATTAATCATTTCCCAGAAGAGAGAGAGAGAGAGAGAGAGAGAGAGAGAGAGAGAGAGAGAGAGAGAGAGAGAGAGAGAGAGAGAGAGAGAGAGAGAGAGAGAGAGAGAGAGAGAGAGAGAGAGAGAGAGAGAGAGAGAGAGAGAGGAAAATATGAAATTAAAACATGAATTGTATATTTGCTGTAAACATAATTCCAAGCTAAACACACACACACACACACACACACACACACACACACACACACACACACACACACACACACACACACACCTATTTCTTTCCTAACATATATAAAAACTGCAATGTAAAATGACAAGTACATAAATACACCGATAGCATCACTTAATAAGATGATAAAGACCTATAATTACATTTAGTTATGATATATAAGTGAAGGTAAACGATATTAATTTGTATAAACACTTTTTTCAAGCTATTTGCAAAGTCTTAGTAGTTGTAAAAGGTTGCAGAACACAAATCTTATCTTATATCTGCTAATGGTTGAATTTTGCTGCTGTGTTTAGTAGTAGTAGTAGTAGTAGTAGTAGTAGTAGTAGTAGTAGTAGTAGTAGTAGTAGTAGTAGTAGTAGTAGTATAGTAGTAGTAGTAGTTGAAGAGAGAGATAAGAAAGGTGTTTGTTCTTTTATTACGTATTATCATCATTGTTGTTGGTGCAGTTGCCAGCAGAAGTAAATTAATTAACAGTAATTAACAAAAAACTGAAATATATGAAGAGCAGTAAAGAGAAAATAAATGCTCGTAGGAAACCTGGAGTAACAACAGTAATAACAACACGAGAAGGGAGAGATAAAGAGAAAGAGAAGGAAGAGGAGGAGGAGAAGGAGAAGGAGAAGGAGAAGGAGGAGGAGGATGAGAAGGAGAAGGAGGAGGAGGAGAAGGAGGAAGAAGAGAAGGAAAAGGATGAAGAAATGGAGGAAGAGAAGTATTGAAAGCACTGAGGTGTAAAGACAAAGAAAACAGAGATAGACAGAGACAGAGAAACAGATAGAAAGAAAAACAGAGAAAGAGAGAAGGAGATGAGTGGGGAGATGAGTGGGAGATGAGTCTGATGGCCAGTAGCAGGAACATCGTGCAACAATACCTCCCCTAATTTATCTGAGCCTTGGAACACTGAATGGCTTTGTATTGCATCCGTGGCCCTATTGTAGCGGTGTTTCCGAGGAGGAGGAGGAGGAGGAGGAGGAGGAGGAGGAGGAGGAGGAGGAGGAGGAGGAGGAGGAGGAGGAGGAGGAGGAGGAGAACTATGAAAACTAGGACAAGGTAAGGTAATAGAAAGAGTCAAAGAAGGAGTATAAGAAGGAGGAGGAAGAAGACAAGGAAGAAGAGAAGGAAGAGGAGGAGGAAGAGGAGGAGGAGACGAAAGAAAAGAAGGAGGAGGAGGAGGAAAAATGATAATGAAAGGAATAAGACAAAATGATGAAGAAAATGAAAATGCGAAGCTCACATTTTACATCAAGATCATAAAACAAAGGTCATATGAGAGAGAGAGAGAGAGAGAGAGAGAGAGAGAGAGAGAGAGAGAGAGAGAGAGAGAGAGAGAGAGAGAGAGAGAGAAACGACTCCCAACTTTAGCGAAAATGGCTGCAATTGACGAGTGCCTGAAGGGTTGGACGGCCTCTCTCTCTCTCTCTCTCTCTCTCTCTCTCTCTCTCTCTCTCTCTCTCTCTCTCTCTCTCTCTCTCTCTCTCACTCTTCCTTGACACAAATGAGAGATATTTAGTTTCACGACCTCTTGGATGAGCGGCTGCAAGGACGAGAGAGAGAGAGAGAGAGAGAGAGAGAGAGAGAGAGAGAGAGAGAGAGAGAGAGAGAGAGAGAGAGAGAGAGAGAGAGAGAGAGAGAGAGAGAGAGAGATCGTGCATCCGGCAAAGTTATTAGAATCTCAAGGTCAGCGTCAGTTCAGTCTAGAGAAAAGAATGAGGCAGGACAAGGCCGCCGCGGGTGAAACAAGGTCTGATCAAGGTGCTTCAACAAACTCCAAGAATCTGACACGGTGGAATGTCTGTCTGACTTCCTGTGACTGTGCCTTGGCCTTTGTGGTGCCTATGTTCCAAGCACGTGTACTGGGATACTCTGGCGAAGTGTTGTAGGAGGGGAAGATGTGTGCATTCTCGGTTTTTTTTTCTTCAGTTCGTCTTTGAATGTTCGTGTTCCTGCAGCTTCTTACTGTTTGAAATGTATTGTGTCATGTGTTTTTTCAATTTTTTCTTCTCCAAATGCACTGAACTGACTGATTTCTCAACTGAAACATGTATACCTCTGATCATTTATAAGAGAAACGTGATTTTCGTGGATTATCGTTGCAAATTCATGTTCCTGCAGTTTGTTATTGTTTAATGAGTACCTTGTTTACTGTCTTCTAGTAGTCCTTGATAGTAAGGTGTAAGGCAGTATGATTTATTAAGTTATATAATCTAACAATGCTATGATTCCTTTTGAAGAACCTTAACGTCTCTCATGCATTTTAGCCTCAGAAAACTATAACCAATACTATGTTATATTTTTATTGACCAACGTATGCATCTGTAGTTCAATGACCATACATTTTGAATAGATAAGTAAAACATGAAAATCATATCATGGATCCCCAGATATAAGGAGTTTCTTCACTTACATACGAGAACGTTTTGAGTTCATTTTTCTAACTTTATCTGTTCAGTTTATGCAGAGGAAAATGTGAGGGTCTCGTTGTAGGTGAAAATACACAACACAACAAGATACAGACAACCACAAGTGTATTCATGGAAGAATAAAATACACCAATAACATGAACCAAAACAACAACTAGCTACCACAAGCACATTTAACTCCCGGAAGTGTTGAACCATCATGAAGCAGCACGCAGGCTAGACGGAGGACGGCTGGTGAAATAGGAAGGGAGGACAGCAGCACGGCGCCAGACTCAACGCACAAGGGACAGACGAATGACTGCTGCTCTTGCGGAACTTATGCAGAGGAATTCCTTTGCTCCCTGATCGCCGAGCTTATTCAATGTCTGACACGCTGAATCTGTTTTCCAACGCAGAATGTTGCCCGAATAACACCCGACCACAGAACGGAGGAAATAACCGATAGACTCTCCACTGCTGAGGCATAAATAATGTTCTGTGGTGAGTCTTGCCACACCATGTATATGAACACCTGCAAAACAACTGACTGCCATGCTATTCACTGCCCGATTTATGAAAACCAAACGTTCTAACGCCATTCTCTTTCCATGTTTTGAGGCAAATATACACATTGAATACCAAGGGAACAACTTCAAACCTACCCATTGATCCTACTAAAAAAAAAAAGAAATTATTCTCTAAAGTCTACCTCAGCATCAACTTCGTAGTCTCAGCCATATTTTTTTTTCACAGGTACAGTTAAAAATGGAACGAAAACAAAAAAAAAGTAAAATAAATAAATAAAAAAGAAATAGCCATATGCAGTAGATACCTCGATCAGTGTTAACCAAATAAAGAGTCGGAAGCGCTTGGTGCCTTGTTAGCTAACAGAATAAAGAAGAAAACAAAATACAGTAAAATTGCGTACCTTTTGAAGTAGTAGTGTGTATGTAATGATAAAAAAAAAAGCTGAGTAGGAAAAAAAAGGGAGAGAACATAAGTATACAAGTCACACACACAGACAGACAGACAGACAGATACAGAGACAAAGGGTAGGTAGAGATACAAACGAAAGGAGAGGAAATAAAAACAAGAGAACCTCAACGAAAAGCCGAATTCCGTCCTTCCGAAATACTCTCTCCGGGACGACCACAGCCTACCAACGACCCTACCTTTGCCTTGGCCCGACCCACTGGCTATTTACAAGACACGACCCGCTCAGAACGACCCTCCCAGCGCTTGTTGTCCCTTCTTTCTCTCTTTCTCTCTCTCTCTCTCTCTCTCTCTCTCTCTCTCTCTCTCTCTCTCTCTCTCTCTCTCTCTCTCTCTCTCTCTCTCTCTCTCTTGATAGGATAAAAATATTAATTCACTCGCTCAGCCAAATCGAGCAGGGACTAAAAAAATTATAATAAAAAAAATTCTTCCTAATAGCTTTTCAGTGTCAGAGGTAAGCGGCATAATGGGGCCAATTAACGACAAAGGAATCAAGGGGGTTTTGGCACTTTGTTTGGCACTATTTGTGTTGCGTTCAGGTAATAATAATGATGATGAAGTGCAGGGGGAGGGAAGTTGATTTGGTGTGTGTAATTGATAGGTTTATGGATATTTTCTTTTCTCTCTCTCTCTCTCTCTCTCTCTCTCTCTCTCTCTCTCTCTCTCTCTCTCTCTCTCTCTCTCTCTCTCTCTCTCTCTCTCTCTCTCTCTCTCTCTCTCTTTGTCAGGATAAAAATGCGTCAAGAGGAAGATAGAAGAGGAAGAAGAGGAGTAAGAGGATGAGAAAGAGGATTGTTTCACGTTCGATCATACTTGTTCCTCCTCCTCTTCCTCCTCTTCCTCTTCTTCCTCCTCCTCCTCTTCCTCCTCCTCCTTCTCCTCCTCTTCCTTTCCCTCTTGTCTGGTCAGCGCAAATCAGAAGTGGAACACATTGAAGGAATGAACTGAATTAGGTCAGCGAATACCATGTGTAGTGGAGTGTGTGGTGGTGGTGATGGTGGTGATGATGGTGATGGTGATGGTGGTGATGGTGGTAGTGGTAATGGTGGTGATGATGGTGGTGGTAATAGTGATGATCGTAATTGTTATTGTTATGAAGTTTACTCTCTCTCTCTCTCTCTCTCTATCTATCTATCTATCTATCTATCTATCTATCTATCTATCTCTTTCCCCTTTGAGATGCAACGACACACATCAGAGTACAATGTTAAGAGCAATTGGACAAAACTGTAATTATTTTTGCGCCCGTCCAAACGAAGTCACATCCTGTTGACATTGTGGAAACACGAATGAATAAAACAAATGGAAACTGTAACACAATAAACACCCAAATATGAGAGAGAGAGAGAGAGAGAGAGAGAGAGAGAGAGAGAGAGAGAGAGAGAGAGAGAGAGAGAGAGAGAGAGAGAGAGAGAGAGAGAGAGAGAGAGAGAGAGAGAGACCTACCTACCAGTCGTACACCACAAAGATAGGAATGCACTTAAACTTTGTAAATTAGGGAGTTCTGGTAAGTAGGAGAGCTCTGGGCTACAACAGTAAATTTTTTTCATTCCAGAACTGCACAAATGACCTTGGAAACTTGCATACAGATAAGGGAGAGAAAAATAATAAGAGACAAATATGCTTATCAAACTTTCCTTAATCTATTATATCTATCTATAATCTGAGTGTCATTTCCTTTTTCTCTTTCTCGTTAAAGGAAGACTGCTTGAAGGATAAAATATAGACTTGGCTTCCTGTGGAGTTATAAATCCTTTCAATATCTACAAATACTATGAGAGAGAGAGAGAGAGAGAGAGAGAGAGAGAGAGAGAGAGAGAGAGAGAGAGAGAGAGAGAGAGAGAGAGAGAGAGAGAGAGAGAGAGAGAGAGAGAGAGAGAGAGAGAGAGAGAATTGGACTCGTGTTAGTGTGTGTTATACTTATATGCCTTGCTGTGTGTTTTGGGTGTAGATCATCCTGTCAACCCGACTCACTGCCTGTCCTGAAAAAAAAGAAAACGAAAAAGTGAAGTGAAAAAATGGATCATGCTTTCTATTTTTGTCACATTCTATATTTCCTTTTTATATTTTGTGTGTGCGTGTCTGTGTGTGTGCGTGTCTGTGCGTGTCTGTGTGTGTGTGTGTGTGTGTGTGTGTGTGTGTGTGTGTGTGTGTGTGCGTGTAAACTGCGCGAGGGTGTCTTTTTAATTCTTTTTCCGCCCTAAGCGTATGAATTGAGAGAGAGAGAGAGAGAGAGAGAGAGAGAGAGAGAGAGAGAGAGAGAGAGAGAGAGAGAGAGAGAGAGAGAGAGAGAGAGAGAGAGAGAGAGAGAGAGAGAGAGAGAGAGAGAGAGAGAGAGCTACGTCAGTCGTCCTTGCAAATACATATAAAAAATTAAATCTACATATTGATAATAAACATTTTTTCAACAATTTATAAACACACACACAGACACACATACACACACACACACACACACACACACACACACACACACACACACACACACACACACACACACCGATCTCCCTCATTAAGCTTGCAGCTACTCTCCTCTCCATCCTCCTCCCCTCTCCTCCTCTGCTCTTCCTTCCCCTCCCCCCCTTTACCTCTTCCATGAATGTGCTTCCTCCACACACACCTGCTTACTGCCTTCCTAGACCATCAATCATTCTTGCTCTTCCTCCTTCTCCTCCTCCTCCTCCTCCTTCTGGAATTCCGTTCTCCATCACCAATATTACGTTTTTATTTTCTTCCTTGTCGCCTCCTCTTCTGCTTTTAATATATTTTGTTTCTGTTGCTATTGCTCTTTTTTCCTTCTTCTTGTTTTTTTTTCTTCTTCTTCATTCTCCTTCTCCTCTTTCATCTCCTGATCATCTTCTTCCTCTCCTTCCTCCTCTTCTGCTTGTCTGTCTGTGTGTGTGTGTGTGTGTGTGTGTGTGTGTGTGTGTGTGTGTGTGTGTGTGTGTGTGTGTGTGTGTGTGTGTGTGTGTGTGTGTGTGTGTGTGTGTGTGTGTCTGTGAGTGTGTGTTTTATCGGTATTTTTTTTTAATCTATATGTGTAAAAAGTATCTGTTTCCATTATTTCGTTCATTAACTGTTATGAATAATGCCGTCTCTCTCTCTCTCTCTCTCTCTCTCTCTCTCTCTCTCTCTCTCTCTCTCTCTCTCTCTCTCTCTCTCTCTCTCTCTCTTTAAGGCTAACACATACTATGGTTCCCTATTTACCAAGGTCACATTGAGGGTCACGCAGGACTGGCAACACTGAACTAACTTTGAACACGCGACAGAAAACGGAAAATACAGGAAATAGATTTAAATGCATCAATCACTCTGCATATCCTCCTAACTAAGAATTGTAGTAGTAGTGATAGTAATAGTAGTAGTTAGCTTTCATGTACTACTTCTTATTATTTCAACAGTCCTTTTTTTTGGTGCTATTGTTGTTGTTTCCTTTAATGTGTTTGTAACGTTTCCCATTTTTCCTGTGATCCCGAAAAAGTCAATTTCTTTCAGGGTAGACTTGGCCTTTCTGGTGCCAATGCTGTCTCGCTACGGTTGACTTGTTGGATGTGTTTACCCTGACATCCTATTTTCTTTGAGTCAGGGGAGGACGACAAGGAGAAGGAAGAGGAGGAAGAGGAGGAGGAGGAGGAGGAGGAGGAGGAGGAGGAGGAGGAGGAGGAGGAGGAGGAGGAGGAGGAGGAAGAGGAGGAGGGGAGACTCTTATGGATCGACGATATAGTTTAGTGTTATCGTGGTTGGTGGGAAGGACAGAAAGGGAAGGGAAATATCACTACCACTTCTAGTATTGGCTGCTTGTTATTTTGAAAGGGAGGATGAGGAGGAGGAAGAGGAGGAGGAGGAGGAGGAGGAGGAGGAGGAGGAGGAGGAGGAGGAGGAGGAGGAGGAGGAGGAGGAGGAGGAGGCTGTATCCGAGTAGGGCTTTGGGAAGAGAGAAGGGAGTAAAGGCAAGGGAGGAATGGACGGCCGGATTGAAGAAGACAGTATAAAGTGGGAGAAGGATTGATATCTTTGATAGAATGGAGAGGAGGAGGAGGAGGAGGAGGAGGAGGAGGAGGAGGAGGAGGAGGAGGAGGAGGAGGAGGAGGAGGAGGAGGAGGAACCCAAGAAAAAAGTACAAATGTTATACAAGCAACACGAGTTCTTTTTGTTCTTCTTACTACACTACTAGATTGTACTAAAAGAACAAGTGATTGTACTAATATAAACTAGTATAAAAGAAAGGATTGTACAGTAGAAAGCTCCTCATAGACAGCCATCCTTGTAGCCAAAGATATCCGATAAAAAAAGTCTCGCAACATAGCAGCAATACATAGGAAGAATGGAATTTATGAAAGGAAATTGAGAAATGTGATCTAATCTATTACTAACTCTTACATGCGTGGGAATAGGTTAAGAATGTTTGGTGTGATAGTAAGGTATAGAAAGCATATTATTTAAGGCTTAGAGAATAGTTGTAGGTGTGACACAGAATGGTTAGGTTAGATTAGGTTAGGTTAGGTTAGGTTAGGTTAGGTTAGGTTAGGTTAGGTTAGGTTAGGTTAGGTTAGGTTAGGTTGGGTTAGGTTAGGTTAGGTTAGGTTGGGTTAGGTTAGGTTAGGTTGGGTTAGGTTAGGTTGGGTTAGGTTAGGTTAGGTGTGGTACAGAATGTGTGTCAAAAGGTGATATGGCACCATTATTTAACACTTTTCAGGGTGGCAGCAGTCAATCAGGTCCCAGCTCCGTTATGTCTAGTGTGGCTTTGTACTTTTCCTTCCAAGAGAGGCATCGGAGGCAGAGGAGGAAGAGGGAGAAAGAAGAGGAGGAGAACTGTAATAAGAGGGTGACATTTCGAAAAGTATGAGGGAAAGGGAGAGGGAAGGGAATGGAGAGAGTTTCTGACACAAATAGGGGGAGGGAGGGGAGGGCAAAGAAGAGTGAGCATTGTCAGCTGGGTCAACATGAAGATGGGAAGGAAAGAAGGAAGTGAAGGGGAGGAGAAAGGGGGTGAGGAGGAGAAATGGGAAAATGAAGGGAGAAAGGAGAGCTGTCGAGCGGAGGAAGGATAAAAAAGAAGATGAATATAAGGTAGCATGTAAAATAAGAGAAGAGGAAGAGGAGGAGGAGGAGGAGGAGGAGAAAAAGATGGAGGAGGAGGAGAAGATGAAAGGCATGCGTAGATAAGATGCAGAATGGAGAGAGGGTACGAAGTAAGGGGAGAGAAGAAAACGGTGAAGGGGTGAGGTAGAGAGAATACAATATGAAGAGAGGAAGAGAGAGAGAGGGAGAGGGAGAGAGAAAGAGGAAAAGGGGCAAAGAGACAGGGAGAGGGAAGTGAGTAAAGATGTGATGTCATGAGCGAGAGAGAGAGAGAGAGAGAGAGAGGAGAGAGAGAGAGGAGAGAGAGAGAGAGAGAGAGAGAGAGAGAGAGAGAGAGAGAGAGAGAGAGAGAGAGAGAGGAGAGAGAGAAAGAGAGGATAAGAGA
>JAPQNM010000046.1:8979956-8994956 GCA_029783475.1 Metacarcinus magister
TCAGATACAGATATGGTGTCAATATCTTTAAGAGGCATGGCTTCTGGAAACCCAGTGGAAAAATCAATAAGAGTTACAATGTAACGGTGCCCTTCAGAAGACGGTGGAGACAAGGGACCTACCAAGTCAATGGCAACTCTGGAGAAAGGCTCAGTTACGACAGGTAACGGTTGAAGAGATACTGGACGTACCCTTCCCTTAGCTGACATGTGTTGACACTTGTCGCAGGAACGGCAGTAATCCCGGATGTCTGCACACATCCCAGGCCAATAAAAGTCTTGCAATACCTTCATTTGGGTCTTCCGGTGGGAGAAATGTCTAGCCAACGGACCTTCGTGAGCAACACGTAGGATGACGGTACGGCAATCGCTGGGAACAACCAAGGATAAACCATTTCCCTTTTGAGGGTGATCCGAGGAGAGACATTTTCGGTACAGGAGGCCGTCTTCATGTATGAACTGGTAAGTGGCACCATCCCATGCCTTCTCAACTTCTCGAGTGGTAACCTTTGTTTGTAAACACGTCAAGGAAGGACAGGATTCCTGAATTTGACGAAACTCATCAGGGGTTACAGTCAAAGGATGGAGTTTAGGCAGACCTAGAGGGTGGACCCGTTTAGATCGACCGGCTCTGGTCTCCACACAGCACACACACTTGAGTAGTGGAGGACTAAACTGGTGGTAGATGCTGACATCCAGAAAGGAGGTTGTCCTTGTCTTGAGAGGAGAGGTAGGTTCCGGGCGAAGGTGAGTCATCAAGAGGCGACAGTGGATCTTATAGGGAAGAAACGTCGGTGGTGGTTTGGTCATGGTTACTATGGAGAAGATGGTTGTCATTACTGAGTTGAGAATCAGGACTATCAGGATCTTGTACCCTGGAAATATTCCCAACTAGAGCACTAGCAAATTTAATTGGGGCCCTTACAGCATCTGTCCAGCCAGTGTAAAATGGGCACCGTAAGTAACACTTAACGACAGGAAATTCGTCGATGCGTCCCAAATAGCCAGCAACTTGTATTTTGGGGCAGAGTGATGGGTCAATGTCTGGCAAGGCTTCCTCGGAAATTACAACTCCAGAGCATCCAGTATCCCTAATTATAGAGGAAGACCATGACCCATTAATAGTCCCCGTAACTGAGAAGTTAGGCACTTTATGATCTTCTAAGCAAAATCCAACCTTATAGGGGGGCGTGGTAGTAGTTCCATCCTTGAATGCTCGAGGATTCCTGGGACAGCGTGGTCGTATGTGTCCTGCTTCCCCACAATTGTGACAAGTCACGGTTGAGGGAGTCTGACTCCCAGAAGAAGGTAGAAACAGGAGTGGAGTAGCAAGTCGAGGGGAGATTTTCTTAGCGTTGTTGTAGGAAGAGACCTTAGGATAGGCGTTGTGGGCAGATGCATAGTCATCCGCTAGTTGTATTGCTTCCTTCAGCTTGGTAGGCCTTCTTTCCTTGATGAATAAGCGTAGTTCTGGTGATAAGGAGGACAGAAATTGGTCAAAGATGATAAACTCCCTTAAATCAGCATAAACATTGGCCACAGAGGAAGACTCAACCCAAGAATCAAACATCCTCGATAACTGGGTAACGAACTGATGGTAGTTCTGTCCTACTCTAATCTTGTTTGACCTGAAATCCACCCGGTAGCCATCTGGAGTTTTACTGAAGCCTGTTAACAAGGCTTGCTTCAGTAACTCGTAATCCTCAGTGGTGGACGAGGGAAGGGACGTGTAGAGTTCGGCAGCTTTCCCAGTAAGGAGGCAACCCAGACGAACGGCAAAGGTATCTCTGGGTAAAATCAGCATCTCCGCCACTCGCTCAAACCTAGTTAAGTAGGTGGCAATGTCCTCTTCATCCTTGTATGGTGGTAGACTAGGTCTGGAAACAGGATCATGTGATGGTAGGACTGAGGGCTTACCTTTAGCTGCAATTTCTGCCAGCTTGATCTCATTCTGTGTTGATTGGATACTGACTTTTTTTTGGTATGAGTGTTGAAGCCAGTCCACCCTCCCACCCAGCAGCAGACCCCGGTAGTTAAGATATAGGACAGACACACACCCTGCCAGGCCGTTGCCCCCTCCTCACTACGATCAACTAGTGCGTGAACACAACTAGATCAAAGACACCTATAGAAGTAGTGAAGATTCGTGAGGTTTTTGAAGTATTCTGAGGGTGCAAATCTCAAGCCAACCTCGAGACCCCCTGGAACCCGCGGCCATTTTCTGCGCATGCGCACACCTAGTGATCCCGTTGCCATGGCGGAAAACAATCAACAGCCACACCAGCCTAGACCATCTTTGGAATTTCCAACTAGGGAGTTTCTGAGCACAAACTTTCATAAATCGAACCTACAGCTAAGATGTCGGGAGCTTGGATTAAGTAAGGTATGAGTAAATAAGGAGCAACTAATCGATATCATAATGGCAAATACCCCAACCACCGACCAAAACAGTGACACCAGTCTCGAAACAACTCACGAGACACCACTGCCCGACCCTGACGTTGCCAACCCATATCTCACTCCTGGCCGTACTCACCACTTCGCTCTAACTCCCGATACGCCCATTTCCACCGAACACCAGAACACTAATTCTCCTCCTACTCCTGTGCACCACGACACGACGCAGCCTAAACCGTCTTCTGCAGCAACCACTTCCGCCTCACTCCAAAATGCTGCCCCTCCAGCTCCACTCCATGGCACAGCCTCTCCAGCCTCCAACGAAACTGTGCTGACGAACAGAGATGTAGAAGAGGAACATTATCCGGACCAGATGCAGAACGAAGCACCTACGACAGTAAGAAAAGTAAATATAAATGAAACAGTGACAAGACTTGAAGAAAACTTACTGAAAATTGTGGAAAAGCTACAAACAAAGGACTCTGAAATAGATCTATTAAACGAAGAGGTAAAAACTGCATATTCTGTAATAAGTTCTTTGAGTCAACGGGTTAGTGATCTTGAAAAATGTGTAAACAAAACGCGGAAAACAACAGCTGACCCAAACACCCCCGCGCCTTGGGAGGAGAGGTCCCTCCTGCTCGGGGACACCAACCTACAACGAGCAATGCCTTCTGATGTAAAAAACTGCCTTATACAGACCATCAGAGGTGCAAATGTTGACCTGCTGAGAAGCTGGGTGTCGGAAAAGCTAACCTGGACTCCATCAAAGTGTTTCATATATGCTGGACTGTATGATCTTCATAATAATTCGGATCCAGTGAGTATTTTAGATCAAATGACTGAACTTGTTGGGGAACTTAAAGAAAAGAATGACAGTATGCAAATATTTATAAGTCAGTTAGCTCCAACAATTATATCAGAAGAATTCCAGGCAAGAATTGCTGATTTTAACTAACATCTCAATAACTGGGGTGAATCCAATGACATCTCCATCGTAAAGACTAATTTAGCTTTTAAACTAGGTACCGGTGAGGTGGATGATATGTGTTATGACTTAGCTAGTGAATCTTCAAAGTGTGTAGTTAGGCTTTTTAGTACTTCTAGCAGACAATGTCCCTCTTTTAAACTATCTTTTAAGTGGGACAGCATAAAAAACAATGTCGGCGTGCCACTCAATACCAATTATAAAAGAAATGACGAAGTGCTTCCCAAGGTTAACAAAGGAACGTATATGGCACCTCGAGCAGCTTCTCACAACGCTGCTGTGCGCCACCCTTCTCTTCCCCGACCCTCGTCCATAACATACGATCATGCTGCTGCCGCTGTCTCTCACATCCCCCGCCTCGACTCAACTACTACGAGACAGTGGGGCGCGTCGCATTCGCCTCCTGACTCGGTGCCCGGGAGAGATACCGTGAGGCCTCGGAGCAGCGGTTCGAGCTGGCGCGGGGCAGCGCGAGGTGGAGGTGGGAGAGACAGCACCTACCACACACCTGTAAACCACTACTACAACACTGACCCCAACATACACCGTTATCAGGGGAGGCGCGCTAATCCTCACTACCTGACCTCCACCTCCCGTCACGACAGCTCTCATGCTAGTGAAAGAAATAAAATAGGGTGTTATAATTGCGGCGAATTCAATCGTGTTAAAAGAAATTGTAGATTTGACCACAAACTACGCTGATGATACGCCATTTTTGCATTCGGGAACTATAGAAAATCTTAATCAAATCATTAAAGACATAGAGGACACTCATGTTAAATGTCGAGACTATTTTCTAAAGAATGGTCTAATGTTCAACTCCTCTAAAACTCAATGTATTTTTATAGGAAATCGTCAGCT
Source organism: Metacarcinus magister (assembly GCA_029783475.1). Taxonomy (NCBI): domain Eukaryota; kingdom Metazoa; phylum Arthropoda; class Malacostraca; order Decapoda; family Cancridae; genus Metacarcinus; species Metacarcinus magister. The sequence continues at coordinate 8,984,202 of JAPQNM010000046.1, forward strand.
GCTATCTAACATTCCACCTAACATAACGATAAATTTTAATGGTAACATCATATACCCAAGTAAACATGTGAAAAACTTAGGAGTCTACATTGACCGTTTTATGCTTTTTGACGTTCACATTAATGAGATAAATAAAAAAGCTATGGGTATTTTAATGTATCTTAGTAAAATAGGTGACAGACACTCGTTTTAAGCTTAATTGAATATTGCATTAGGATAAGGGGAGCTACAAGTGATATGGTAATATCTAGTGTGCAGAAATTGCAAAATTTTGCAGCAAGGGTAGCAGTGGGAGGAGTAAAGAAATATGACCATATATCTCCATCTTTCAAGGAACTGAAATGGCTAAGATTAAAGCAAAAACATGTATTTCACGTAGGGGTAGCAACTATTTTTGAAGTTTTACGGGGATTTTATCCAGACTGGTTTTTATCATCAAGCAGTAGACAAGCTGTCACCACCAGCATCACCAGACAGAGGCACAGCTTGTATTATGCCGCACACTAACACACACTGTGGAGACAAGCGCACTGCTGTACTGGGAGTCAAGTTGTGGAACGCTCTCCCGCCTTCCCTCACCCACGCACCATCTCTTAACACTTTCAAAGCTAGACTTAAGGAATTTCTTCTAACAGAAAATGTTTAAGTTAGACTTAGGTTTTTACTGTAGTCTTTTAAAATTTACTATCTAATGTGTCGCTTTTAGTTAATATTTTCATATTACCACATATAACTATTGTAATTCATGTGTCTATTGTGAGTATCTATTGTAATTTGCGTAATAACCACTTTGGTTGATAATAAAAAATCTGAAATCTGAAATCTTTCTCCCTCTCAGCGTTAGCTTGTCTTTCTTCTCTTTCTCTCTCGTTCGAAGCTTGTCTTTCTTCTCTCTCCTTCTCTCTCTCAGCTTGTCTTTCTTCCCTTTCGTGTTTCTGTTGTTCTACGATCCACTGGCCAATTTCCTTGCCATGCAGACCGAGGGCTTCACCCTGCTCCTTCAGTTCTTGAAAGGAAGACATGGAGAAGACCGAACAGAGAACACAACACAAAAAAAAATTAGACAACACCTCACGTGCAAAATCTGGCAAAAGCAAGAGTTTGACAGCAATCAAAGCACTCTCATAACATTACTCCTGGGCCTCAGGCAGCAACGGCGCGCAACAGCGACTTACAAATTAAAGCCCACAATCTATAAAAAGATAATAAATAATTGGTAGTTTATATCCTGGCGAGGTCGCCAATATGTCAGGGCCGAGGTGACTACCAATTGATATTATGATTCTAGAGAGTTGTGGGGAAGAAAAGTCATGGAGTATGATACCCCGAATATATTTACACACACAATAATAGCAATCAGCAGGCTAACAGCCAAAATAAATCATCAACGACGATCTGCTCGTAAACAATTACCAGAGCAGGGATATGGCACCTAATAACTCCCTGAACTGCTGCCTGGAGGGTGAGATGCGCGACAGCAACACTCGGCAACGTAGATAGCACCTCAGGCAGCAGGGAAGATCGAATGGTGTAGGTACAGTTGAAGGGCACACTGGAAGGTAGCCCAAGAAGTGCCTTCGGAATGTTGAGAACCAGCAGCAGGTGGGAGGTGTTGTCAGGTGAGAGAGCCGAGGCGGTCTGTCTGTCCCCGGTCCGGCGGCGTGGAGCTTGCCTCGGTTAGAATACCCCCCTTACCCCTGGACAAGGGGGTGGGGTAGTGGAAGCCGGTGAACAAGCAGTTGGAGAGGTGAACCAGCGCCGGCAGACTAGAGTGGTAGTTCAACCACTAAGAAGGAGGGAACGAGGCAGGTGCAGTTCCTCACATACAGTAATACAGGGATCACCAACAACTTGAAGATCCGAATCTTTCTCCGTCTAGACAGGTACCGACAACGCCAGATACTTGTGCTGAGCGAGCCCATAACACCATGGGCCATGTCAATCCACCGTAAGACTTCTTCACGTGATCCACCGTTGTTATAGACTACGCTACCAAGGTATGTGAAGCTTTCCAAGATATCATTGTCCTCGCCACACACATGAATAGACTATACTGTTTCACCTCGTAAGCCTCCAAACACCTGAACCTAAGTTTTGAGCCAAGAGACCTGGAGTCCTAAAGGTTTTGTCTCCTCGTGCAGTGCCTCGAAAGCCATCACCAGAATCTCTACTGACTCAACAAAGATGATTGCATCGTCAGCAAATACAAGATCAGTGATCTTGGTATTATCGACAGATGCTCCACAGTGACTTTGGTCCACAGCTCTGTCCAGAACCCAGTCCATACATTTATTGAAAGGTGATGGAGCAAGGACGCATTCCTATCTCACTCCCATATTCAAAGGAAAGAAGTTGGATACGCCTCACCCACACCTCACAACACTCTCAATCCCCAGTGCTGGCCAGTTAGTAGACCAATAATCCCTGCAGGAATCCCACGAAGGTGCATTTAATATCAGAGTGCTTCGCAATGCACTGAATCAAACGCCTTCTTGAGATCGACATAGGCTGCAAGCATCCCGTGTCAAAACTTACGTCGGCGTTCCACCAGTACGCGAAGCGCTAAAATATGGTCAGTTGTTGACCTAGCAGGTGTGAATCCTGACTGTTCAGGTCTCTGATACTTCAGCAAATGACTGCAAATTCGCATCAGTAACAGATGGGCGAGCATCTTGCCTGATACGCTGAGCAGCGTTATCCCCCGGTAGTTGTTCCAGTCCTGACGATTCCCTTTTCCAAACCCCTTTTCCAATCAGGAGGAACAGTATCTGAATGCCATACAGCATTCAAGACAGCATGCAACCCACGGTTCAAAGCCTCGCTTCCAGCTTTGAGTAACTCCGCACTGATATTCATCAAGGTAGGGTGCAGTTTTGTTAATGGGTGGATCCACCACCTGTAACCAAGTATTTTGAAGCTGTAAGCTTTTAGGGCTGCCCATGAACAGCTGCTCAAAGTACTCAGACCAACGAGCCATCTGCCCATCTGCGTCTGATACGAGGCAACCATCTGCTGTTCGGATAGCACTCACTCGAGATGTAGACTTGGAGCAGAGCTACTTCAGGGCTTGATAGGCAGGTCTGAGGCCATTAGCATTTAAATGATAATTAATATCCTCTGAGAGATTCCTGGCATACCTCTCCTGGTCTCTCTTCAGAAGAATTCTAGTTCTATATCACACAGCTCTGTACTAGTCCTGGTTCCCAGCCAGTTTAGCGTTTCTATACTGTTCAGCGTCTCTGCCGGACCAAGGCCACCCAATGACTTTGGAAGCCGCCCAATGCACCCCTTGGCAGCCTCGAGAGTTTCACGTTTGAAGGTATCCCACAATTCTACTGGGTCTTCAAGGACACCAAGCAATTCGAAATGATTTGAGACTCTCACTGCATACTCAAGAAAACACTGTTAAGTCCTTCAGTTTCTCAAGATGGAATACATTGTGATTACATCTTCATAACCTTAACTTGACAAGAAGCTTGAGTGTTGTAACAACAAGCCTGTGGTCAGTTGCAAATAACTCGGCACTCCGGTAAATCCTGCAGTTCTGGAGGATACTCCAACGAGTACTAACGAGAATGTGACCAATATCTCTCGCTACCCCTCCGGCATTGCTATACCAAGTCCAGCAGTGCAGCTCTGGTTTTTTTTTATACCTAGAACCTGTAATTTTCAACCTTCTGGATTTTGCAAAACTCAGAAAGAGAGAGCTGTTGGAGTTCCTGGTACCAGAGCCATGGGGACCAACACATAACTCGTAGCCAGATCTCTCAGTGCCAGTGGCAGCATTGAAGTCACCGAAGGCGTTGAGTGTGTCCCGACGGGGCCACTAAGCCAATACGGAGACAAGTTTGGCGTAGTGCATCTCTTTCTCGCCGGCCTCACATATATTGGTAGGAGCGCAGAATGCATCAAGAGACAAAGCTCAAGGTATGGTTTAGCCTCAATAGCATTTTACGCTCATCAACTGGAGTAGCCTCAACAACGGACAGCTGCAATCTACTGGAGACAGACACCATTGCTCATGCCTCTGCTACTGATCTCGCCACTGCCAGGCCTCCTTGTCTAAGAGAGTCCTACTACATCCACTATATCTGAGAAAAAGACCAATGACATTGATCTTGATGTCACAGGTGACTTGAAGATGGATTTGAAGATGGACACCATTGAAAATACAGAAATATTGCATTTCGCAATAGAATCACAAAGACTTGTCCTATTTGAATGATCTTTGTGTCAAATCATACATTTTTGACTATGTAGAATCCGAATTTGGAACCATGGACTTACTCAATGGCTTCCTTGTACCATATGTCAGTCCCGGAATCCTAATATTCTACTAAATTAGAGGTTCATGTTACGTTTGACTAGGGTAAAATGCATGGTAGTGTATATCATAGTAGTGTTAGAGGTTTAGTATGTGTAGCATCTTCCTGTATAAGGCTTCCAAACTAGACATGACATGATGCGGTTTGGGGGGGGGGAGAGAGGTTGAGACTTGCAGCGGAAGTTGTAAAGTACTAGCTCAACAGAGCGGATGTCAACGCACAACCAGGGCACACTGGCGGCACCGCTGCTGTGAAACTCAGCATGGGGTTCAGTATCAGCTGAATCATTAGTTTAGTGTAGCTAGATAATTAGTTTAGTATCCCAAATGTTGTCTAATAATCCCCGCATCAATTAGCTACTGTAGATTACATGTAGTTTAACATAGATGTTTAGTTAGATAGCCGCGCCTGAATTGACAGGGTGTGCCAGGGCGGGAGAACCGAGCCAATGGTAACGGGGCTTTACATTGCTCTGCATGTATTTACCTGGATGGTGTATATATCGCACGGGACTTAAATGATACTGGATGAATGATCGGGTTAGGTGTAGGTCATATATTTTTTATTCCCGAACCTAGTCGTATCCCATACATTGTTATGCATGATTGTGATCAAGGTGGTAAAAGGATAAACCCTCGGCCTTGATTCACTGAATACAGATAATTATCATGCTGTGATACCATGATTACCATTCACCAAGATGGCAAATACAGATCGAGGACCGTCTAAATTCCGGACTGACTGGAGCAAGTCTTTGCCAGAAGAAGAGTGAAGAGCTCAAGTCACCACGTGCACAACAGCCACAACAACATGATGGCTCACTATGATTGCGACTAATATTCCCCTTTCTCACGCAATTAATGAGATGCCTATTGTTCTGGATCCAGCCAGACTTGATGGTGGTGGCATTGACGAAACTCTGAGGAGGAACAAGGCGCAGCAATGGCAGCAATTTGAGTAGTCTTTGGCCACTCGGCGGTGATATCAAAGAATGAAAAGTGGTCAGCGAATAACGGGGGTTCGAACCCTGGCTCCTAGGCTAGCATACCCGAGCTCTAGACCACTGTACCACCGCCTCCCCACGACAGATCCAGCACAACTGAAGGTGTCGATGATGCGAGGTTGGACATGTATGCTCGGAAGCAGAGGCCGTACGAAGCCATTCCTCCAACCCGAGCAGCGCTGTAACTACTGCGGGCGAAGAGGACACGTCGCGGACCAGTGCCGAAAACGACAAGCGGAGGAGTCCAGGAGGCTTGAGTGCAATTACTGCCTCCGCCGCGGCCACGAGGAGATTCACTGTTACACCCGCGCCAGTGAGGCAAGACAGGAGCACCTCTTTAGAGCACTCTTGTCTGAGCGACTCCAATTCCCTCCTCAAGCAACCTCCTACCGGCCTGAGGCGAGCAGCGCCTCTTTCCCGGTCTGGCTCCACCCAACCCACACCTCCCATCCACTGGTGAGGTAAAGCGGGATGGACACCGCCACCATCACCATAATGTCAGCTAATGTGCGTGGATTCAGGACCAACGTCGGGGAGCTGACGCACTCTTTTGTATCAAAGCAGCGCGCTGACATAGTGGTTGTGGTAGAGATCTTTCTCGATGACAGCTGTGTTACTGGGCCAGGCGTGACCGTCATGGTGGACGGGGTGGTGGCATAGCTATGTGTCACCGTGATGGCCTGCAGGCCGACGTGCTCCCCGTCAACATCCTGACGAACTCGAAATTATGTTCGCACGCCTCATCTTCACAGACGGGAGCGGCTTGCTGTTATGTGCCGCTTACAGACCTGTGGCAGGGAAGCAACCCTCTCGTCTACCTCACAGACAACCTGGACGATATAATGGCCTCGCACAACTGCCAGAATGTCGTGGTTGTAGGTGACCTGAACCAACATCAGGTGGTGAGGGCCTTTACTGAGTTGACAGTGGTTCAGGGACTACAGAACCACGTCAACTTTCCTACACACCAGCGTAAAGGTTCCCTGGACCCAGTGTTGACAGACCTGGCGGGTGAGAGTGTGCAGTGTCATTCACTGGATTATGTGGGCACCTCCGATCACCTCGTTATCCTGTCCACCATCAGCCTCCCCCACCATGGGGACTGGCAAGCCATGCGGCGTGCTCTGACCGACACAGCTTGGGACGCCACGCTGAGCGGGGACCTGCAGCAAGACGTCACCACCATCATCTCCATCCTCCAACCTTACAGCAGCAGCATGTACCACACCGAGCTTACACAACAAGCCCCAAAGACCAGCCCTGGTTTGATTATTGATGTCGTGTTGCTGCTGAACGAAAGTACAACACCTGGAGGAGGTACAAAAGGCGCCCCAACCTACAAAATAAGGCTTTGCACAGAGCAGCGTGCAAAGCTATGACGAGGACGGCAAAGTGGGCAAAGGCTAAGTGGGAGGAAAATACGAGGAGGATGTTGTCCTCTAACCAACTTAACCCCAAGCAGTGGTGGAGCCTCGTAATAGAGAGACAGGGCGTCGCCTCCCACGAGCGCATTCCAGCCCTGAACAAGCCTGATGGCAGTCTTGCTGTCACAAACCAGGAAAAAGCCAACCTCCTTGCCCAGAAATTCAGTGCCAAGATGAAGACACCAGAACCTGACAGGCCGCTCCCCGCTCTTTCACGACTTGGTGACTCATGCCTGGACATTATTATAATCACTGAGGAAGCTGTTAAGAGGCACCTGAAAGGAGCCAATACCAAAAAGGCGCCGGGCTCAGACGACTTGAGTCCTCATCTTCTCAAACACTGTGCGGAGGAGCTCTCAGGACCCCTTGCGCTGGTCTTGCGCCAGTGTCTACAGTCCAGGGTGTGGCTGTCACAGTGGAAGGAGGCAAGAGTAACTCCTGTCCACAGGAAGAAGCTGAGGTCGGAGCCGAATAACTACCGACCCATCTCATTCCTCTCGGTGATCAGCAAGATGTTCAAGAGGATAATTGCTGAGCAATTAACACATTATCTTGAGGATCACCACCTGCAGTCCCCAAGGCTTCAGGAGAGGTCGCTCCACCTCCGACCTTCTTCTACTACTATCCAAGTCTTGGCACGACGCTCTGGATGCTGGCCGCCCCTCCTTGGTGATTGCCCTGGACATCGTCGGAGCCTTCGATTGTGTGTGGCATCGAGGGCTGACAGCCAAGCTGGAACAGATCGGCATTACCGGGACCTACTGCATCTGTTCTCCAGCTACCTGTCAGGCAGGAGTCTGCGCGTCGCTGTCAACGGGTGTATTTCAGCAAGCTTCCCTGTAGAGGCTTCTGTTCCACAAGGGTCTGTCCTCAGGCCCATATTGTGGATCATATATTTTTTCAATGACCTGCAAAGTGCCCCTTCAGCAAGTGCCTATGCTGATGACTACACCCTCTCATGGACCTATGCAAGGGAGGAGTTGCAGGACGTGGTGTAGTCTGTCAACAAGCAGCTGACAGACATAATGGCCTGGGGTGACAGGTGGCAAGTCAAGTTTGCCCCTGATAAAACTCAGGCCATGGTGATATCACGCTCACACCAAAACATCAGACAGCTGCAGGAGAGACTGAGGCTGGGACGCGACACCATCCCTCTGCAAGACAGCGTTGACATCTTCGGTGTGGAGGTAGACTCCCAGCTACGTTTTGACCGTCACATAGAAAACGTGGCGAGAAAAGCCTCTCAGAAGGTGACTCTGTTGCGACCCCTGAATCACCTCCTCACCCCTGACGGCCTGCTGACCCTGTACAAGGCTCAGGTCAGGCAGATCATGGAGTACGCGCCACTCACCTGGCTGTCCAGTGCCCATTGCCATCTTAACCTGCTGCACCGGGTGAAGAGGCGGGAAGAACGACTTATCTGCGGCGCCAACCTGCCAGGACACCAGCAACCGTGGCAACGACAACAGCACCAACGCCAACAACAACAACAGCAGCAAAGGCAAGATAATCTTGCAGCAGCAGCATCCGAACCAGCAGTGAGGGACTGTCTGGATCATGGACGGAGAGTCGCCGCGTTGACTGTGCTTCACAAGGCATATATATATATATATATATATATATAGAGAGAGAGAGAGAGAGAGAGAGAGAGATAAATAGATAGATAGATAGATAGATAGATAGATAGATATGCATAACTTGAATCTTATTGCACTTCAGTGCTATGCATTTATTGTATATAATGTTCCAATGGTTCTGAAAAATATGGAGAGGTGAAAGCAAATGCAAAGTAGCAAAACTAGTGATAGGATGACGGGCATAATTTAAAATTCAATTAATTATTGCCTAACTCACAAGCTAGCTTTTTATATTTAATTGCATACATTACCTGACTAAACTGACTAAACTGGAAGATTGCATACATTACCTGATTATCTTTACTTGTCCTGCATATGAACTATATTCCATTGCTTATATAACCTATGGAGCCTAACTCTGTTTTCAGTACGGTCTTGGCTGCCTCTCTGAAAGTGCTTCATGATCCATCCCATATCCTCTTTAACCGCTTACACTGACGAGGGGTAACCGACATCAGAACAAACATTTTGGACTACTATATATATTTTTGCTTTATAGCATGGCGAAAAAAAGTGCTAAATTTTTTTATATAATTTATCAAGAAGTAACTTTAAAAACTGGTAAAGGTATATTGACCACAATCAAAGAAATGTCCCTTCGCTGATTTCTGAAAACTGAAAGCTTTCGTCGGCAATGTTATCAGAAGATAGGCTTTCCCTATTAGTTTCGAGCTGGTAACGACTGTGTAAGAATTAATCTAAAGGCCGTATGTTGGTCTCTGTTTTCTTTAAAAAAATCTTTGAGTCATGGAAACTTCAGCAGATATGAAACACTCAGGAGACAAGAGGTAGAAGAAATATATGTGAAGATATTAAAAGATATCTTTAAGGAAAGAGGTGCCACTATAAAATTACATGAGAAAGGAGTTAGACAAGACAAAATTATTCTTCCTAAATTGTTCTTTCTTAAGAACTTGGATTTGAAAGAATCAGGAATTCAGATAAATGGAGAATATCTAAATAATGTTCGATTTGCTGATAATATTGTTCTAATGAGCGAATCGCCAGATGAACTACAGCAGATCATTTTGAAGTTTTACAGTGAAAACCAAGATATGGGTCTAAAGATGAGTATGAAAAAAATAACGTAATGTTGAAAAATTTCATATCAGGTCTTTATATTAAAATAGATGATGCAGTAATAAAATGGATCTAGGAATGAATATATTTATTTATGACAGAAAATTCGTGTAAGTCCAGATCATAGAAAAAAAAATTCACAAGAAGAATAGTGATATATGATTGAATACTTTTGGTAGAGAGCACAATGTTTTGAAAAGTTTACTCCCAATATCACTGAAGAGAAAGGTATATAATCAATGCAGTCTACAATTCTAACATGTGGATCAGGCGCCTGGAGCCTTACGAAACCCCTGATATGAAAATTTCAAAAAACCGAAATGGTAATGGAAAGTTGATAACATCTTAGCTGCAATTAAAAGAAGGAGGTTCACATGTACAGGACATGTCATGCACCGCAGAAATATTAGGTGGACTGTTAGAGTAAAATAATAACAACTGAGGGATGGTAAGAAAAGGAGGGGCAGACTGAAAACTAGCCTGAGAGATGAGTTGAGAAATTTTGCTTTTGTGGCCTGGAATAGATAAGCAGCCGGAAGAGATTAGTGGAGAAGGTTAGATGAGACTTTTTGTCCTGCGGTGGACTCATATAGGATGCTACTGCTGCTGCAGATGCTTCTGATGCTGTTGCTGATGATGATGGAGATGATGTGAATGATGATTATTATGAATAATTTCCTCGTAAATTATTGCATTTTCATCTTAGATTATACTTTTAATTTGGTCATAAAGCGTCATATTAACTTCACTTTGTTTATGTTGTCTTTAGACAACACCGGGACCATCTTTTTATTGTTGTCCATGACATCTACGCAAAGTGAATCATATAAATCTGTTTGTTTTACCGAGTTTGATGACCTTTATTCCGTTTTTGACATATAATAAGACAGCTCTTCTATTATTTTATTAAAACAGCATTTCGCTAATAAGTTGTGCCCATCTAATGCTGCTTCCACTATTTGATGCTTAAATTGAGTGTTTAACTAATAAAAAGTACGGGTTTTCACCATTCTTATGGGAAATTAAGTAGTTACATTTTATAACAACGCTCCCTCTATGGATGTTCACGATTAACGGCGGCGGCAGAGGTACTTGCGCTTTACTGAGTGCCAATCTAGTTTATTGTTTTTTTTTTTCATCTTCCAATGACTTTGACTAGACAAAATCCTCCCAGCATATTGAACGTTATCCAACACCGTTTTCAAAACCAACATCACACAGTTATTGACTTAAACTAATACATTGATGAATGAAGGCGTTGCAAAATCGATTCAGCTACGGTGAGT
>JAPQNM010000046.1:9009956-9024956 GCA_029783475.1 Metacarcinus magister
GGACAAAACCCCCAGCGGACAAAACCAACAGCGGACAAAACCCCCAGCGGACAAAACCAATGGACCAGCCATGGTTTTTTTCGTCGCTGATTATTTGTTCTGACCGTGTTACCTTTTATATCATCAACCGTTGGCACCAGAACCATATGGAGGCACAGATGGACTTGCCTCGCCTGTTATTTGGTGTAGGTTTTTTAGAATTTTTATAGTGACGCCTCGAATGATTAAGTTCTCTCATGAATATGTTGAGAACGTGCGAGGCTTATTACTGCTACAGCCTCAGATGCATATTAACGTTGTAAGTCCCGTCTGAGGACAGTATGGCAGCAATTTGGGTAGTCTTTGGCCACTCGGCGGTGATATCAAATATTGAAAAGTGGTCAGCAGATATCGGGGATTCGAATCCGAGAGACCCTAGGCTCCCACGCCCGAACGCTGACCACTGCACCACCGCCTGGCTGTTGTTTTGATCTCGCCTCTGTTTGACCTATTAACCTTAATACCTGTGTTTCCTCTCCCAACTCTCTATTACCACGTGGTTCCAAGCCATGTAGTTGCTCTTCCACATGTATCTTCCACCTCCACATATCACATAATTATGGTCACGACATACCCCCCTCTCCAAATGCACGTCCACGGGCACTATACTAATAATGTTGACACGTCGCCGCTGATGTTGATGGTGGAGGATCCGGCATCAATTCGTGAGATTCCTGGATGTTGTCCGGTTGATTGGGTAATCGAGAGGCGTACCACCAATTACGCACCCGGTTGAGTCCAATTATCACTGTGATACCCATTCGTGACCATTCCGGAAGTTTCGCGTTGGTATTCTGCTGTTTCAATATTGGCTGCAGCTGATCAATGTAGTTGTTGAGGGGTAAAGGCTCCAATCGGTTACTGCTGGGTAGTGTGATATTAGTGGTATTTATTAGAAATCCATGTTCCCATGTTGTGAAGGGTGTAAGGGGTTGTTGGTAGCGTGGCTGTGGTTAAATGAGGCTCAGAGACGTGGTGTGGGTTTATTATACAATAAACAACAAAGGAACTGGACAGAGAGAGTGACGTGCGTGACCTTGCTGTAGTAAGATGATGCCCGAACTGATGCGGCTGGGAGGTCAAGCCAGGGCGTGGGGTCGAATGCGTAGTTGCCAGACGTCACAATATAGTTGCCAAACATACATTATAAACATGAGCGAGCCAAATACAAATACAATACATGACAATGATAGATATAATACCTCAGCTCCCTACACTGCTCGGCCACCACCAGCGAAATGTCCCCATTTCGAAAAACACCGGGTGAAACGAGGACACCCGTGGAAGGTGACATTACTGTGCAGGAAACTGAGACATCAGAAAGGAAAATAAATAAATAAAATAAAAAAAATGGGCGGCACTAATAAAAAAAATATATTTATATAAATGCAAAAAGAAAATATGAAATACACCACAATTTTCTACTTCGAAAGCAACAATAGTAAAAATTCTAAGACAATTGGCAACACACAATAAGTAAATAAAACAGTATTGTGTGAGGAACTGCACCTGCCTCGTCTTCCCCTAATTAGTCCTTGAACTACCACTCTCGTCTGCCGGCGCTTGTTCACCGGCTTCCCCGCCACTACCCCACCCCCTTGTCCAGGGGTAGGGGGTAGTCTAACCGAGCCAAGCTCCACGCCACCGGCTTGGAGAAGGACAGAACGCCTCAGCTCTCACACCTGACAACACCTCACCACCTGCTGCTGGTTCTCAACATTCCGAAGGCATTTCTGGAGACTTGGGCTCCCTTCCAGTGTGCCCTTCAACTGTACCTACACCATTCGACCCTTCCTCCTGTCTGAGGAGCAATCTACGTTGCCGAGTGTTGCTGTCACGCATCTCACCCAGCTGTACAGGGAGTTATTTGGGTGTCATACCCCTGCTCTGGTAATTGTTTACGAGCAGTTCGTCGTTGGTGATTTATTTTGGCTTTTAGCCTACTGTTTGCTGTTTGTGTGTGTGTAAATATATTCGGGGTATCATACTCCATGATTTTTCTTCCCCACAACTCTATAAAAAGATAATATTAATTGGTAGTCACCTCGCCCCTGACATATACCCTGGAGACAGATGCAATACTAAGGTGTGTGGAACACCGTAAAATAACTGAGTCGCACGGAGGCATATAATAGGTGTGTGGAACACCGTAAAATAACTCAAACCCGAAGGCGATAAGACAGGGTGGGTTTAACACCGTAAAATACTCAGTTCAAATCAAAAACAATACTCAGTTCAAATCAGAAACAATACTCAGTTCAAATCAGAAACAATACTCAGTTCAAATCAGAAACAATACTCAGTTCACCCGAAGGCGGATACGATATAGGGTGTATTGGAACACCGTAAACATCTCAGTATACAATGTGTATGTCGAATGCAACAAGAAATAAGTAATTCAGAACCCGCTAAAAATAATTAAGTAACACAGTAAAAATGAAAACAAACCCGCTTTAAAATCAGTAAAGACTCACAAAAATATAATAGACTCATCCGGGACGTACGTAACTGCAGCACAGGTCTTGTACAGAAATGTTCAATTGGGTCTGGGCGTTGCTTCAGTTGCTGCAATATATTGTAAAATTAGTACAATGTGCAAACATGTATGTATGTATGCTCCACAGAAAAGTAAAAAAAAAATAAAGGTTTCACTGTAAATAAAAAATAAAGTCACAGAAAAAGTAAAGTACAAGTCTTTTCCAGTGGACTGTATTGAGGCCCAAGTAATTTTCAAATAATTTTCAAAATGGCCGCTATGTAAACAAGAACAAAATTATTTTCAAGATCAAGATCAAAATTCAAAATGGCCGCCTAGTAAACAAACAAGATGGCTGCTTAAAACAAGATCAAGATAATTTTCAAGATCAAGATCAAAATTCAAAATGGCCGCTTAGTAAATACAATAACAAGGGAGAGGGTGGAGGAGAAATTCAAAAAGCGCGCGTCAATTTTCAAGATGGCGGCGTGAGGGAGGAGAGGGGAGAATCAACATGGCGGAAAACAATGCACATAGAGAAAGAAACTCATTTTCAAGAAAAAAAAAATTAAATAAATACTTGAATAAGAAACTTAACTCTGAGGTAAAAAATAAAATAAAATGCACTTCACAGCCTCAGAGAACAGAAAAAAGAAAAATAACTTAAGTGAGTCCTTTGTAGTGGATTGGACGTGAAGTGGAATCCGGTGGAGTCCTCTTGGAGTGGATGTGGAGTCCCTCTTGGAAGTGGATGTGGGTAGTCCGTGGGCGTGAAGGCGGCGAGCGTTGGGCGTCATAATAAAACATGACCTCATGGATGGAGTGGTGTGGAGTCCCTTGTGGAAGTGGAGTCCGGTGGATTTGGAGCAAGTGGAGTCTCTCGTCAACGATAGATGGCCACGTGTGTGTTGCTGGGCCAGAAGATGCTGGTATTTCCGCGGGCGTGAGGATGGTGTCGTCAACAAAGCATGATCGCGTGGGTGGAGTAGTAAGTGGATCAGGTGGAGTAGCAACAGACAAAGCGTGGATGATGTAGCAGTAGTATATATACAGGGTAGAATATACTTGTTCATAATAGATGTAGGTGAGTTCGGGGCAGGGCAGGTGAAAAAAGCTTGTTGGTGTATGGCGTCGCAGAGACAATGGCTTGCAAAATGGCGTCCTTGGAGATAAGATGCGGGTGTAGACGCGCCAAAATTTTCCTTCTTTATATTTTTTTCTCTCTCTGTCCAGTTTGATTATCCCACCGCTATCACCACAATGTAAAGGGGTTGTTGGGGTCGTGGCTGTGGTTAAATGAGGCTCGGAGACGTGGTGTGGGTTTATTATACAATAAACAACAAAGGAACTGGACAGAGAGAGTGACGTGCGTGACCTTGCTGTAGTAAGATGATGCCCGAACTGATGCGGCTGGGAGGTCAAGCCAGGGCATGGGGTCGAATGCGTAGTTGCCAGACGTCACAATATAGTTGCCAAACATACATTATAAACATGAGCGCGCCAAATACAAATACAATACATGACAATGATAGATATAATACCTCAGCTCCCTACAAGGGGAGAGGTAATGAGAAAGGGTATGGCTTGATATTTAAGGGTTCCATTGTTACATGTGATTGTATAACTGGAAATGAGAATGTATCACTATGGATACTGCAACCATGACCAACTTCAAATATTCCAGTTCCATTTAACATATGCCTGGACTTTGGAATAGTTTGGTTTACACACTTTAAAGTAATGTCAATTTGATTACTGGTTGCATAAATCCATCCTTGGCCATTTCTAATGAATATAGGTGGAAAGTCCTTAACAATCTGTGTTTTGCAAAGTTTATCTACAGTTTATCTATTATAAATAGGTCCCAGAGTTGGACAAATCAATAGACTATCATATTTCCTACATACATTAAAATCATTCATTAAAAAATAATGAGTTCTAGACTCACTAATAACTAAATAATACTTTGAGGTATAATGTAACATGAAAGCATTAGCATGTGGAATAAGATATTGTAAAGAATCCATTCCTAAGACATCAAAAGTGTCTGTGGGATCACCTTTGAGGGGAATAAGTAAGTAAAAACTCAATCCATCTAATGCAGTCTTATGTACAACTCGAATAGCAGCTCTATGCAAACCTAAAAATTCTGGTTTAGGAGGGAACAATAAACCAATAGTTTTAACAGAAATATCATCCAATAATCTCAATAACATAGTGTTAGTAACAATGTGCGGAGAAATATAGGTTTCCATCATGGTCTGTAACCCAATTCTTAAATTTATATGATCCGCAGAGATAACACTTAGAGCTAATTGTACATGTTTCTAACATAAGCACTTCTTGATTTGTTTCAGTTATTTTATCATTTAATTTATTAAATATTTTTTCAGTCATTCTCATAGCCGTTTCTAGTTTATCTAATGCTTGATGTACATTGGTTAAATCACCTAGAGTAACATTTAAAATATGAGAATGTACATTTAGGATTTTTCTTTCCTGTTCCGTAAGGGAATTAAGAGAACTCAATTTCTCGTGAATGTTATCTATTTGGTCTTGTGTTGCTGTACCAAAAAGAGTATTTGCAATTGATCCTACAACGTTTAAAGCACCTCTAGTATGTCTATTTTTCCATGAATCATTTAAGTTATATCCTAAAATATGGATCAAGTAATCATTCATAGCAAAATGTAGCTGTTTAAACTTTGAATCAAATTAAAAAACATGCGCATAATTAAATCACTTGAGAAATTATTATCTTTTACTCTATCAAGGTTGCGAATAATATTGATTGTAAGGTTTTCGGCTCTTTTAACAAGTTCAGTGATATCATCAATACTTATTTTAAATGGAACTATATCATTATTTCCTGTCAGAATTAACTTATATTCCGGTGTGAAGCTCATGCCTGGCCGTACAGTTGACTCTTGAAGGGCACTTATGGAGTATATAACTCCAAGGCAGAGGTAGAAAATCTGGAACAATAATAAATTACTAATATACATTTTATGTATATTCTAAAGGTTTAGACATAATTCGAGGCAAGTCAGGAACTTGTGACGTTGATCGCAAGTTATATCTATGTTGAGCATGAGGTGCTATGATGCTATTTAATGAATTATCATCTGTATCATCAGAAAAAAACGGAAATGGATCTACGGGTTGAAGGCTTATTTTTGTGTCTCTTGTTTCACTATTGGCATGTACTGGATATGCTCTCTTCACATTAGGATTTAAATGTGGTGTCATATTATTTTCATGTATAACACGTACTCTATCTGTATGCAATGTCTTTATATTGCGGGATCTAATATTTCTTACTTTGATTACTACATCACTCACTTTATCTAACACTCTGAATGGACCATTGTAGGCTGGCTGTAGTTTTGACGGTAACCCTTTTCTTGGTACTTGTTTTACATAAACTTTGTCTCCTATTTCAATTATTTTTACTTTTGCTCTCTTATTTTGTTTTTTCTGTAACATTCCTTTAGCTTCCTCTGAATATAGTTGGCATCTTGCATAGACTCTACTAGCTTTAGTTGCCATTTCCTGTTTATAATCATCAATATTATACCATGTTTTCTCCTCTTTCATTAT
This sequence comes from Metacarcinus magister, assembly GCA_029783475.1. Classification (NCBI taxonomy): domain Eukaryota; kingdom Metazoa; phylum Arthropoda; class Malacostraca; order Decapoda; family Cancridae; genus Metacarcinus; species Metacarcinus magister. The sequence continues at coordinate 9,016,072 of JAPQNM010000046.1, forward strand.
TTCAAAAGGAAAACAAGGATCTCTAAGATACATTAAGAAAAAAAGGACTGTCTTGGAGACTTCTATGAAATGCCGTGTTATAGGCAAAAGTAGCTATAGGGAGCATTGTATCCCAAATACTAACATTATCTTGCACTAAGGTGCGCAATATATTTAATACAGTACCATTTGATCTTTCTATTACGCCATTTGCTTGTGGATGGTATGGAGTGGTTGTTATATGTTTCATTTGCAACAATTTGGCTACTTCTTTTAATATCTCATTAACAAATTCTTTACCTTGGTCGGTAACCAAAGTTTTAGGAACTCCTTGTTTACATACCACACTCTCAAAAAATACTTTAGCTACTTCTATAGCTGTCTTTGTCTTAATCGGCTCAGCAATCAAATATCTCGTTAGCACATCAATTAACACTAAACAATATTTATATCCCTTCCTGAATTTCCTATGGGATCAATTAAATCCATGTGTACACGTTCAAATGGCATGTTCACATCCGAATAACTTCGGAGTGGTGCTGGAGCGTCCCCCAGTCGCTTAAGGAGATTACATACCAGACATGCTTTGCAATAATTCCCAATCCAGTATGAAATCTTTTGACATCTTGCTAAGGTAACTTGCACACCCCCATGCCCTGCAGTTAGCAGAGAGTGTGCTAGTTTTAAAGCTTGATGTTTATAAGAATTAGGCATTACAATCTGTCTTGTCATTTCACCATAATTATTTTTAGTCAATCTATATAAAACATTATTATCCACATTCATTTCTTCTAAATTCAATCTTCCAACTTTCTTTTTGTGTCGACATCATAACCTTTCTTTAATAATTGTTTCAATAATCCATAATACTCATCTTCATCTTGTAATCTTATTAATTTTTTAAAATCCCATTCGAGATACATATCTGCTTTTTCTTCTGTTACTACACATATATTTTCATCCTCTAGGCTATCTTCTTGATGTCTTAATCTAGACAAACAGTCAGCTACCTTATTTTCCTTACCAGGGATATATTCTACTTTAATATCAAATTCAGCTACTAGTAATTGCCATCTAGTGATTCTACTGGTCGCATTTGAGATAGTTAGTAGCCATACCAGTGGTCGGTGATCAGTGTGCACAATTATAGGATATCCTAGACATAATGTCCTGTTTATTTTCAGACCATACACTATTGTTAGTGCTTCTTTTTCAATTGTACTATAATTAATTTCAGCTTTATTTAATTTTCTGCTAAAAAACGTGAGTGGTCTCAGATTATCATATTCATCCTTTTGCTGTAGAACACCACCAATTGCAATATTAGAAGCATCCGTGGTGAGATAAAATGGTCTTTCAAAAACAGGAAATATGAGTGTTATTTGCTCTGACAATACCTTTTTGAGCTTAACAAATCCTTCTTCGGCTTCCTTATTCCATTCTATGTGTTGTTTATTATTTTTTCCATTCATGTGATCTTTTGTAAGTTTATTTAGGGGAGCTGCTATTCCAGCATAACCTTGTATAAATTTTCTATAATAATTAGTCATCCCCAAAAATTATTGTAGGTCTTTGACTGTTTTTGGTGTTGGCATCTTATTAACAGTTTCTATTTTATTTGGCTGAGGTTTTAATCCCTCTGCGGAGATGATATGTCCTAAATATTTTACACTTGTCTTAAAGAAAGTGCATTTCTTTAAATTTACTTTTAATTTGGATTCTTGGAATCTAAGAAATACCCTTTCAAGATTATCTATATTATCCATCAAATCTGTACCTTGAACTATAATGTCATCTAAGTACACATGTGTATTGTGGCCTGTCAAGCCTATTAATACGTGATTTGTGATCCTACAGAACGCCATTGGGCTGTCTTTCAAACCCATGGGCAAGACATTATGTTCATATAATCCTTCAGGTGTTACAAAGGCAGTTAAGGCTTTACTGTCTTCTGTAAGGGGAATTTGATGATAGCCTTGTTTTAAATCCAAACATGAAAATAATTTTCCTTTTCCTAAGTTATGAAGGATATTATTTATGTTAGGTAAGGGGTATGAATCATTCATAACATGGGTATTTAAATTCCTGAAATCTATACAAAGCCTTAACTTTCCATCTTTTTTTATTACTGGCACCAAGGGTGACTGTAAAGATGATCTTGAAGGTTTTATTATTCCATGTTTTTCCATTATTTTTATTTGTTCTTTTACTTTTTCATGAAAACAAACTGGAATAGGGTAGGGCTTCCTAGGTTTAGGGGTTGACTCTAATCTGATGGTATGATAATAAAATGGAGTAACACTTGGAGGATCATCATCATTTGCAAAAATTGATGGATATTTCTTAATAAGTCCTTTCAGGATCTTATTTTCATTACTATTTATAGGATACATGTCATCTATTGTCTGAAAGAGACAATACTGTTGTTCCTCCTTATTTTTTTCTGTTATGGTATTCATAATGTTATACTGATCACCTGGTAACTTTTCTTTATTACATGGCTGAACAAATCCTAAAGTTTTCCTCAGTTCTAACTCAATTTTCTCATTTGTCACATTCATGTACTGTATAATGAATCTAGATTTTCTATTTTCTCTATCAGATTCTAATTTCACTATCCCCGGGCATAATGTGTGAGATCCAGCGTTTCCTACTACTGGCTCAAAAATAGCTGTATCATATTCTACCAAATTTGTTTCAAGCTCTATAAAACTTATATTTTCTCCTTCTAATACTGTTGCATTAGCTACGTAACACTTGAAGCTATTATTTTCTGTAACATCCTCCTTCTGTGGCGTTTTATTATCTTTTGTTATATGTAGTGCATGCTCTAACGGTATTTCTACTGTAGTCACATTATTTCCATCAATATAGAGCTTCAGTGGGTTAGTCTGAAATTTCACATCGTACCTTTCCATAAAATCCCAGCCTAATATCAATTGTGAAGTTAATCCTCTTTCTTCACTAATAATTAATTCATGAATATAATTTCTTCCTCCTATTTTTAGTGTTAATCTTGTTTTTCCTGCAGTGGCCATAACATCTCCACTTGCGTTACGGATTGTGGTTAAATCTTGAATTATTTTATTTTTCCTAATGATCTTGCTAATTCAGCTCCTATTATGAAGACTCCTGCTCCAGTATCAAATAATGCTAATTGCTCCTTACCATTTCTATCTCCTAGTTTCACTTCAATAAATATGTGGCCTGATTTTCCATTCACTGCTCCAATAACTACCATTGATGAATCGGTGTTTTTTTTTTTTTTACAAAGTGTGTTGATTTACCTTGTGGTGGATACCATTGCACATTTCTGCATTGTCTGTTAGTGTGCCCAAACATACCGCAAGCGAAACAAGTGACTGTAGGTCGGCGCCATGGTTGAATTTGAATTTTACAATACCTAGAAGTATGACCAAACCTGTGACATCTGAAGCATTCTGAGGCTCTACAGTGTTGGGTGTCATGATTATTCAACCCACATCTCTGCCAATAAGTCTTAGTTCTTCCTGGTGGAGTCTGATGAACAGGTGTTTCCTGTGAAGTGATGGAAGTTACTGGTATTCCCTCACTCATTTCTTTTCTTTTTGCAACATCCGTAAGCTGAAGACTTGGATGAGAGGCTACATATTTTAATGTCTTTTTGTAGACAGTCAACGGAATTTTCATATCGGCTTCTGTTAAGATGTATGAGGTCTTTAGGTAAGGCATTTATAAAAATGGAAACAAACATATCACTGTATACTTCCTTTCCTGTTGGTTTAAGTGATTCTAGCTGTTCAACAATGCCTTCAATTCTTATGTACAATTCAGTTAATGTCTCTCTCGGTGTACGAGTAACAGATGACAACTCATGCATATGGCTTGGAAGCGATCGGTCTTCTGGATATATTTCTATAAATGCCTTTTTTACGTTATCCCAATCAAGTTTATATTTGGAAGCACAATGATTGATGTGAGTATATGCACTGTCTAATGCATATTGTTTAGCTAACTCAATACGCCCTTCTTCATCCCAATTAGTTCGAGTTCTGTTTTCGATGTCAACAATCCAGGCATGTGCACTTGTGATACATTTTAAATTAGGTGCAGAAGGACTTGATTCACTGCCTCCACAGAAATACGGTAGTCCGATAACCTTATTAAAATTATTCCTTGCATTATCTGTCATTGCCTCGACAATGTCATCCTTACTAAAACAGGTGCTGCTACTAGTTGCTTGTGCTTGAGTGTTAGTCATTTTGTCTTTGAGATTTTCTTGCAACACAGGACCACAAATTAATGGGGTTAATTCTCTAGGTTTCAATAATTTTTTTTAAAGCTGCTAGGTTTTAACAATCCAGGATTAATGGGTCTCATATAAGTCACTAAAAATTATACAATTTCAAACTAGGTTGAAATTGGAAAAGAAATTTTTTTTTCTTCAATTGCACGATCGGTTGCAATTTATCACTTCAATTATTGCAATGTTGCATTAATACCACCGTTGCCACCAATTTCGTCGTTGATTATTGCAACATTTTTTCGTGTTCTGTTAATCAAAATAAAATGGTCACGGGGTACAGAACACAAAACTGATTTTCATTAAAAAATCTTTCCGTTTTCTATAACTTTAATTAACAATTAATCTTTCCTTGCTCCTTCTGTCATATAACAAACATCATCCTTTCTTCTGGCTTTGACACATATATAATCAGGCACATGAAATAATTCTTCTAGGAGCTTATAAAAGTATTCATAATCATGGAGCAACACATAATAAAATAATCACGGAGCATGCACATCATACATCACAAATCCTACATAAAATATTCCTACACTAACATCCTAAAAGCTGCTTTAAGACTGCATTTCAGAGAGAGAGCTTTCACTTACCCCGTTCAGATGCTCCATTTTGAGCTGAGAGCTGGTGTGACTTTCTGAGTAGAAGTCTGAGTGAATGCTGACTCTCTAAGCTAGTACAGCCTCTTTTATTTCCAAAATCTAGACAGTTACCAATTTTCTACAGACACAACATTTGGGGAAGTCCCTACATTCTGTTTAAGGCTAGTTTCCCTTACAATTCCATAAAGGTTAGTTTCCCTACATTTTCTATAAAGGTGATTTTTTCTTACTTTCCATAGCGGTCACTTTCTCTTACAACACACTCTGGGAAGTAAACACCTACATCTGTAAAGGCTATATTCCCTTAAACTCTGAATGCTGATATAAAGGTAATTTTCCTTTGTACATTTTGTTTCCTGTATCCTATATAGGGATTACCTTTATGGTCTCAAGTAAATCCTTTAATTGGCCTAAGTATTTGCGCGAATGAGGAACACTTGTTTGTTCTGACCGTATTACCTGGCTGTTTGACCTATTAACCTTAATACCTGTGTTTCCTCTATCAACTCTCTATTACCACGTGGTTCCAAGCCATGTAGTTGCTCTTCCACATGTATCTTCCACCTCCACATATCACATAATTATGGTCACGACAGTATGGCTACCGTTGCCGTGTTGCTGCCGAGGCCAAGTACTCTGCGTGGCTCCGATACAAGCGAACCCCGACTCGGCACAACAAGGACCTGCATCGGACGGCCTGCAGGAAGATGGTGGCAACAAGCAAATGGGCCATGAAAAAATGGGAGGAGGACCTGCGCCGCAAACTGCGAAACCCGGGCGTGGGAAACAAGACTTGGTGGTCCCTGGTCAAGGAGAAGCAGGGAATCAGCCGCTAAGACTCCATCCCTCCCCTCACCAAGCAAGACGGAACAGTGTCCACCAGCAGCAAGGAGAAGGCCCAGCTGCTGGCTAACCTCTTCGCTGAAAAGATGAAAGTGAAGGCCCCCCGGCAGCCCCCACCTCGTCCGGAGCAGCAGTGCGAGGAGACTGTCACCAAGGTGGAGGTAACGCAGACGCAGGTTAAACAGCTGTTGCGGGGGCTGGACACCAAGAAAGCCACCGGCCCTAATGATGTCAGCTCGCACTTGCTGAAACAGTGCCCCCAAGAGCTGTCTGTCCCTCTCACCACGGTCTTCACCTGCTTGCGGGAAAATATCTGGCCTTCAGTGTGGAAGGAGGCTAGGGTGGTTCCCGTACAAAAGAGGAGCACCAGATCTGACCCGAAAAACTACAGGCCCATCTCCCTGCTGTCTGTAGTGGGGAAAGTATTCGAGAGGATCGTGACACAGGTAGTCTGTCGTCACCTTGGAGAAAACTACCTCCTCTCCGACCAACAGTTCGGGTTCAGACCTGGACGGTCCACCTCTGATCTGCTGATGCTCCTCACAAAAAAGTGGCAGGACTCCCTTGATGACGGCCAGAACACTATCGTGGTGGCCCTGGACATAGCGGGTGCCTTTGACAGGGTGTGGCACGGAGGCCTGCTGGAAAAACTCCGTGCAAAAGGCATCCAGGGTGTCATAGGGGGTTTTTTGTCTACACTCCCTTTACAATATTTATTCGGTGAGTCACAAAAAGTAGACGTGCCTGACCCAATCAGATTTGAGCATTTTAGTCTCTGGGTGAGATTGAGCCTTTGTGTGGAGAGAGGTGGATTTGCGTGGAGTTTCTTTGCAGAAGAAACCGGTGGTGGAGTGAGGTGGAAGAGTGGTGAGAGGGTTGTCTTGTGAACCCACGTGGAGCTACCCACGCCTGCGAGCCGCCCACGCCCTCGTGTGTACTCCCGCGCGCATCCACGCCCACGCTGCACGTACGCGCCTACTCCCGCGCGCTCGCGCCCACTACTTCCTCGAGAGAGGAAGGTCTTAAGTGGAGTAAGGAAACTCGTAAGGCTTACAATTAAGTTTTATAGCCAGGTAGCGAGTGAATGGGGTGTGAGTCTTAATCATGACTTCTTTTTCAGGGTGAACTTATTTAAATAAACTAAAGAAGTATGTCTACTTGTTTACTTAGCCAAACACTCTGGGTACATTAAGATTTAAAACTTAGGCCCTACAGAGCCTCCGAAGGTGAGTGAATAGAGGTTGGTGTCGGAAGGCTGGTACATATCCTACAGTTTTATCATCACGAGTTCTACATAATAATAATATTGTTACTTACTTACAATAAATATTGTAAAGGGAGTGTAGACAAAAAACCCCCTATGACACAGGGTGACCTGCTGCTGCTGCTGGAGAACTACCTGCAAGAAAGAACCCTCCAGGTCGTCGTCAACAGGCAAGCATCTGAATCCCTGCCAGTTGAAGTATCAATGCCACAGGGATCCGTGCTTGAGCCTGTCCTGTGGAACATCTACATAGATGATCTTCTCCGGCAGCTGCCAGCAGTCCCAGCTTACGCTGATGACTGTACTCTCTTTTGCACCTACCCACGTCAGGACAGTGAGCGAGCTGCTGATAAGATCAATCAGCAGCTTCGCACACAAGGCACAGGTACAGGGAGTGCCACACCTGACTGGGTTACGCCAACCTCCACAAGTTGCCACGCGGAGCACGAGAACGGTGCTCGCTAGTGGTGACAGTTTTGAGGTGCCGTATTCCCGTGCCAGCCAGCACCAACGCACCTTTGTGGGCCGCGTCTCCAGAATGAGGAACATTTTTACGGCCGCCGTCCCTCACACCCAAGTGATGAACACTCATAGTATCAAACTGGCGTCCAATACCTGGAGACGGTCACAACCCACCCCACTGACGCTAGTAAATTTGTGACACAGTTAACCAATACCACAGTGCCAGAAAAATGTACTGAAACTGTGTGTGTGTGTGTGTGTGTGTGTGTGTGTGTGTGTGGGTGGGTGGGTGGGTGGGTGGGTGGGTGGGTGGGTGGGTGTGTGTGTGTGTGTGTGTGTGTGTGTGTGTGTGTGTGTGTGTGTGTGTGTGTGTGTAGTGAGGTGCAGTGAGGTGGAACATGTGAAACAAAATTTGTGTAATTATATTATTTCTATTGTTTGTGTTTTTTTTATATGTATTGTATATATTTGTATGTAATTGTATATATTTATATGTAATCTTGGACAAAATTTGATTCCCAGTAGAAAACTTTGCTGGTGAAACATCTGCTGAATCCAGACTCATAGAAGGAACCACGGATTCACTTATGAGCAAGATGCCACTATGGATTTCAACATCGGCATACACCAGGTAAAATGACTATGAAAAAATGTTCACCATAAATCCAGTAGACGGGTCTACAAAATATTGGAACAATAAAGAAACTTGTTATTAACTTGGATAGTGTTTAAAATGTCAGCAGGACCATGTAAATGAGCTGCAGCTGACAAAATAGACATGGACTTTAATACCTCTAATTTAATAGTCTTTACAGACGATTGAGCTACCAACGAGGAGCTCGTTTGGTCTCCTTTACTCGGCTGTTTGCAAGACAAGGGTGATAAATTGCAGGTTACCCAATTGTTGAACATTTTGTTTACAGTGGTAATTGACACACTGTTGGCAACTTGGTGGGTAGATGTCCAAGCAGTGGAAACAAAAAGGGGACGACTAATATTCAGCGGTAGCATGCGAGTCCAAAACTTAAATTTTTTTCGCGCACGTTGCGTCTCAGCTCGGCAAACTAAGGAGGAAAAATATATTCATTATCACGTTTCGTAACATTTTGTAACATTTACCCTTTACCTACAGACAACTTAAGTGTCCAGATGGAGAGGTAAGGCGAGTTATTTGTAAGTTGCATATGAGAACGTGTGTAACATTATCAATTTTAGACAGCTATTTCGAATATAGTGATAATGTAAATGTGGTATAATGAGTGCAATTCTATACATCTATCATTATGCTTAGCAAGTAAGTACTTATATTACTACACTAGCAGAGGTACACGGCGTTGCCAGGTATCAGTTCTGCTGTCAGTTAGCAATTTTCCAAGTTTCAGCTCGATCCGACCACATTTAGATAGGCGTAGCCCGTGAACATATTTGACGGATATTAAATATCGCGAATTTC
>JAPQNM010000046.1:9029956-9034956 GCA_029783475.1 Metacarcinus magister
TTTAACATCGTGTCTGTCTATATTGTTTAAGTTTTCCTCAAAAGGTAGCACCTAATTATATGATACAAAGTAGTCTTCTCTGGCTGTTCACACTTATATGGGTGTCTGTCTCTCATACTCTCTTTTACCTTTCTTTCTTGCCTTCTTTCCCATGGCAACATGAAATCTCAGCTAGCAACTCTCAATCAATCACATATTCTACATTTGAGGAATCATATCATCATATAATTGAGACAAATATATAGCACTCACTCCCTTTATAACGTTAGAAAGGATGAGATAGAATTAGGACTAGATATCAAAACTATTTAGTTCAATGCGCGTAATCTGCGAAATAAATTAGATGAAGTGTGATGCTTTGTAACAGCGGAAAATATTGATATCATAATTATAGAAACATTTATACATACGGCAAACAAAGATAGATTATAGGTTTTTTTTAAGTTCTTCAACAAAAATCTTATCAACAGAAGAGGTTGTGGCGTTGCACTATATGTAGCAACATGGTTTTACTCATTGAAAATGACAATTCACGATTCAGGCGTGGAACAAAAACGTAAAAGCAAATACAACAGATTTTGCAGTTAATTTTTCTGTTACCTACAGACCGCCCGGTCAATCCGAAGCACAGAACACAATGAATCATACCTTGCAACACTCAGAAATAACAAGTTTCTAATTCTAGATTTCAACGTTCCCCATATACACTGGTAAACCCTTTCTGACATTGAATCAGAGTCACATAGAAAGCTAGAAATCCTAGAAAATAACTTCCTAAGCCAATTTGTGTCAAAGCCAACATGTGAAAACAATATACTTGATCTCATTATAGTCAGTCAGAATCACAGAATCGATAATGTTGTTGTTCGTGATCATAAATCACTACGCGCTGATATCAACACAAAAATCGATGTACTCGAAAACAAGACCAGTACTAAATTTTAGAAGAGCTGATTCTGAAACCCTCAGACGCGCCGTAACATGTATCTGGTTACCAGAAACAGTCTAGGTTGACATATTTCCAGTCGATTGGAAGTCAACGAATATCGCCTTGATCTTTAGGAAAGGCGACGTAAATATGCCCAGGAATTATAGGTCCATTAGCTTAACATATGTAGTTGGCAAAATCCTCGAAAGCATAATTAGATACAAAATTATTAGTAACTTTGAATAATTTTCTCTGATTAGAGATTCACAGCACGGCTTTAGGTATAGATCATGTTTATCTAATCAGTTAACATTTCATAATGACTTCTCTGTCCACGATATCACCAAATCGTTAGATTTGTTCATCTTGATTTTCAAAATACTTTTGTTAAAGTTCCTTATAATAAGTTAATGTTCAAAATCAAGCAACTTGCGTAGAAGGTAACGTTTACAATTGGATTGAAAGCTGGCTGAGCAACAGAAAACAAATGGTCGTTATCAATGGATCTGCCTCGAATTGGGCACCAGTCAATAGTGATGTACCACAGGAATATATTCTCGGACCTGTGCTATTCATAATGTACATAAATGACATCCATGATGGACTTTACTTCATCGCAACAATTCACAAACGATACGAAAATCAGAAATTCGGTAATCTTTGACAACTACAGACAAAACACAAATTCTCAGAATGGTCTGATAGCTGGGAAATGCCTTTTAACGTCAACAAATATCATATTCTTCAAGTTTGAACAGGAAACCTAAAAAATGAATACGAGATTAGTGGAATGAAACTTGAAAGCGTACAAAGTTTCAAAGATTGGTGTTACGATTGCGTCGAATCTAAAATTCTCCCAACATTGCAAAGCCGCCGCTGGTAAAGCTAATAGAATGCTGGTCTTTAAAAACAAAAACATTTTGTTCCAGAATGAAAATGTAATTTTACCTTTATACATCAGTTTAGTCAAACCACATTTGGAGTTTGTAGTGCAATTATGGTTGCTACGAAGATGATCCCGTCTTTGCGTATAAATCTTATGAACTGAAACTGGCATGTATGAACATGTTCTCTTTCGAGAAACGTCGAATCCTAGGAAACCTAATAGAATGTTTTAAAATACTTAAAGGGTTTACGAATTTTTACGCAGGTAAACTGTTTTCAAATTGGCCGGTCGCTAAATCGGAAATGTCAGTGGTCGCTTGCTGTCTTAATATTGGACTCCGTACAGACCTTTGACGCTCTGAAAGTCACCCATATTCTAATATCTCTCTCGTGATAAATCTTGATGTAGTACCATGCCTATATACTACAAAACATTAATTTTAAGTGTTTAAGCTAAAAGAATCCATGTGATTTGGTGCTACACACACTACAAAACAGTTATTACAAGCTGAATACTGTCACCTAAGCTCACGCTATTATCACATTTATTAATAGTCTCCTGCTATATGTTTTGTTTGAAAAAATTTTTCGCCAGTTTCCAGAGACTGTTTTATCTGGCAAATCCCGAAAAGAATCAAGTAAGTACTACTTGTGATATAAAGATATTTAGATGACCGAAACCGTGCTCAGACGAAAGTTTCGGCCGAGATGAAACACACGACTGAGAGAGAATGAGAGGCAGGTGTCCCTAGTTATGGGGGACCAATATAAGTGTGATACTGGCAGAGGTCTGAAGGAGTGAAAACTTGAATTTTTGTTATCCTTTTTCTTGCTTCTTCCAGCAGGTGTGTAGGAGAACGCCGATTTAAAGGCTACACCAACAATCTAAACTGGGTGACTCCCAACCCAAGTCTCTTCCAACTCCAAGACTCCTCCCAAAACATCCTCAAAACATCATTGTTTATCTTCCATGTGCTAGGATTTTTAATTTTGTTTAATAATCATGTAACTTAAATGTGAAATATAGATTATATATAGAAGAAAAATTTTTTTTGTTCCAAGATGATATATGCCATGAAGGTAAAGTTTACGTAGTATTTGGATAGTTTTTGCGATATTTCTTCCTCTATGTCCAATGATGGTGACAAAAATGTTCCTGAAAATTTATCAGTCAGTTTGAGAATACATAAATGTCGTAAAGAATTTTTTCTAGCATACCGAGTTATATCTGTAAGATTAAGTCAGCAGGTGAATATATGGCATCTTTTCCAGAGATTCTGTCCGTCCAAATTGAAGACTTATCACGAACGAGGAGTAACGGAGTAAAACAAACATTTAGAGAAATACAACTTGACTGCACTTAATTCTTCTTTAGCAATGACATCGTTAGAGAGTGGAATAAGCTCCCACCTACCTTGGTGTATTCCACAATAGATTCTTTTAAATCAGGGGTTCTCAACCTTTGAAAATTGAACCCTTGAAGTTTTTCAGTATTGGTCACGTACCCCTTACCCAGAATGCAACATCAAGAAGGGCTTTCTCTCAATTTAATGACATAATTCCAAGAGTTTCCTTGTTAACTTTGTCACCTAGTGTCCTGGTTCTAGTGGAGGACACATCTAGCCTAGCATATGTAGGCCACTTTCTACAAATAGGTTTGCTCTTATTTAAGTCTTATTCAGAACCGAAGTTTTTGAGAAACCTGTCACGTACCCACCAAATTTCTCTCACGTACCCCTGGAGGTACGCGTACCCCAAGTTCAGAACCCCTTCCTTAAATCAACTCGACTGCCATCGCCTCCAACATGGATTTTGATAGAAACTACACGATCTGAACGTTTTGCTGGCTGTTTGACTATGTTGTTCTGACTAATTAAATTGTGACCGTGATTGCATTAGATAACATTTACTCTATGTTAAGGACAAACCACATAGCTTGGACTAGAGAGTCTGTGTGGTTTGATTTTCTGTGTAATTCTATGTAATTGAACAACTAACAGCGTAATTATATCCCATAGACCAACAATAAGAAGGTCCATCATGGTTTGATAATGAAATCCAATGGTTGTTTCAAGTGCAAAATAAATTACATAAACGCAAAAAACATCAAACTATACAACGACTCCAGACGACAAATTGATACGCTGATAAAACAAGCAAAACGGCATCATGAGGATAATGTAGCAGCAGTAAGCAAGTACATTCAATGCCACTATGTTTTTTTTTATACAATAACAGCAAGAAGCAGACTAGAGGTGGGATCGGGAGACTAATAGACTCCATTGCCAACCTTGTTACTAACGATCTGATCTCAGCATGGCAATCTCTTTAATTCAGGTGGAGATGATAACACAAATGGCGCTAGTACTATCGATATGACTAGCATGGACACTATAGTCGACAACTGGGATGCCACGAACCCCAGAGATAATAATAATGATAAAGCTAGTAACAATAATCTTCATGTAATACACTATGGATAAACTCTGCAAAACTTTGAAATAACTACCGAAGACGTCCTGAATGCACTTAATAATATATAAACAAATATAAGTCTAGGGCCACACAACATCTACCCCACACTCCTTAAAAACAAAGCAAGATAATTAACGCCTTTGTTTAATTATCTAATAAAATCCTACGACAAGGCTTAGTATTTGCCGACTGAATGACAGCAAACTCATTGATCAGGGACTCTCAACACGGCTTTAGGAATAAAAGATCATGTTTATCTAATGCAACATTTCATAACGATCTCGTTATTTTCCATGACGTCAACAGATCTCTAGATATTGTGTATCTTGATTTTCAAAAAGTTCCCCATCATAAGTTCATGTTCAAGGTCAAGCAACTTGGAATCACAAGTAATGCACATGATTGGATCAAAAACTGGCCAATCAATAAAAAAAAAATAAAAATGGCGTTATCAATGGGACTGCCTCTGATTGTATACTAGGCACCAGTGTTCAGTTCAGTTATGGGGCTATACTATTTATAATCTAAGTGAATGACATCGATGTTGAACTGAATAGTTATTTAAAAATACGCGGACGTTACGAAAATCGGAAACTTAGTAATTTCAGACCACGCTAGGCAAATCCTCCAGGAAAATTTGCACAAAATTTCAGCATGGTTGAAAAATGGGAGATGCCTTTTAATGTTGACAGAATTCCACATTCTTGAAATG
>JAPQNM010000046.1:9037456-9044956 GCA_029783475.1 Metacarcinus magister
CCCACTCCAGCACCCACCAACGCTCTTTCTCGTCGCAGCTGTGGTATGGTGGAACGCCCTCATCATTGATGTGGACGTGTGGTGATTGTTCATATATCAGATGAAGGTTGCCACCCACAGGTGGCATTTGGCTTCAGGCCCGGTCGCTCTACCTCAGACCTCCTCCTCCTCCTATTCAAAGACTGGCAGGACGCCCTGGACGAAGGGCTGGACATCCTCGTGGTGGCCTAGCTATTGCTGGAGCCTTTGACAGGGCTTGGCACGCGGGGCTTGTCGAGAAGCTTCGCGCCAATGGCATCCAAGGTAACTTACTACTGCTGCTCGAAGATTACCTCCAGGGAAGGACTCTTCAGGTAGTGATCAACGGGCAGTCATCGAGGCCTTCCCCCATTCAAGCCTCGGTTCCACAGGGTTCAGTGCTGGACCCAATCATGTGGAACATCTACATTGACGACCTTCTCCGGCAGCTATCAACAGTGGCAGTATATACTGATGACTGCACACTCTCCCGCTCCTACTGACGCCTGGACAGCCAGCGAGCTGTCAGTGAGCTGAACAGGCAGCTCAGACTGGTGAAGGAGTGGGGAAGAGTGTGGCAGGTCAACTTTGCTCCGGAGAAGACACAGGCGATGGTCATCTCACGGTCCCCCGCTGCCTCTCAAGCTGTCTCAGGACTGGCTTACTTTGGTGGCAAGTGTTTGCCACTCGAGGAGCACATCAAGGTCCTGGGAGTGGCCGTGGACCGTTGCTTGCGTTTCGACCACCATGTTTCCGCTGTTGCTCGACAGACCTCTCAGCGTGTCTCTGCCCTCCGTAGGATGGCAGGCAACCTGGACTCCCATGGCATCCTCACCCTGTACAAGGCACAGATACGGCCATATATGGAGTACGGTGCCCTGACATGGATGTCGAGTGCCACCACCCACGTGCAAAGACTAGATGCCGTGCAGCGACGTGCCCTGCGATTGGTGGATAGTGATGAGTACCAGCAGCCTGCATATATCCCGTCACTCGAACACCGGCGTCACATGTCAGTTCTGGTGGTCTTCCACAAGGCCCAGGTGCAGGAGGTCCCACACCTTGGCCGGTTGAGACTTACTCCTCGCCCCGCCCAGAGGTGGACCAGGGCTACACTCATTAGCGCCGAGCTGATGGAGGTACCGCTCGCACTCGAGGCAACACCAGCGCACATTCACAGCCAGGATAGCAAGGCTGTGGAACAGGTTTATGGCAGCCACACCTGACGTACCGAACATGCCCACAGCCACAGGTAGCGTGGCACGAAAGACTCGCCACTAGTGCTGTGTATAGCACATGGCTCCGTGGAGTAGGTGTGGTTTTGGGGGGATAAACTGTGGTTATGGCGGTGGGGAACATCCCAGTTGTGCAGGATGTCTGACTGTGTGTACTGACGAAAATTGGCTTTGTGCAGCCCAGGAAAGGGTATCGCAAGCGTGCCTCACGGGTAAATGCTATCACACCCAGTCCCACTTCACAGCGGAATTCAGGGAGGGGGTGAGGCACAATGGGCAGTCATCGCCTGACAGGTGCTGGTCAGGTACCTTTCCCGGGACTATTCCACAGAGGGGCTTACGGTCTATGTCCGTGAGATGCTACGTGACGACCAAGTGCAGGTGGTGGAGCTCTGGAGGAGGAGCTTCGCAGCCTTTGTCGTGACGGCACATATGAGGCACCTCCGTGTACCCAGAAACGTGGACTCCTGGGAGCGACATGTGCATGTCACCTCAACAGCTGCTGCTGCTGCCGCCCTTTGCTTCATGTAGTTAGCATTAAGGTGTGTTTTATTCCTTGTGTATCTTTAGTGTGTTTAACAGAATTACTCTCTGTACTCCGTGTTGCATATGCCTTTGGGAGAAATAAAATTATTATTATTATTATTATTGTTATATATATATATATATATATATATATATATATATATATATATATATATATATATATATAATTTGGGTGATTCTGGCATTCCACGTGCTAACAGTCGGCTACCTTTAAACTCTCACCTCATACAGTTGTTCCTGAACTTATTGTACGAAGCCAAAGTGATGAGGCAGCCGAAGGAAGACCCGAGAGAAAAGAAAACTTGAGTAGCTGCATCACTCCACACTTCTGAGTCCGCCAGACGTGACAGGTCAGTTTTCAAGAAGTAATATTCTATGCCACGCATGGCTCCCTCAAGCGTGATACCTGTTGGCAAAGTGCGAATATAACAATATTTAGTGCCTTATGCCACATCTATAAATAAAAATATGTCACTTAATAAAACAACTTGTATACAATACACTCAATAGAATTATAAATTATTCACAAATTATGTTGCTCCATAACAGAAGCGAATGAAACTACTCGTAGTTTAATAAAGACACAACCGCTGGCCACCGCGTGAATTGTCATGTGGAAGAGAGGTTCGTAGAAAGTCACCACATTAACTCCTGATTTTGGCGTGAAGAAAGACACCTAAAGTTCAGTAAAGTCCTTTTGTGAATAAATAGTTTACACAGGCATGCTTTTCTAACAATCATAATAAAGCACAAAAAAAAACTATCTGCCTGTTTAAAAATTAAATAAATATTAAGCAATAATAATTATAGGGATTTTTAAGCCTTCTACCAACGGTTCATAGCTGAAGTTCTTGAAAAAAGCGTGCTTGTTATATTTTTAAAAATGTAACAATGATGGATGTGTTTCTTTCCAGTTCCCGTTGTACTGCTATAGTCGGTGTGTGTTCTAGGCTTGATTTCTTTCGAATGTGAGAATGTGTCTCATTGAATTATATTTACATCTAATTCGCTTTTGATACCTTTACTTGCAAACACTTTGCAAAACGGGTCGAAGAGTGTGAAACTTCGTTGGAAACAATAAGCCACATATAATAATTACAGATATTCACTTGCTTACAAATAATATTGCATCTACAGTTGCAAATGATTTTCTTTAAAAGTGTTGTATTATAAGTTTGTCTCTTCACCTTACAATAAAAAAAACAAGCCACAGGTTCAAAATGGAGAAATTCTGTTAGGTCAAGCCGGCGTGACCAATCCTTAGTAACAATAGGATGTGTAACTAGTGAGGTCAGGTCAACCAGGTGTTGTTGACGTAGAGATTAGGTCTTTGTCTAGCTAGGCGTTGGCTGCGGAGTCTGGTGACCACAACACTGTGAAGCTTAATGCGATAAACTTTTAAGAAGGGCTCAAAAGAGTGCTAAGTACAGCCCTACAATGTCTGAGCAAATTAGTATATTATATGCTAATATAAGGAGCATTATTTAATGATTCATGTGAATGTAAAGAACCTGCAGGATAAAAATACAAATGTATGTAGTGTAAGTGAGTGATTTCCAGCTTAATAATCATATTAGACAACAGATATAAAATTAAGATCATACAGGTTTATGCACCAACATAAGCCTACGATGACGAGGAGGTGAACAGATTTGATGAAGATATAGAAGCAGCTATGGAATTGCACAAAACTCAGAATTCTTTCCTAATAGGTGACTTTAATGAAAAAATAGGGAAAAAGTGTCAGAATGACAACACCCGGAAACTTTGGAATATATACCCGAAATAATAGAGGTGACATGGTCAAAAGTAGGGTTTGCAGAGATTAATAATTTAAAGTAATGAACATAATCTTTGATCGTAAGGCAAACAAGAAATAGACATGGAAAAGCCCGAACGGTGAAATCAAGAATGAAATCGACTTCATTCTTACTAACAAACTGAACTATCGTAAAGAATGTGGCAGTATTAAATAAATTAAGACAAAGAGAGAAGCAATTCAGAATGAAGAAGCAAACTATCTCAACAGTCAAAAAGAAGTCAGATAACCTTGCCCTTAGAATCCAGAACAAGTTTTCAAAACTAGTAGATGAAATTCATGGAAACAGTGTTTAAATGACAATCAATTTAATGTGGTCTTAGAATCAGCGCTTGAAGTAGGTGGGAAAACTCCAATTGAAAACAGTGGAAAATTTTCAGCAGCCACAAAAGACTTCATAAGAAAACATATAATATCTGAATGTTTATAAAAGCACAACGAAACAAAATAGAAGCAGTTGAAATGTCTAAAACCATAAATGACATTCAAAACTACATGAAAATGTTTGAGGAAACTCTAAAAAAGGTAATACAAGTATGAAAATAGCAGGAACACTTGGGATTGGCAGAAAACAAATGTTTGCTTTAAAAGATGAACAAGGTCAGATTACAAATAATAGAGATAAGGTGATCAAGGTAACAGAGAGAAAAAAAATTGTATCGCAGTAATGATAGACAAACCGAAGACGCCAGCATAGAAACTATGAACATTGAAGTACCCAGCACAAGCACAAGGGAAATAAAGAAAGCACTAAAAGGAATGAGGAGAGGCATAATAGGAGGTATAGATGGCTTATTGATTGGCGTTTTCTACTAGACAAATCTGTAATCTTTTTTATGAAAAGCTTATAAACCTCTTCTGTACCAAATACTTGGAATAATGCTGTACTAATACTAATTCACTACTAATTCACATGATAGGAGACATGAAACCTAAAAAAAACTATCGTGGAATAAGTAGTATACAAGCTTTTTACAAAAGTGCTGACGAATAGGATCATTCCAATGCTGTAGTCAAACCAGCCGAAAGAGCAGGCAGGTTTCCGGAGTAGTTATTCAACAACTGACCACATTCATGTTATTTATCAGGTAGTTGAAAATATTAGAAATACAGAAAGCCGCTATGCATGGCTTTTATATACTTTGAAAAGGCCTTTCACTCAGTGGAAACATCAGCAGTCATTAGAAATCTCAGGAGACAGAAAGTAGAGGAAATAAATGTGAAAATATTAAAAGACATCTTTAAGGAAAGCATTGCCATTATAAAGCTACATAAGCTCAGCGATATAATACCAATACAGAAAGAGAGCAGATAAGGCGATATGATTCCTCCTAAACAAAACGGCGGTATTAGAGGAAGGTTTTAAGAACTTGGAGTGGGAAAAGTTAGGAATTTAGATTAATGGAGAATGTCTAGATAGTCTTCGATATGCTGATGATATTGTTGTAATGATTGAATCGACAGATGAGCTACAGCAGATGATTTTGCAGTTGCATAGAGAAACCCAGAAAGTGGGTTTATAGATGCATATGGAAAGAAAACTAAGGGAATTACAAACTAGACCATGAATTTGAAGTACATGATGAAGTAATAGAATGTGTCAGTGCATGTTCAGATTATGAAAAATAAGTGCAATCAAAAGCAAAATAGAGATGGAATAGAGTGCTTTTGGTAGGCAACGCAATGTTATAAAAAGTAACCTCCCATTAACACTGAAGAGATAAGTATATAATAAATGTATTCTACAAGTTCTAACATATGGATCAGACAGTTCTGAAACGAAAACTTCAAAGCGCCCTAAGAGGAATAGAGAATAATGTTTGGCATAACACTGAGAGATAGGAAGAAAGCATCATGGGTTAGGGAACAGACCATAGCTGAAGATATCTTGAACAAAAGAAAAAAAATAGGTGGACATGGGCAGGACACGTCATGCGACGAACAGATAATAGATGGATCGGTTAGAGTAACAGAATGGTAACCCAGGGATGGTAAAATAAAGCAGGGCATTCAAAAAACTAAATGGAGATATGAGATGGTAAGTTTTGTTGGAATAGACAGGTTGCCGATAGAGATGAGTGGAGAAGGTTGGGGAGGCCTTTTTCCATCAGAAGACTCAAAGAGGCTGATGATGATGATGATTATGAAATTAGTTGGGATGTTTGGGAGCCGTATGAATTACTTAGATTTTCAAAAGTCATTTGATAAGGTCCCTCATAACAGACTAATATCTAAATTGCGGGCACATGGAATAGGATGCATCTATATGCGTCGATAGGAAATTGGCTCACAGACTGCCAACAATGAGTTGTTTAAAACTGTGAAGTATCTGATTGGCAAAACGCAACTAGTGGTGTACTTTAAGGGTCGGTCTTGGGACTCACCCTATTCTTTATATAAGTAAATGATTTATAAATTAATCTTCTGTCAAAAGTAGTAAAATTCGCAGTTGATATGAAACTTAGCGGTAAAGTATTATGCTCTGAAGACTACGATCAAATTCAAGAGGACCTAAATAAACTAATCGATTGGATCGAGAAATGGCTAATGTATTTTAATACAGATGTAATGCATATTGGCGACACAAATCCAAATTTTAATACAATGTGCGAGATCAGGAGCTCGATGGTGTCAAGCAAGAAAATACCTTGGTATAATCATTAGTAATAATCTTAAAATAAACAATCAGTGCACAGTTGCAAGTAAGAAAGCGAATATGACGTTAGGTTTAATTTCAAGAAATTTTGATCACAAGTCACCAAAAGTATTGAAAAGACTATACAGCATTATTTGGGCCTTACCTAGAATATGAAATTCAATTCTAGTTACCAAACTACAGCACAGACCAAAACTTACTAAAAAGAGTATAGAGATGAGCGACAAAACACATTTCTACATTACGTAGATTATCGTAAGAAGAACGATTAAAACAGTTTGACATGTTCCCGCTCCACAAGCGAAGCATTAAGGGAAATATGATTGGTCTTCAAAATTATAAACAATTTCGATGAAATCAATTCAGAAATATCATTTGAAATGAATAATGCGACAGTAGCAAGAGATAGCGGCATGAAATTTAAAGTACAAAGATGTAACACAATAGCTCGTAAGTCATACTACAATGTTAGAGTTGTTGAACACCGGAACAGACTCCCAGCTTCAGCAGTTAGCTCAAACACCATAGACAGTTTCAAGTCCCGATTAGAAAAATATTATGAGAAACAGGTTTTATTAACTAATTAATTAATTACGTGGAATGAGCTTCTACGATTTTTATCTTATGTACGTACTTCTATGAAATATACATTGTTTTCTAATAAATGAGATGGGAAGAGACAACACGTTATTATTATTAAGTTATTTCTCTCCCTGAATGTACCAGCATTAGTGGTAGTCTAGTATAGTATCTTCCTCTATCTTAATTCTTTACTATAAAATTTCCATGTACTCGTTTTCTACAAGGTACATGGTATTTCGTTATAACTGTTTCCTGCTGGCACGCTGCTGGAGGGAAAGGTGGAAGGGGAGAGAGCCTTATTATGTTCTATCCTGTTCTTTTACATGGAGTGTACTAATACTAGTATGACGTCCAGCAGATGCCCTATAGAGACCAAAAGATCTTGGTGTTTGTTCTTCTTATGTATTTTTATGTATTCACCTCTGACAAACAGAATGATGAGGATGACATAGGGAAACAAGGCTGTGAAATAGACAACTTTGCCGGAACTCTTGACACCTTTCACCAAACAGGCGAAGATGATAAACCAAGCCAGCGCCAGAGAACCCACCAGCTCCCACTTCATCCCTCCCATGTCTTCCCATGTTTTGCCTGTCACACCTAACATGCGGTTTCTAGAAAGAAAAAAAAATATTGTTTATAAG
>JAPQNM010000046.1:9047456-9049956 GCA_029783475.1 Metacarcinus magister
TTAAGCTAGACCTGTCCAACGCCTTCAACTCGGTTTCCCGAGAAGCTGTGCTGAGGCAGGCCACTCAGCGCCTCCCCGCCGCCATGCCACTGATCACCCA
Organism: Metacarcinus magister; assembly: GCA_029783475.1. Classification (NCBI taxonomy): domain Eukaryota; kingdom Metazoa; phylum Arthropoda; class Malacostraca; order Decapoda; family Cancridae; genus Metacarcinus; species Metacarcinus magister. Next base: position 9,047,557 of record JAPQNM010000046.1, read on the forward strand.
AGCCTACGCCCAGCCGACGCCACTCTACACAGCGGGCAACGTTATCTGGTCCTGCAGAGGTATCCAGCAGGGTGACCCTTTGGGGCCCTTACTCTTCGCGCTGGCCATCGACCTGGTCGTTCAGTCACTGCACTCTCCGCTGAGCATGTGGTACCTGGACTACGGAACCTTAGCAGGATCGGCTGATACCGTAGCAGCAGACATCTCCACCCTGCTGCCAGCTCTACAGCGCATCGGCCTGACGCTGAATCAGCAGAACAGCGAGATAGTAGAGCTGAGAGAAACCTCCTTACAAGGAAATCCTGGCAGCAGCGCGACTCACGACGACGAAACAACGGAAGCCGAGCGACCACATCAGGTCATCTCTAACGCCTTCAGAAATGCCACCGGAACCGGAGCCGCCAACAGTAACGCCGACCCGCCAGCCAACCCGGAAGCGACCACACCGCCTGAGCTATCCGAGGCACGCCACACGCCACTCAGAGAGCTCACCCTCCTAGGCGCCCCCATCTGCACTGACGCAGTTCCAGAGGCGATCGAGGCCGCCTCCCACGTCACCGCCAGACTAATCGAACGAGTGGAGAAAATTGACAGCCACGCTGCCCTGTTTTTCCTGTTTTTTCCTGTTTTTCCCTGGAGCCGCTGCCCATGCAGCCGAACAGCGCAAACGGCAGCGCTACGCACCGCTCTCAATGCGCTACCGCTTCGAGCTGCTGGCGGTCGAGACAACGGGAGTGCTGGGCCCAGGGTTTCAAAAGATCCTGCAGGAGCTGGGATCACGGCAGAGCCGGGAGAATCACGGGAGACCTGCTGGCTGCGAAAGAGGGTCGGCCTAGCAGTGGTGCGAGGCAATGCGGCCCCTGGGGCGGGTAAAAGTGACGATCGTCTCAAAAGTGGCGACATCGCTTCTGCGCATGCGCTGGGAGTAGAAATGTCGTACTGCTGTCGGCAGAATGTTGAGGAGATGATGGTGGTCGGTCATCACTACATTCGCTCGCTGAACGCGATAGAATGAGGAGGAGTCTGTCATTAATAAAGTTGTGCAAATATGCATGCACTATTTCATTTGATATATATATATATATATATATATATATATATATATATATATATATATATATATTTATATATATATATATATATATATATATATATATACACTTAAACTCTTTCAAAAGAGGAGTGTCTTGACACTCCTCTTTTGAAAGAGTTTAAGTCATAGGCAGGTGGAAAAACAGACAAAGGAAGAGAGTTCCAGAGTTTACCCGTGTAAGGGATGAAAGAGTGAAGATACTGGTTAACTCTTGCATTAGGAAGATGGACAGAATAAGGGTGAAAAGAAGTAGAAAGTCTTGTGCAGCGAGGCCGAGGCATGCAGTTAGCAAGTTCAGAAGAGCAGTCAGCATGAAAATAGCGGTAGAAAAGAGATAAAGATGTAACATTGCGTCGGTGACATATAGAATCAAGACAATCAATTAGAGGAGATGAGTTCATGAGACGAAAAGTTTTAGACTCCACCCTGTTTAATAGAACCGTGAGAGTTGAACCCCAACAGACATGAGAACCATACTCCATACATGGGCAGATAAAGCTCCTGTACAGAGCAAGCAGCTGGGACGGAAAAAAAAATGGACGCGGACGCAATAGGACACCTAACTTCTTGGAAGCTCATTTGGCATGAGTAGAGAGTTTAGATTTTTAGTAAAGGATAGACCGAGTGTGTTTAATGTGGAGGAGATGGGAAGTTGAGTGTCATTGAATAAGAGGGGATAGATACCTGGAATGTTATGTTGAGTAGATAGTTGTAGAAATTGAGTTTTCGAGGCAATGAACAGAACCAGGTTTGCTCTGCCCAAATCAGAAACTAGTGAAAGATTAGAAGTTTGACGTCCGATAGCATCTCGCCTTGAATCACTTAATTCTTGTTGGGTTCGGCGTCTGTTGTATGACGTTGAAAAATGCAAGGTGGTGTCATCCTCATAGAAGTGGATAGGGCATTGAGTCAGATTTAGGAGATCATTGATGAATAATAGTAAGAGAGTGGGTGATAGAACAGAACCCTGAGGAACACCACTGTTGATAGTTTTAGTGCAAGAACAGTGACCGTCCACTACAGCAGCAATAGAACGGTCAGAAACGAAGCTGAAGACGAAAGTACAGAGAGAAAGATAGAACCCGTAGGAGGGTAGTTTAGAAATTAAAGATTTATGCCAGACTCTATCGAAGGTCTTCGATATGTCAAGGCCGACACCAAAGGTTTTACCGATGTCCCTAAAAGATTCAGTTACAAAAGCAAAAAGATCACCAGTAGACCGGCCTTTCCGGAAACCATATTGGCAATCAAAGAGAAGGTTGTGAGCTGATAGATGCCTCATTATCTTTTTATTAAGGACAGACTCA
>JAPQNM010000046.1:9059956-9069956 GCA_029783475.1 Metacarcinus magister
CAAAACCCCCACGGACAAAACCCCCACGGACAAAACCCCCACGGACAAAACCCCCACGGACAAAACCCCCACGGACAAAACCGCCACGGACAAAACCCCCACGGACAAAACCCCCGCGGACAAAACCCCCACGGACAAAACCGCCACGGACAAAACCGCCACGGACAAAACCCCCACGGACAAAACCGCCACGGACAAACCCCCAGCGGACAAAACCCCCAGTGGACAAAACCCCCAGTGGACAAAACCCCCAGTGGACAAAACCCCCAGCGGATAAAACACCCAGCGGACAAAACCCCCAGCGGACAAAACCCCACGGAAAAAAACCCAGCGGACAAAACCCCTGCGGACAAAACCTCCACGGACAAAACCCCAGCGGACAAAACCCCAGCGGACAAACCCCACACAAGATGTAAACGATGGCAGCTTGTGGTATAATGAATGTCAAAGGTAAAACACAAGAAAGTGATTGGAAAGGAGGGCGAGAAGTGATGTGTTGAATGAAAGTATGTATTATTGAGCACGCCTAACAACCACTTCGCAATCAACCTACGTAACGTGATTAGTCACCTTCAGTCGTCAACAGAGTTCCTTGGAGTACGGTAAAGGATTGGGTCCCAGTGAGGAAGGCAGTCTTGTGTGTGTGTGTGTGTGTGTGTGTGTGTGTGTGTGTGTGTGTGTGTGTGTGTGTGTGTGTGTGTGTGTGTGTGTGTGTGTGTGTGTGTGTGTGTGTGTGTGTGTGTGTGTGTGTGTGTGTGTGTGTTACGTAAGACTATCATAAACACCGTGATAAGATATTCATTATACATATCAACAAAACAAAATCAAGGGCTGTACAGGGCTCCACCATCCTCTGACTTTACACTACCAAGGCACCAAGGAAGAACAGTAGAACACACGTAGTACAATACAACCTTCAATGAACAAGACGTGACGTGACGCGCGCCCAAGGCCTCACTATCCCGTACACATAACACCGCGTTACTCCTACTTTATTAGGAGTGAAAATAATATAACACTGTGCGATTAGCAACACCCACTTTAGCCCAAGCGTTGGAGAACAAAGGGGCGCAAGGCTTCGGAGGGAAGGAAGGAGGGAAGAGGAAGAGGAAGAGGAGGTGGAGAAGCATGGAATGAGTGAATGATGAGATAATGAAAGGAAAAATCCACATAAAAAGGCTACTAAGGGGATGTTTATTACAGGAACAAGTAAAAAATAAAGGTAGAAAGGAGCCTGAGGCAACCCCCCCGACAGGCAGGTAATTAAATCAAGAGCCAGGTGAAGGCGCCACACCTGGGGTAAACACGAGTGACGTCACCGTGTAATGACGTCACTCCGCCATCCGGTGTGAATAGACTCTCGTTAATGAATATGTTGAATGACTATGGGGGGGAGGGGGGGGGGCGAGGGGGTCAGAGGGGGGGGAGGGATAGGGAGGGCTAAGTGGGGGCAACAGAGTGAATGAGGGAGTGTGTGTAGCCGGGGAGCGGAAGAGGGGAGAGAAAGAGAGAAAGAGTGAGAGAGAGAGGGAGAGAGAGTGCAGAAAGGAACTTAATAATAGAGGGAGAGCATAACCGGAAAAAGAATAGGAAGGTGGAGGAAGGAGGGACGGAGAGGGAGAGAGGGAGGAAGGGTGGGAGGTAAGGGAGGGCAGAGGCGTGGGAGAGAGGTTACGGTGGAAGGAGGAACGATGGGTGAGGAGGAAAAGGGGGTGAGAGGAGAGGAGGGAGGGGAGGAGAGTAAAATGAGGATGATAGACGGGGAAAAAAAAGTACACACGAGCGGAAATGTACACAACACTCACGAGGCCGAGCAAGCAGGATCCACACACATACACACACACACACACACACACACACACACACACACACACACACACACACACACACACACACACACACACCTACACACACACACACACACACACACACACACACACAACGCACGCGCAGTTAAAACACAAACAACGTCTCTCTCTCTCTCTCTCTCTCTCTCTCTCTCTCTCTCTCTCTCTCTCTCTCTCTCCTCTCTCTCTCTCTCTCATATACACAAAAAAAACAATTGAAGCGCATTTTTATTATTATTATCATTACTATTATCATTATAATAACAATAATAATAATAATAATAATAATAATAATTATTATTGTTATTATAATGATAATAGTAATGATAATAATAATAAAAATGCGCTTCAATTGTTTGTTTGTGTATATGAGAGAGAGAGAGAGAGAGAGAGAGAGAGAGAGAGAGAGAGAGAGAGAGAGAGAGAGAGAGAGAGAGAGAGAGAGAGAGAGAGAGAGAGAGAGAGAGAGAGAGAGAGAGAGAGAAGGGGAAAGAAGAAAGCACAATACACTCAAAAATAGAGTGGGGGACAACAAAATGCAAAACAAAAATAAAAACGAAAGAAGAAAGCGGGAGGAAACGACAAGAAAGAAAAATAAGTATAAAAAAGTTCGAAAAGAAAAAGACCGCAGGGCCACTAAGACGTCAGAGAAAGAAAGTAATAGTATGCGGGTGAAAATGGAATAAAGGAAGGATGAAAATTGAAGAGGAGGAGGAGGAGGAGGAGGAGGAGGAGGAGGAGGAGGAGGAGGAGGAGGAGGAGGAGGAGGAGGAGGAGGAGGAGGAGAAGGAGAAGGAGAAGGAGAAGGAGAAGGAGAAGGAGAAGGAAAAGAAGAAGAAGAAGAAGAAAGAGAAGGAATAGGAGAAGGAGGAGAAGGAAGAATAGGAAAAGAAGAAGGGGGAGGTGAGGAGGAAATGGAAGTGGTGGAGGAGGGAAATATGAGAAAAGGTAAAAATGTTTGAGCGGATGTGGTATGATCCTTGGCTGCCCCTGAGAGGCTACAGTCAGCCCCTCACACCTGGCTATCGGCGGGTCAGGAGCTACGCAGGTGAGACGCACAAAATGCAGCTGGTCCCGTCCTCGAGGAGCCGAGAAGAAAGAAAGGCAGGCTAAAAACGCTGCGTAAATCTGAGGTATGAAGAAAATTTCAGTCGAGTGTTATAAAACCAGAAACTTTTTATGGTGGTGGCTGGATTAGCGTTGCCTGAGTACTGTGCTGTGGGTGAGCGTCGCCTGAGGAACGTGGGGTTCCTAATAAAACGCAGAACACCTGCCCTCTGCTTGTTATTTATGGTAATGAATGTTTGCACACCTGTGCTCACCACCATTGCCATAACGCACGCCAGGCGGACCCGAACGCCGCCAAACAAGTCCACGTCGCCTGGTCGCCGGCGGGTGATGGGACCAAACGGGATCGCATGGCAGAGCACGGCCGTCAAAGTTTCAGGACGACCTTCACCTCATTGCCACATCAGTCTGTTGCTATCCACGTCTGCTTCTCGTGTACAAGTGGAACACAATAGAGTGTCCCGTCTCCGCCGCCCCGCCACTACCACCACCAACACCACCTCTCATACACCAGTAGTATTCACGCACCATCTCCACCCTTGCACCCTATCCTCAATCCTGCAAAGGAGCATCAACACCTTAATGCAAGTACATTACTGTTGGTCCTTCGTTTTATCGCAGCATATATCACATAACACTACAATCACGGCTCGTCTCACTTTCGTCAATGCTAACACTCCCATACACTTTACGTCTCCATCAAAACTGACAATATACATCTTGTTCCAACGACCAGACTAGTGGAGTAAAATAACTGGTTTCTTTAGATAAGACCACTGGAGCTTTCGTAGCTCATTAAACACATAATGAGCGGAGTATATCGCTATCCAAGAGACAGGAATCACTCCCTAATGCATTAATGTTTACAGGAGGGAAGCGTTCACGTTATCTTAAGGGCGGAGGAACATAGCATTCCCTCTCGAACACTGGCTCTTGGGCGTCACCTGGAAGTCATCACTAAGCAGTGCTAAGACCTCCCAAACGTCTTCTAAATAAAATGAGACCTAGACGTCCGCGCAGGATTGAAGCAGCCATCTTCTTGTGGAGTAAGTCTAGACCCTTATCATCCAGAGGGTTGAAGTTAATCTAAAGATCCTGTACAGAGGAAAGAGGAAAGACAAACTTGTTATACTGATACGCCAACTCCCTCGTTGTGTCTTTGTATGGAATGAAGAGTACTCGAGTGTTTGTTCGGTGCATGCTAGAGGACACGATGAACGAAAATTAATGTGACGAGAGCCAATCAGGAGAAAATCCCACGAAAGCTATATCCTTACCTTCCCCACCAGAACAAAAATCAAATAAGAAAAGAAACAAAAGTCTCTCTCTCTCTCTCTCTCTCTCTCTCTCTCTCTCTCTCTCTCTCTCTCTCTCTCTCTCTCTCTCTCTCTCTCTCTCTCTCTCTCTCTCTCTCTCACTACTTTTGATGTTTTATTTATTTTGTGTTTTTAATGAACATGTACCTTATGAACACTGCTGTAGTTAATTGGAATGGAGTTTTATCTAATTATTATAAATCAAACAATAGCGTAAAAGAAGGAGGAGTTCTAAGTTTACTACAATTATTATATACGTATTTCAACCCATTAAGAGAACGACTAAATGAAAGTAAAATTAAATATCAGACGAATGGAAAAATGTGCTAACGCATTAATACATGTTGATGTGATTGTATTTATATCGATGTACTATGTCTTACGTCAGTTGATTGTTCGGGTTATGGTGAAGAATAAGGTACAGGAAATCTTCGATTTACGATAGCAATGCGTTCCTTGAAACTCTATCGTAAACCGAAATAGCGTATACCGAACCCATGTTTACATGTATTAGATAGGGATGCGTTCCAGCACATTGCCAAAGTCACTCCTTCAGGTTCAGATACATACATAAAGACATAACTTAGTGTAAAAAGAAACAAATTGAATGTAAATAATAAAGAAAATAAGGAAAAGAATAAAGAAAAAAATATAATTATGCAATCATCTGATCAGCTGATGCGGGCGACGTAGGCGGTGAGGCGGAGGTCGAGGGTGAAGCGGGCGATTCAAAACCTGAAGTTGATTGGTCTGTTGAAGTGGATGGTCCAGCTGATGTTGATGGGCTGGCATGTTTGAAGAACGTCGAGATCGTTGACTGTTTGGCACAAGGTTTCACTGTGTTTGGCGGTGCATGCGCCACCACGCCGATTTTAGCGCCTTTTTTTAATATCGTAACTGCGAATCAAGTATCGTAAATCGAAAAAAGGGTACTAATTGGCTAGTATCGTGTCTGCGAATTTAACATAGAGCGAACTATCGTATAGCAAAGACAGGAAGTATAGATATATTTAATACTAATGAATGAGCAATCTTATTTCTTTCCAATGTTATCTTATATGGCAACATTAAAATACCAATGTTTGGCAGAGATACCAATATTATTATTGAAGAGAAGCATCTCAGACATAGTTTGTCATAACGTGGTAGTCTCATTAATATTTACTCAGTAATAATAGATATCAAGGTCAAAACTAATATTATTATAAGCCTGTTTCACTCTACTTCGTAAACTTCTAAAATACAAATGTTCAATGTCCAATGTATACCACTTTATGGTTCTTAGTTCTAGAATCTGAGTAACACCAAAATAAATTATCTGTGCAAGATCTGGAAAATATGTGTAATGAGATTGTTGCATAGAGCCATCATATTTCCTTCCACATATCATGAGTTTATTTTACATACATGACAATCATGAAAAGAATAGCATATAACAGGCATTCTATATAGAAGAAACACACAACTCAATTCCTAGTATTGCCAGTTTATTCTCACATTTTCTGATAATGTTTATCATACACAATTTGTAATATAAAGAAAATAGTTCGAAAATCTAACCTTAATTACAATGATTTTTTCATGTATGACAAAAAAATGGTAAAAGAAATCTCTAAAAGAAGTATTTGACTTTCAAGACTGATGCTTCATCATTGACAGATACTTCTCACATTAGATATAAATTCCAAGAAAATCCTTTTTTTTTTCTAGTTATTTATATGGATATGTTTTTGTTTTCTAGGATTTGTTTTCTGAATATATTTCTTTCATACATATCTACTTTTAAGACACTACCCTTTGAGAGAATGCGTGTCATGTGTGTGTGTGTGTGTGTGTGTGTGTGTGTGTGTGTTTAAATATATATGTATATATATATATATATATATATATATATATATATATATATATATGTACACACACACACACACACACACACGCACACACACACACACACACACACACACACACACACACACACACACACATATATATATATATATATATATATATATATATATATATATATATATATATATCTACTTTTAAGACACTACCCTTTGAGAGAATGCGTGTCATGTGTGTGTGTGTGTGTGTGTGTGTGTGTGTGTGTGTGTGTGTGTGTGTGTGTGTGTGTGTGTGTGTGTGTGTGTTTAAATATATATGTATATATATGTACACACACACACACACACACACACACACACACACACACACACACACACACACACACACACACACATACACACATATATATATATATATATATATATATATATATATATATATATATATATATTTATTTATTTATTTATCTAGAGAAGGCGGTGGCCTTATGGCTAGCATGTGGGGCATACCAAGTTTACCCGAGTTTGAGCCCCGCCACAAGCTGGCTACTTTTCTTTGGAAAAACCACCGAGCGGACCCACATGGTCCAACGTAAAATACATCAAGGAGCTTCCATGGGCAGCATGAGCCTCGCAACAAGAAACGTGGCGTCACTTAAAAAATCTAACCTCTGCTACTAACCATCACATATGATGATCACATATGAACATATAGAAAATCATAAATTAATTATTACGTAATCCTTCAATCACACCTGCATACGACAGATATGTCGATTTTTATTAATAGAAAACTTGAGACACGACACCACTGCAGCATCACGGTAACTTGAGCATTAAATTTAACAAAAGATTATATTACAAATGTTCATGTCTGCGCAAAGGCTAAGGTCATATTATCATTATCATCTATGGTTGCCCACGGAGAACAAATATGGTGTGTTAAGTTTGGGGTCCGGACAAAACCCCCAGCGGACAAAACCCCCACGGACAAAACCCCCACGGACAAAACCCCCAGCGGACAAAACCCCCAGCGGACAAAACCCCCAGCGGACAAAACCCCCAGCGGACAAAACCCCCAGTTCTATTTTTTCTGAAGAAGACATAGTTTAAGTAATTTATTTTATAACTTATGATTACATTTACTTAAATAATCATATAATTTATATAATATATCATATATATTTTGTCATATATAATTAAAATTACTGAAATAATAATGAAAAATATTATAAAAGGAAAAAATGTAGACATTCATATAATCATATAATTTATATAATATATCATATATATTTTGTCATATATAATAAAAATTACTGAAATAATCATGAAAAATATTGTAAAAGGAAAGAATGTAGACAGGTAAGTTAATCTGAAGGGAAGGGCATGTCAGGTCAGGTGTGTGAATAGGGTCCACCTCACCACCATAATAACATAATGAGGCTACTTATACATCAAGAAGAGCTCAAACAGTACATGAATACGTTGGGAATGTTCTAGGAATAATACATTTCCTTGTAAAGGTTGTGCTCATACAGATTTGGAGGTGAAGCAACTACTTTGTGTGACGAAATATTACAAAATATGTAAAGGAAAAATTATGAAATATAACCCCATCAGTTATATTTAGGATATAATTTATTTTATATCATATATAATTAAATTTACTGAAGTAATCATGAAATTTATCATAAATATTAAAAGCCTATCTTTCTCAAAAGAAACGAACTGTAAAGGAAGGCCAACTTGCAACCAACTGCTATGGAAATAATTAAGACAGGTAAGGTAACCTGACGCTGTCAGGTCACCAGTCAGGTGTTACTGGGAAGGGCAGGGCAGGTCAGGTGAGTGTATATAAGCTTGCTAGATTTAATATGGCATCAGTTCCACTTCAACTGCTGTCTTTGATGATATACAATGGAGATCATCAAGAACAATAAAGGAGGCTCTAAACTGTGTACAGAAGGCTACTTGTACACCAAGAAGAGCTCAAGCACTACAAGAATACGTTGGGAATGTTCTCAAAGGAATGCATTATCGTGTAAAAGTTGTGCTTATACAGATATGGAGGTGAAACAACTGCTTTCTGTGACTGAGCATAGCCACGACCCAGACCCTAACAAGGTTGAAGCAGCCAAAGTGAAAAACACCATAAAGGCAGTCGCTGTGACCAACAGGGTCAGACCTGCAAATATTATTGCAGACAACATATGTCAACAACCACTCCAAGTTCGTTGTGCCATTGGTAGAAATGACTTTGAAGCGCAATGTTCGACGTCTACAGAAAGGAGCATTGCCAAAAGACCCTAAATCCCTACGAGAATTGGAGCAAATCAGTGGTGAATGAAAAACTACGGGAGCTCCAGAATATCAAGATTTTCTCATTCATGACAATGGACCTGAATCGACAGAGAGGATTATAGTGTTTGTAACCAACCAGGCACTTGAACATCTATCCCGCAGTACCACATGGTTTATGGATGGGACCTTTGCAACAGCTCCAAGAATTTTCCAGCAATTATACATCATCCGAGTTCCCCTTGGCTTATCTGCTGTAACATGTGTGTATGCCTTTCTGTCTACGAAGTCACAATCAGCCTATGAAGAACTCCTCAGGGTAATCTTGGATAAATGTAATCATCTGGGATTCAATCCAGATCCCACCAATGTGATAACTGATTTTGAACGTGCAATGCTCAACGCTATTTCTACAGTTCTGGGACCACACGTGTCTTCTCGTGGCTGTTTCTACCATCTGACCCAAAGTACATGGAGGAAAGTGCAAAGTTTAGGACTAACTACTGCGTACAGGAGTGATGATCGAGTGAAATATTTTTGTGGAATGTTGGATGGACTGGCGTTTCTACCTATAAATGAAGTGGCCATTGGGATGGGTTATCTGATGGAGAATATACCTGATGTTGAAGGACTGGGAGACCTAGTGGACTATTTCAGTAGCACCTATGTGTTCGGCACTCATCGTCGCATCCAGCCACCAGCTCTTCCTGATGGAATAATTCCTCCAATACGCGTGAGAAAGATTCCTCCCCTGTTTCCGCCACATTTATAGAATGTTCATCAGGCAACCATTGATAATGAGAGTCGCACCAACAACTTATGTGAGACTTGGAATTTTTCTTTCCATGAGCTTGTGGGGCATGACCACCCAACCATCTGGAAGGCCATTCAAACTATCAGGAAGGATCAAGCTCTGGTATCAGCAGCCCTGATTAAGGATTCCCGTGGTGAGCCTCCAAGAAAACGGGTCAAACGTGCCACAAAGGAGCATCAACAGCGTTTAAAAAACCTGTGTCAAGACTATGTAAATAAGAAAAAGACTATGGAGGAGTTTCTGAATGGCATAGGGCAGAGCATCAGGTTATAGTAACATTAACTTTATCTGTTTGTATATAGCCTATGCCTTCGGGTGGAATAAAATTATTATTGTTATTATTATTAATAATAAATCGTAATGAACAGGTCAATGTTTCTCTTTATCCGTACTTGTCTGCATTTTTTCCATAGCGGTTGTTTGCAGGTACTCAGGTAGACAAAACAATGATCAGGTGGAGTGAACCAACACAGAGATATTTATAATATTTTTCATGATTACTTCAGCATAAATTACTTTCATTATATTTCTGCTTTTAATTTTAATGGTATTAAAAGGTATTAAAGTGAACTAACACAAAGAGAAATTATAATATTTTTCATGATTACTTCAGTATAGATTACTTACATTATATTTTTTCTATTAATGTTAATGGTATTAAAAGGTATTTAAGAAAAAGAAAAAAAATATTTAACTTGGGGGTTTTGTCCTACTTCGCACTTTTATCTTGGGGGTTTTGTCCGTGGGGGTTTTGTCCGCGGGGGTTTTGTCCTATGGGGGTTTTGTCCGCTGGGGGTTTTGTCCTACACCCGT
>JAPQNM010000046.1:9074956-9077456 GCA_029783475.1 Metacarcinus magister
GTGTGTGTGTGTGTGTAAATATAAATATATATATATATATATATATATATATATATATATGTATGTACACTCACACACACACACACACACACACACACACACACACACACACACACACACACACACACACACACAGACACACACACACACACACACACACACACAGATATATATATATATATATATATATATATATATATATATATATATATTTATTTATTTAGAGAAGGCGGTGGCCTTGTGGCTAGCATGTGGGGCATACCAAATCAAAGTCCCGAGTTTGAGCCCAGCCACGAGCTGGCTACTTTTCTTTGGAAAAACCACCGAGCGGACCCACATGGTGCAACGTTAAATACATCAAGGACCTTCCATGGGCAGCATGAGCCTCGCAAACAGAAACGAGGCGTCACTTAAAAAATCTAACCTCTGCTACTAACCGTAGCCGTCTTATTTCTGTTACCTGTCCTATCACTCCAGTGCAGCCTCAGGACCCGCCTAAGCAGAGGTGCTTCTGGCATTTCAACTCTGCTAAGTGGGAAGACCTGAGGCAGTACTATTCTGATTTTCCTTGGGATGATTATTGCTATCATGTCAGAGATCCTTCTCTGTGTGCCGAGCGCATAACAGAGGTGATTATCTCTGGCATGGAGCTATACATTCCTCATACTTTCTCTAATACTAAAGCTAAACAGCCCTGGTTTAACTCTGCTTGTTCTCGTGCTGTCAATGATAGAGAGGCGGCTCACAAACGGTACCGTAGCCATCCATCTGCTGAAACTCATGCCCTATATATTTCTGCCCGTAATCATGCCAAATCTATTCTCCAACTTACTAAAAACTCTTTCATCAATAGAAAATGTCAAAATCTTTCCAACTCTAACTCTTCTCGTGATTTCTGGCATCTAGCCAATAATATCTCTAACAATTTTACTTCTTCATCTTTCCCTCCTTTAGTTCAACCAGATGGCCCCACAGCTGTCTCTTCTTTCTCTAAAGCTGAACTCTTCGCTCAAACCTTTGCTACCAACTCTACTTTGGATGATACTGGGCATATTCCTCCTACTCCTCCACCCTCTGACTACTTCATCCCTAAAATTAAAATTCTTTATTATGACGTTTTCCAGGCCCTCTCTGGCCTTGATTCTCGGAAGGCTTACGGTCCGGATGGAGTCCCTCCTGTTGTTCTCAAAAACTGTGCTTCCGAACTCACTCACTGCCTGGTCAAACTCTTTCGTCTGTGTCTCTCTACTTCTACCTATCCTTCTTGCTGGAAGTTTGCTCACATTCAACCTGTCCCTAAAAAGGGTGACCGCTCCAATCCTTCTAACTACCGCCCTATAGCTTTGATTTCCTGCCTTTCTAAAGCCTTTGAATCTGTCCTTAACAAGAAGATAATGAGGCATCTATCAGCTCACAACCTTCTCTCTGATTGCCAGTATGGTTTCCGTAAAGGCCGATCTACTGGTGATCTTCGTGCTTTCCTAACTGAATCTTGGTCATCCTCTTTTAGGGACTTCGGTGAAACCTTTGCTGTCGGCCTTGACATATCGAAAGCCTTCGATAGAGTCTGGCATAAATCTTTAATTTCTAAACTACCCTCCTACGGATTCTATCCTTCTCTCTGTACCTTCGTCTCTAGTTTCCTTTCCGACCGGTCTATTGCTGCTGTAGTGGACGGTCATTGTTCTTCTCCTAAAACTATCAACAGTGGTGTTCCTCAGGGTTCTGTCCTATCACCCACTCTCTTTCTATTATTCATCAATGATCTCCTAAATCTGACTCAATGCCCTATCCACTCCTATGCTGATGACACCACCTTGCATTTTTCAACGTCGTACAACAGACGCCCAACCCAACAAGAATTAAATGACTCAAGGCGAGATGCTATAGGACGCTTAACTTCTGATCTTTCACTTGTTTCTGATTGGGGCAGAGCAAACCTAGTTTTGTTCAATGCCTCAAAAACTCTATTTCTACAACTATCTACTCGACATAACCTTCCAGATAACTATCCCCTCTTCTTCAATGACACTCAACTTCCCCTCTCCACCACATTAAACACACTCGGTCTATCCTTTGCTAAAAATCTAAACTGGCAATTTCATATCTCTACTCTTGCTAAATCAGCTTCCAAGAAGTTAGGTGTCCTATGGCGTCTGCGTCCATTTTTCTCTCCCTCTCAGCTGCTTGCTCTGTACAGGGGCCTTATCCGCCCATGTATGGAGTATGGCTCACATGTCTGGGGGGGCTCAACTCACACAGCTCTTTTAAACAGGGTGGAGTCTAAAGCTTTTCGTCTCATCAACTCTCCTCCTCTAACTGACTTTCTTGATTCTTTAAGTCACCGCCGCAATGTTGCATCTTTATCTATCTTTTACCGCTATTTTCATGCTGACTGCTCTTCTGAACTTGCTAACTGCATGCCTCCCCCCCGTCCCGCGGCCTCGCTGCACAGGACTTTCTACTTCTTCTCATCCTTATTCTGTCCATCTTCCTAATG